>BMAV01022191.1:0-257902 GCA_019973955.1 Trichonephila inaurata madagascariensis | reverse complement strand
GTACAACCCAACGTTTTGCGTCAATGACCAGCATCCTTTGCGAACACTCGAGCCACTCCTAGTCCTGTAGCAATCGTGGAAGCTTTGCTGTGCGTCTTTAAAATGTTTAAGGTAAATGAATCCCCCGCCAACTGTGAGATACGGTTTGTTATTCGTTCTTTGACTGCGAGAAACATTTAGGCTGCAGCAGT
Source organism: Trichonephila inaurata madagascariensis (assembly GCA_019973955.1). Taxonomy (NCBI): domain Eukaryota; kingdom Metazoa; phylum Arthropoda; class Arachnida; order Araneae; family Nephilidae; genus Trichonephila; species Trichonephila inaurata. The sequence continues at coordinate 257,711 of BMAV01022191.1, read as the reverse complement.
GTTTCTCAAACTGTGGAGCGCGCCTCCCTTGGGGGACTTGATAACCTTACAAGAGGGGGCGAGCATATCAAAAAGTCAAAAATAAAAAAATTTGAAAAATTTCAAATTTACTGAAAGAAAGCAAAACAAAATACATTCTGACATAATAAAAAATAAAATATACACATTTACATTGATATAATATTATAAATGCATCTGCATTGCATAATGTATTTGATAAGTAATTTATCAATACTAAGTTAAGAACAAGATTAATTATTACTAGTGATTCCCATGTTCTTTTCATATACAAAATTATACACAAAATTTAATACTCATCTTGATAATTTGTACGGTTTATAATTAAAGTCACATATTGTAGTTTGAGCATGTAGCTTTTAGTACGTTATTTTTGAAATCAATACATTGTTTTTTTCTAGAGGGGGGCGCGAGGAAAATTATGATTAAAAATTGGGTCACAAGTATTGAAAGTTTAATAAGCACTGGGCTGCAGACATTCATTCAAAGTTTGAAAATGGGTCAGGAAGTTTAAAGAAGAGCAAACAAACGTCCATGAAGAAGAATGCTAGGGCGGCCCTCTTTAATCACTGATTTGATGAAAAGCAGTTGAAACAAAAATTCGTTCGAACAAGAGATTTTCAATAAACCTCTTTCATAGGAATTTCCTGACGTTTATTGGTCGTTGGTGTACAAAATTGTGACTGAAGATCTCAACTTTAAGAAATTGTATTATCGGTTGGTACCCAGAATCCTAACAGTGGAACACAAAGATAAGAGGTTTGCCTGTCCATTAGACTTTTGATTAGTTACGAGGAAGAAAGGGATTTCCTGTAGAGTCGAATCATTACTATAGAGGAAACAGGGGAATCCCATATCACCCCGGAATCAAAGCAACAGTCAATGGAATGGCGACACACATCCTCTCCCGTCAAGGTCAAAGCTAAGCAAACGCTGTCAAAGCACAAGATTATGGCAACTGTTTACTGGGACCGGAAAGGTGTTTTACTGGTGGACTTCATGCCGCAAGGAACAACGATCAACTCAGGTGCTACTGCACAACTCTACAGAAGCTCTGAAGAGCATTTCAAAACAAACGGCTCAGCATGCTGTCAAAAGGTGTTTTGATCCTCCACGGTAATGCAAGGACTCACACTTCACCAACAACTCTGAGCTTAAACGAATATTTTTGCTAGAAGATTTTGGACCATACACCCTACAGACCCGACCTTGCTTCCTGAGACTGCCAGTATGTTTCGGATTACCTCGAGAGCACACCTGCTGTCATAGGAAATTACTCCCCATACCACGACTCCAGGTGTTGGTCCAGTGTGTCTCGTCGGCAGACAATTTAGTTGAATGCGTTCCTCTGGATTTCTTCTATTCAATACATGGTCTTTAGTCGCACCAAGGCAGAACCTGCTTTCATTATAAAACACAACGATCTTCACTCTGTCCAACAAGTTCGGGCTTGACATCACTGGAATCGCATTCGGCAATGGTTTGGAGTCAGAGGAGTACATGCTACAACGCACCTGACTCGGAGCTTTCCTTTAAGTAACCTATTTCTAACAGTTTGTTGTGTCATTGTGGTACAATCTGCAGTGCGAATTTCTGCCGCAGTTAAAGTACGATGCTCCACAAGCCTACACCGAATACGGTGGTCTTCCCTCTCAATAGTGCCACGTAACCACTCGTATCCCGGTCTTCTTGAGGCAGTACTATCCCTTAAGCACTACTCCCAAAAATCATACGCAGTACATACAATCCGGCCAAGTCTTTCTGTAATATTCAGGAAAAAAAATCCACCTATTACACACAGCCCTATTACACGACGCCATTTAAACTTGGTGAGTTGTTCGAAATGGCATCCTTGTTTTCTTAAAGGCATTCTTCGCTAACATCAACGAAATAAATATACTTTCATAAACAAATAATGCTAATGAACTTTACAGCACACATTTAAAGCCCCCCTGATTAGTAGAAATTCCGATGGGCCTTACTATCCTTCATCTTTCAGGAGTATAAACACGCCTACGAAATTTCGTTTAGCTAACACAAATATTTCTTTGAGTTTCGGTTTTTTTCTTTCCATCAATGTATATCTAATCCTCATCATGCTATATTTAGAGTGAAGAGACCAGTATGTATATTTTTATTAAACAAGCTAAGTAGGCATACATCATCAGTTTGCAGAATTCTAAACATAGGTTTCATAAGCGTAAATGTAAACAGAAAAGTATTAATAACCTCTCATTCGAGGAAATTCGTCCTCGGCAAAATCGAAATATGCTAAACAAAAGGAAACCAATGTAGAAATTGAGATCGGGGGTGAGAAAGTTAATGCGGTGTTAATTATTCCGAACGTAAATATTTAAACTGAAAAGTTCGTGGAATTCTTGTTTTAAAGGGAACTTCAAATAAACCGATAAATTTTTCTGCAGTCATGCGTGATTGATTCTTCTTCAGACATAGGTCTAGATACCAGTTAAATAAATATCGAAGTTTGTCCACAAGAAACACAGTTTTCTTCTCTGATTGCATATATTACTTCAGGCTTCATAGACTCAAAATAACAGCATAGATATATATATATATATATATTAAATAAATGATATTAAATGAATATCAGCAGCAAAATCTCTGTTATTAAAACTCAAACCTAAGAGGGGGATTTACAAAAAAAAAAAAATTAAATAAGATGTGCTGATTGTTTCAATCATGAAACTAACCAGGCGCGTGTAATTTAAATATTTAAATTAAATGTTGCAACCTTTAGTGTAATACATTTGAAATTACTGTCCTAAAAAAACTAAAATCACAAATTGAAACGAAACTTAAAAGATTAACAATTAAAAATTTGAATAAGATATATATATATATATAGGGAGAGAGTGAACTAATACTAGAGAGAGAGAGAGAGGAATTGAAAAAAGAGCATCGTTTGTCTGCATTCCTGTAACAATGCACACCGGTTTGGCTAATTTGGCTTAAAAACAGGTTTTCGACGCAAACTTTTGTCTTTATTTTAACCATTACAAGAATAGAGATGAATCTAAGTTGGCATCAGAAATCAGTAATTAATATAATTAAATTTAATTAATTAATTTATATTTGGAAAACCGGTATTAACATCAAGTGTCATCCACTACAAGTTTAAAAATATTTGTTTGAACTTCATTGGATGAATAGAAAATATTTTATTAACCCGCGGTCACTCGCACCTGTTTTTCTACCGTCGTTCACTCGCGGGGTGTAGAGAACACCCCAAACTCTCTTTATAACACGTGTATTTAAATAAGAAAAAAAATTTAAGTCAATTATGATATATATTTATGAAGTATAAGAGGTTTTTTTGTATTATACAAACAAAATTGTTAAATTTATTGCATTCAAATGAGACTAGCATTAATTTAAACTAAACCTACAAAATTTTTATTTTGAAGTGTACACAATTTTATAATTTTTCATAAACCACAAGTAAAACGTATATACCAGTAATAAATATACTTTATAATTAATGATAAGGATAGTAAAAGTATAAAAATAATATTTTAATCATTTTTCAAACATTCAGAGTAGACTGTATTCATATGCTTTAAGCACATATTTTTCTTACATTGAAGACAAAAACAAATAATTTTTACATCTTTTACCCGTGGACAAGCAATGCAACACCCCTTTTTTAGAGGGATTAATGCTCTTTTTAATATATTCTGTGTCAGTAAAGCTTCTTTTGAGTGTTTTATTAAGGTTTGGGAAATCCGATCTCATATCCCACTATGGCAGCACAAGATCCTTTCTAATCTCCTCTAATAATATTGAATGTCTCATTTATTTTCAGGAAGAACCGAATGATAGACAAAGGAAGCATTAATTCCTGCAGTATTAAGTAGATGATAAAATATTCGCAATGGCCAAAGGTTACATATTCGCGATACATAATATATACTGCACATTTCATCAGTGGTATCAACACCACCTGTATTATAAAAAATTATGATTTCAAGTTTCATCTCTCCAACTTTGGTTACGAAATGACGCAGTTATCGAATTCACTTCGTTCATTTTGTCAATCTGTTGATAATTTAATAGACGACAAAGTCGTTATTTCTCCCTTTCTCATGGAGTTTTTGTCATAATTTCTAGAAAACGTTTTGAAATTTTTTAAAAAAAAATTGTATTTTACAAATATTTTATAGAATTATATTATTTTTATACCGCATTTATTGAAATTTTAAATAAAATATTCGTGCATATTAATATATTTGAAAAAAAACGTAAACGGAAAGAGTAAAACGTACTTTTCCGTAGATGCTTCGAGTACGAAAATATAACTCAATCACTCGCGGGGTGTTCTCAGCACCCCAAATAAACTTTTGAAGGACGTTACATTCCAATCCTAGCGAGATTGATTACATCAGGTCTGAAGGTTCAATGACCTAAAGTGGGCAGCTACAGAAAAATTCGTGGCTCTGCGCATTATTTTTAGAATTGTAGGAGGCTTTTCTTGTTGCTGGGGTGTACAGAACACCCCGCGCGAGTGATCGCGTATTAACGATTGAATATTTGAACAAGACAAATAAATATATAAATAAAGAGAGAGAGAAAGCTAATGGTGTGTAGGAATTGAAAAATCATCCACCTTCAACTTTTTATCTTCAGGTGCAGAACTAAGATATTCATTTACTATCACCACAGATTTATTATTATACTGCTATTTCTGTGACATATATTGGTTTCAAAGTTGAAAAAAATGTGTTTTGTTGAATACCAAATTGTAGCTCCACTTTAATATTTACGAATTCTTTTTTTACGAAAAAATTATAAAAATTAACTTTATGCACAGCGTTGTCCCTAAATCGCTTAATGTTTGATAAGAAAAAATTAGATGAGAAATAGTGTTTGTTATAGTATAATATTTTTTGTTCTTATTGCGCTCCAATTCACAATATAAATAATATATTGTGATATATCTTTAAATAATAGTCTATATATATGAACTTCAATAAAAAGCTATTTAGTACATCTTTCTCACACCAGTTGCCTCAAAATAAATATTTCTGATAAGAATTAGTGAATATTTTTGCTTAACATCATTTTTTTTAATGTGATTAAGAATTTCACGGTGAAGTTTAAGAAATTGGATTGTATATATTGATCTTCTTTGCTATATGATATTTTTCTATATGATTTTAGAATTGCCAATTTTAAAATATGGATTTCCTTCTAGACGAAATTTCTATTATTTTATTGTGTGTGCGTCGTGTGTGTGTGTGGCATATTTCTCTTAAAAGCAATGTCGGTTTACTACAACGATGTAAAAGAAATACAGTTTAAAACAAGTTTCTGAAGGTGTCTTTATTGGCATGTTAAATATTTCAAAGTTTTTTATTAAATGTTATAAATGAAAAGCAGCAATTAATTGTATAACAAATAGATATAGAGTTTAATATTATTTTCTAACAAATGTCAACCATATGAACCATTAGATCAGTGTTTCTCAAACTTTCAATACTGGCGCCCCCCTTTTCAATCACAATTTTTATCGCGCCCCCTTATACATTAATAAATTACTGAATGCAATAATAATGCCCTTTGACGCTAAAGCTACAATACACGATCTTAATTATAAACCGTACAAATTAATAACATAAGTATTAAATTTTGTATATGTTAATTTTAATTTTTTTTTGCTTAAAAAGTAAGTAATAGGATAAAATTATTATGTTATTTTTCTTTTTCTGATTTTTAAATTGGAATATATTGCAAAATGCGGTGGCTGCTTAGAAGACAAAATATAGATATCAGCTAAATATAGAAAAAGAACTCAGAGGGTCAATTTCTAAAAAACTTTGCTCTGCAAGACAAGCCCATGGAAGTCGCTAATACTTATTAAACTTGTTTTTAATTCAGTATTAATAAGATAAGAGTAACATATATAAAAAATTTAATACTTAAGTAATATATATTTTAAGTAAATTACTTTTAAGTAATAGGTAAATTATTTTATTTTTCTTTCTCTAATTTTTAAATTGAAACAGATTGAGAAATAATATTTAATTAAAGATTTATTTCCTTCAAGTTCCATTTCTAAAAGTACAAGTGTCATTAAAAATAGCCTAATCTATGTTGCTCTTTATCATATCCATTACATCTGGCATCCTCGCGAACGTACATGTGAGTCTAGGCAACCTAACAGACGTCTGCACAAAACATGTAAAAATGCTGTACCTCGTACAATTCTAGTCAGTCTTGGCCGAATCGATTAGCTACCGAATCTCTCTTGAATGTACATTTCATAATTCACGCGTTAATTATAATTCACGGTATTAAGTATTTACGACAATGGATTAAAACAAAATCATAGATATATTTTTAAATCACAGCGAGCATTCGACGATAATAAAACATCAACAAGTACACAGACTAGGGCAAATTGATAGCAAGTTACGAATGGGTTAGGGATCCATTTCAAAATACTTCAGAAGGGCTCTCAACTGCCGAAAAAGAGATCTTCATAGATTTCACATCCAGTGACAAAATTAAAGGGCAATTTTGTAATAAATCACTCTTTGAATTCTGGATAGAGGTGGATGCTGAATTTTCTGCACTGAAAACAAAAGCATTTCGTATTCTATTGCCAATTTTAACAGTCTACCTTTGTGAATCCGGATTTTCTGCGATGGCTACTTTGAAAACAAAATATAGATCTGAGCTAAATATCAAAAAATAACTCTGAGTGTCAATTTCTAATTTTTAGCCTTCCTTTGAAAAACTTAGCTCTGCAAGACAAGCCCATGGAAGTCACTGATAATTATTAAACTTGTTCTTATACTTGCTGAAGTACCCACTCTTATAACACGAGTTTATTTTTTTAAAAAATGATAATATATTATTCTTGATATAATAGCTTAATTGTAAGGAGAGTAAAACCAAGTGCATGACAATGTATACAAAAATGTAAAATGATTTATTGAAATGAATACTCATATTATAAATGGTTTTGAATGAACTGTAATTTTAACCCTCGCAGAATTAGCATTTAGAATTAATGTTAAGTAATAAAAAAAGAATATAAAATTCTAATGAATAACAATTGTGTTATTTTAATATTTAAAGCGAGAAAGCCCGGGATCACACAGGTGTGCACTCGATACTAACGTTAATGGTCGCGGGGAGTGATGCACCCCAATTCTTTTTTTTTATAATTACTTTCAATATACAAGATAAAAATCACAATTTCAGTGAATAATTTAACTAAGAGAAAATATACTTACCTATTTCAAGGATTTTTCTATTTGACTTTCATAATTTGAGAAAATATCCAATAAAACTGAACTAAATTGTTCCAAATGTACGTGACCTTAATAAAGGACACAAATCAGACACTTTTTGCTAACATTACAGGAAAGTTTTTTGAAAGCAAAAATGTCACATTTTGTTCACGTTTTTGTAATTTTAATATCCTTTGATGATCGACAAATATCCTGTTGAACTTTTTCTTGCTTGTATCTTTTTGACAGGGTGAAGTTTATTTTGCGGTACAGTTATGGCTTCATATTTTCTTGATAAAGTTCTTAATGTAGAGCTATTGAAAATTTTCCTTTCGTTTCTTGTTAATTGCTTTTCTCAAATTTACTTTCTCTAACATGATTAATATGAATTATTTCAGTAAGTGTTTCCCTTGTTTGATCAGCTTCAATTTCCTTTCAGAGAGATCACAGATGCCCAATGCTCATTTACATTTATAAACCATAATCAGTCGTACAGAATCACAATTAAAACCACTAAGTTATTCATAGGGTAAAATGCAGCATGTTCAAGAAAATATTTTTGAAAAATAGTGGTCGTGTCGGGAACTCGGTGTAAACAAGTACCTTAAGATTCTAAAAAAACGTTTGCCACTCCCAAAAAAGGAGATATGCTATCAATTCATTTTAACTCCCATTAAGACTGTCATATTAGAGGATTCTCTGTCAAGGTCATTGGTAACAAATAAACAGTTTTCCCAGAATTAACGATTTTTGTATTATATGTTTCAGTATACTCATAAAAAATAAATCTTGGCCAATTAATCCTTCAAAGTGCTCAATATGCTTATCCATGTATCAAAAAACACTTTCACACTGTGAAAAAAAAGCGCAACAGAATTATATAATTTACAACTTCCCTAAAAGAAAGGAATGCAGAGGTAACCATAACAGTAAGTTCGAAAGCCAGCAAAAGTAATATTTTAAGTTAAAAGAAACGTAATGAAAAATCTCTCATCGTAGGATTACAGCAAGGCAAACAAAATATTTTTTTATTTAGCTATAGGATCAAAGATAGCTAATGAGCGTTCAAAGTAGAATCTTTTATTTTTGATGACCTTTTTTCACCAGATGATATATATAAATCATATCAATGTAAATCTGTATTTTTTATTATATCAGAAAGTATTTTTTTTTCATTCCAGTAAATTAATTTTTTTAACCTTTTATTTTCGATATGCTCGCGCCCCCCTTGAAGGGTTATCGCGCCACCCCCAGGCGCGCGCCGCACAGTTTGAGAAACACTGCATTTGATCATTAAGTACTGATGTCCTTAATACTTCTTGACAATACACTGCCCAAGTCCTTTAGTGTAGAACACCCATAGTAATGAACATCAGCTACGTCTGGTCAAAAAAATTTACCAACTTAAAACGATACATGTAGGAGCTAAAATAGTAATGTTCAATCGAAACCAAGATATGGCCACAGGAACTGTGCGAGATGAGTCCAGTATAATGTGAGATCCACAAAGCACCCTAAAGAACTTATCTTCGTGCGACTAACAATAATGGCCTTTAAAGTAGATTGGTCTTGGCCACGAACCCGTAGACTATGAACCATGTGTTTGAATCCTCATGCCTCACGCCGCTGGATTTAATTCAATGTTGCTAAAAATACTTTGGAATTTTTATAAGGAAATAATAATTTTTGCTAAAATATTCTTCAATTATATTTTTTTAAGTCGGAATTTGAAAACACAGAGAGATAAACAAGAACTATTTGAAAAACTTTTATAATGTAATGCCTATGAGATAGGGGTTTTAAACATATTTTAAAAAACTTTGACCACGTTTGATATGCTGAAGGGATTATTCTTTGAAGAAAAAAATTTGGAAATAAGGATTTAGGAAAAAATCGATTTTTCTTTTAAACCTTTGAACTTCCGATAGAAATTTGGTGAAACTAGAAAAAAAAATAGTTTTTTTTTTCTTTGAATGAGAAAAATAAATCCTTTGGGCATAAAAAGATTGCCTGCGGCATTCCATTGTGTAAGAAGTATCAAACGATTCAATTCAAAAGGCGTTCCCTTTTATCCCATTATACATATAAATATTAAAATTTTTTTATTTTTAGACAACAAATTTCTTCAATGTGAATATTAAAAGGAAATTTTTAATTAAATTAATCTAGCAAAAATTCGAAATAGAACATAAATAAATTTATGTAACTTAATACAAGAATTTTAGATTTTTTCTTGGGTATAAATCTCTGTTTTAATTCCAGTTAAATATTGCTTTAACATTCTTCTAGAAGCTTATTGTTTGTTCGTCCCAAAGGCAATTCCATCAATTATGGAGGGTTGCCAATAAATAGAGATAGTATTTAAATATTCATTGTAAAATAAAATGTGTCTGATAAATTAAAATACTCCAATATTTTTATCAAAATTCTGAAACATTTCAATAAATATTTTTCTAGTTAGCGCGGGCCGCATGTAACCCATCGGACCTTCCTGAGTGGCCCTCTCACAGCCCATTGCAGTAACAAATTAAATTATTTAAGAACATTCAGTTAAAATTTAGTGATAAATTTTATCTATCACAGTTATTTTGCTACCGATGTCGCTCTCGTTTGAGCTGCGAAATATTTTTTTCCCTTTTTCAATTGTAACGGTTACTGATAACAGATGATAGTATAATAGCACCCATTTTATGGGTGAATATAGTTTTCATTAATTGGTCTTCCAGGCAAAAAAAAAAATCTAAAGAATATATGTTATTTTAAGGCAATTGGGATCTTGACTATTCCGTAGAGAAAAACAAACATGGATCAACAACTTGTTTGATTTATCGGAAAAGTTCATTTTTAAAAAATATAACTTTGCTCGTTACTATACCACTAATCACAAATCTTTCAATGGCCCTTTTTCTTGAGAATCTCTTTCATAACAATATAAATTGGCTTTCTTGAAAAAAAATATATTTCCAACCGCAGCCAAATATTGGAATCATTGATGAAAGGAAATCAAAATTACTCCACGATTGGGTAAAAATACCATAACACTTATTTTTTTAGCTGAGTTTGTGATAGAGTTTAATATAATATTAAAATATATAAAATCCAAAATTAAGAGTTCAAGTATCTTGATCAATTTTTCGTATTTTATATGTCCTTAATCTTATAAGAGTCCCCCCACTCATTAATCCTCAGGTTGCAACCCTCTTGAAACAGTTGTCACATATGTATGGCCTGGCGAGAAAGAATACCTCTGCTTTAGAGTGTGATGTTACAAGAAAATAAAAACACCAATTTCAACACCCGGAGGAAAATTCCCAAAGGCACCCATCAATGTAAATGTAAATCCTCTCATTTGGAAGGAAAGGGTGTCAATAATTTAAAATACAAAAGCTCGGATTACAAAAGAACTAAGTTCACGCTTAGGATCAGGGGGACGTTACGACCAGCCCTCATCCTGGGGCATCTGGTTAAGAAAGGTATCCGACTACCTTCGGAACCGTGATTTTGCAAAAGCGTATAAAGAGATAATATTTATAATATTTAGGTTCACTTAGATTAGAAAATGTATATAAAATTGTTTTAAGAATAGTATTACAGTAAAAAATTATTTAAGTACAATATTTTGACAAAGAATGATTATAGAATGACCCATTTTCAAAATATTCTCCTTTTATGAAAAATGCTTCTATTATATATAATAACATTTTGCCTGTATATAGCTCAGACCTCTGTACAGAGGCTCAAGTAGAATTTTTGAAATATATAACTTAGAACTGAGTTTATCTATCTTTTACGACAACAAAGGGGAGAAGTTTTAAGAAAAACCCCGATAATTATTTCAATGGATTGTAACTCAGAAAATAATGTGAATTTTTCAAAAGTCATAGTTGAGCCTCTGTACAGAGGTCTGAGCTATATACAGGCAAAATATTATTATAATAGAAGCATTTTTCACAAAAGGAGGATGTTTTGAAAAAAGGTTATTCTAAGTTAATTTTTTGCCGAAATGTTGCATTTAAATTATTTTATTTTTGTCAAAATGTCCATAAAACAATTTTATATATGTTTTCCAAGCTAAGTGACACTAAATATCATGAAAATTACCCATTTATGCGCGTTTTAAAAACCACGGTTCCGAACGTAGTTGGATACCTTAACGGAAAATCTGCTACGGCGACAGCCACTCTTCTGAAGCTTTTCGAGTATCTCGTTCAGAACCATGATCACACATGTGTGATTCCGCGTTTTTCCTTCAAGGGCCTACTGTATCATATATGTGTGGTTGCACTTTCCCTGCTCTTAGAGCCATGATCATATAGCTGTGATTTGAGTTTGGAACGTTTTCTTTTTTTAATAATTTTTACAAGACACTTGAGAGAGAGATATGTAGTAGTTAAAGTCCGGTTTTTTTTTTCGGATAATGTTTCACAACACTTTGAGCTTCAATATGTGCTTTCAGCTCAGAGTATTTTTTTTTAATAAGATGCGGGATTTTTATGAATGTAAATAAATGCACACATTTAACTCTTTCGAAAGAATCAGGCATTTAAGGGTTCGTGATTTATGGCACTCGGTATTTCTGTTTATATTTTGAATAAGTTGAAAAAACATGGAAAGTTCGTTAGGTTATTGTACAACAGAGATATTCTCAAAGCCATTTAAAAAACAGATAAGCATATAACAAACGCGATAACTCATATTTATCGAAAAAGAATTGTTTGTTCTTACTGACTTATTTTTAATTCAGTTGGAATAAACGGTTATTTATCGTTGCTATCGTAACCAGAGTTTTCATAACCATAATAACAGAAAGTATAATACAAATATGATGCTAAGAAAGCTATAAAAATTAATTAAAAGTAAAATAAACTATATATAGGTTGTTATTATAAAAAAATTAGCAGTATATATACCACAAGTTTATGTGAGAGTAAATTTATCGCTTGGGATTTGCCCTATAGTATTTTGTTAGTTTTGCATCTGTTTTATTTTAATCAGCATGGCTAAAAGAGAGAAAATAATATATATATTTTTTAATTAAATATATATATATATATATTTTCTTTAAAATTTGCTTTTTTTTAATAAAGCGAAGTTTTTGATAGCATTCAAGATTTTATATGATATTTTAAATGTAATTAGGATTAGCAGTGACATTCGTCCAATTCCGTGCTTGCATATACTCTTGAAACGTGCAGTTATAAAGAAACGTTTCTTTCTTCTTTCGCCGGTCCTTAAGGGATCAATGTATATTTTCTAAATTTTATATAGTTCGGTGTGAAGATAGTGAAACACGTTATTACAATCACATACTTATCTCAATACCGTAAATTAAAAATTTTTACATAGAAGATTAGTAATTACTAACATACAGAAAATTTCTTACCGTTCTCTTTTTAAAAATTCATAAGCAATCACATGTTGTTAATGTTTAACTACAACAACACAAATATAAAAAAAAAATCGAAAGCCGGAAACACAATTTAAAATGTCTCAATAATCTTAAAGAATAAATTTATACATGGAGTGTACTTTAATATTTTTGAAGACCCAAAATGACTTTTAATTCCTTATTTCCTTCTCTTTTTTTGACTATGGAACTTAAAAATCATGTAATAAAATAAAAACTGAAGAACTTTTTATATTATTATGATTAACGGATATTGAATTACAATACATTTCTTAAATGAATGATTCCCTTGAATATTTTTGCACGAATAGAAAAAAAAATGTTCTTTGATTCTTCGTGGTACAGCAGTGGTTCTCAAACTTTCACCACTAGCGACCCAATTTTCAATCATATTTTTTATCGCACCTCCCCAAAAAATAATACTGTATTGAATGCAATAATAATGCACTTTAGCGCTAAAGATACAATACGATAATAATTATAAACCGTACAAATTAACAAGATAAGTATTAAATTTTGTATATGTTACTCTAAAGTAATATATATTTTTATTTATTTATTTTACTTTTTAGTTCGATTCACTATAAAAGCGTGTTTTTTAGTTTGTTTTTAAATAATAATTTATATTATAATTATTTTTACTATACACGATAAAAATCACAATTCCAGTGAATAATTTAATTAAGAGAAAATATACTTACCTACTTTCAAGGATTTTTCAATTTTTCTTTGATAATTTGAGAAAAAATCCAATGAAACTAAAGAAAATGTTCCAAATGTGCGTGTCCTTAATAAAGAACATAAATCACAGACACTTTTCGCTAACAATACAAGAACATTATTTGCAAGCAAAACTGTCCTATTTTGTTCACGTTAATGTAGTTTTGCTGTTGTTTGATGATCTACAAATAGTATTTTGAACTTTTTCTTCCGTGTGTCTTTTTAACAAAGCGAACTGCTACATTTATGGCTTCATAGTTTTCTTCATAGTGTTCTTTAGGCACAATTTGAAAATTTCAATTCAACTCAAACGTTTCATGTCTATCATTTTTCTCATATTTACTTTCGCTTTCTTGATTAATATGCATTATTTCAGCAGGTTCTTCAATTACTTGATCAGTTTCAACTTGATTCAATATAAACCACAGATGCCCATTTTTTTATATTCTGCTCATTTACATTTATAAACCATAATAAGTCGTACAACACATCAATCAAAACCACAAAATTGTTCTTGGGGGAAAGTGTAGCATGTCCATAGAAAATATTTTAGAACAAAAGTTATTGCCAAGGGAACTCGATCAAAACAAGTAACTTGATTGTAAAAAAACGTTTGCCACTCTCAAAAAAGAGGCATATTTGTGACAAATTCATTTTAGTACCCATTAAGACTGTCTAATAGGAGGATACTGACAAGGTCACTGTTAACGAATAAACAGTTTCCAAGAATTAACGATTTCGTGAGCCTGGGTTGACTCTGCACCTCAAGCGACCACTCCCATGTTAAAAGTGTATTCAATATAAAAATATCGATGTCAGTTCTAAGAAATAGTGTAAAACATTTTCATTATGCATTATATGTTTCAGAATACACATAAAAATACATCTTGGCCATATAATCCTTCAAATTATTCAATAGGCTTTTCCATATATCATATAACTCATCCACATGAAAAAAACAGCAGAAAAATATTATTTACAACTTTCCTAAAAGAAAAATAGATGGAGTGAAACATGCCAATAAGTTTGAAGGTCAAATATATGATAGTCAAAAGTAGTATTTTAGGGGTTAAAAAGAAACTTAATGAAAAAAAAATCTCTCATCGTGGGGTTACAGTAAAGCATACAAAATGTCTTTTTTTTTGGTTATAGGATCAAAAATAGCTAACGAGCGTTTGAAGTGGAATATTTTATTTTTGATGATCACCAGATGATATATTTAAATTATATAAGTTTAAAAGTGTATTTTTTATTATGTCAGAAATCATTTTGTTTTTCTTCATTCCAAAAATTATTTTTTTAAGCCTTTTATTTTCAATATGCTCACGCCCCCTCGCAGGATTACCGCACCCCCGAGGGGGGTGCACCCCACAGTATGAGAAACACTGTGGCATAGTCTTAAGTTAAAATAAAACTTAAGTTTTTACAAATTTAAAATGTTTCCCTAATATTGAGTACAATAGAATTAAAAATTTATGAAATTGGAAAACTCAGCTGTAAATATAAATTTTATAATTTTTGGAATTTTTAAAATTTTGCTTAAAATTAGAGTACAATATAATCCCAACATTGATGAAATTTTAATACACAACAGAAATAGAAAAGGGGATTTAAGAATCTACTCCTAAGCTATTATAAATATGAGCAAAATATATATAAAATCTACCACTATTAATAATATGGAGTATCTCTTTTGAATTTTACAAAAAAAAAAAAAAAACTTTTAATAACTTTTTTTAAAGTAAACATTTATTTTCTTCATTGTTCTCTTTTCATTATTTCGTGTATCTTGTTCAAATCAAATATTCGAAACATCCTTGGGATATAATAAAAATATTCATTTCCAGTCAAAGCACAGCTCTAGATTTAATTCAAGTTTAAGTTAAAAGAAATCATATACATTACAATATCTCATTTAAAAATGTTTACATTTATCAAATTATAAAAAAAAGTACATACGACTGGAAATCAATTTTAATGTAAAAGTGACTTAGTAGGTTACAGTATTTTAACCACATAAGAAAAAATCTCATTAAAATTTTACATTGTAATAACATTCACTTTCATTTAAAATTGAAATACATAATTTAGAACTCTTACGTTTTATTTTGAATCAGGATTCTGATAAATATTTGTCTCTAAGTCATATTTCTAACTATTTGAGTTATAAGCAACGAAATATAATTGTGATTCACTTTTATCATTTCAATGTCTTAAACATAATGATAAAATGCTCTACTTTTTTTAATTGTTCGAACAATTCCAACGATAGTTAAATTGAATTTTTTTAAAATTACTTCCTGAACACACCTTGTAAAAGTATTTCAAAAATAATAGTTTTACACGTATCCTTTTTTTTTACTTTCTTTAATCTTTTAAAATGTAATAAATGAGTATCTTTGAGAAATGAATAATTTTATATTTTCTGAGATAAAAATGTTTTATATCCTTTAAAAGGAATTTTAAGTGTTACTACTCCATGACGTTATCCAATCTCAAAACGCCCATGAAATTTTATTTTATATGGTGTACTAGAAACAAACTAAACACTAGCATTAGTCTTCAAAAATCTGAAACTCTATTCAAACAAATAAGTAGTAAGATTGTTTTTTACTCTTAAATAAACTTTAACTTTTTTAAATGATTTATTTGAAATCATTTAAATAATTTTATTTTTAAATGATTCTATTAGTCACTATAAAATTATTTTTCTCGGTAATCGATTTTATTTACGTAAAACTTCAAAATTCTGATTCTAACATTGAGGCTTCCATAAATGCATCGTGTGAAAGCATCAAAATATAATGAATTATAAGGCCCCCTTCCCGCCATCTATCAATTAATTTAGTAGAAAATAACTCTAGAGATAAGTTAACTTATACAATATGAGCCTCAATGTGTGTGTATTCTGAAAAGTTGATTAAATCAAAAAATCACGAACAATACCTACTGAATAATGAACATGTCACCGTAAATAGTTGATATGCTTCTTGGTAAATGAAATTCTGTCACTTAACATAAAGAGGTAAAATGATCGTCATTAATCTCAATTAATCAACTCTATCCCCTCAAGCGATATAGTTATGAGACGGCTGTCAACTTCAATATTCTTTAATTGTTCCTCTACAATGAGTAATCAAAGCGAGCTCATTGTCCAAGGTTGTAGTAATGATATGGTAAGAAACATGCGTCAATGTATTCAACTGTCATGATAAGAATATAACTCAGGGATGGAGAACCAGTGGCACGCGTGTTATTGATGGCACACGACAGAATATTTTTGGCACTTCAGTGATCAAAATTGTTTGTATTTTATTTCAAAATTCTAATGTTCCCTATGAAAAATTACGAACAAACGCGAATGATCGGTCGCTGTTATTTAACATGGCTGGTTCAGTAAAAGAACAAAAAGTACAAGATAGTAAATGTAACAGAGAATTTTAATTTTGGTAGACCGAGAAACATGACATTATTGGTAAAGGCGACAAAGCGGTGTGTGTTTTATGTTCTGTAACAGTGGTATGCAGAAAATCGTATATAAAACGGTATTTTGAAACAAATCACAAACCCTCTTGTCAAAAAAAGTGAACTAAAACAAATATAATTAATCGCGTAGAAACCATTTGGCTGCAGATTCATATTCAACATGCATTCTACAAGCGTAATTGCTAAACTATTGCAATCCTAATATAAGTTACTTGGCCTCCACAAAAATCTACAACAAGATAAGTCTTACTAATGTCACTCTTTAATTTGAATTACACGTATAACTAAAAGATTTATAACTATAAAGTAAAAAGATATTTCTGCGAAGTAAATAGAGTTTTGTGTTGTTAGTATTTAGTTTTATTATTTAACCAATAATCACAAGTCAAAATTATTTGACGGCATGTCTATGCTTCATTAAACACTTCTTTAAACAAAAGGGCACATCGATTCATAAAGGTTCACTACCCTGATATGACTACATATAATGTCCATGTAAATATATTAAGTATATTAAATTTGTGGTCAAAATTAAATATTTAATTTGGTGCATTAAATGTAATAGCATGTTCTGCGTAATATTATAGTAGTGTTTTAAACACTCCCATCTCTTGTACGTAAGAGAAAATTACATTGAGTGAACTTAAAAATTATTGTACTGATTATAAATATTTATTGCGCTTGAACTGTGTTAGTTAAATCAGCGGAACTTAAAATTTTTCTCGGTCGTGCCACATACATGTGACAAACATTTCATGCGGGCCGCAACGTGATGATCAAGGACATTAAAAAAGCCGAAAATTGATAAAAATATTAATTCTCATAATTTCAAATTTTATTTTAAAACTATACTTAATCTCTATCAAACTCAAGGCCCAAAATATATATGTTTTATGCATTTTTTCCACAGTTAGGGGAATTTCGATTTCCTTTCTTCAATGATCCCAAGCTCTCTCCCCTCAAATATTTTGTTCTAAAAGAATTTTTTTAAGAAAGTAAATTTATCTCGTCTTGAAAAAGATTCTCAAAAAAAAAAGTGATTGTAAGAGATTTGCTAGTGGTATACTAAAGAGCAATTTTTTGTTGTTTATATATCATTTTCAAGATACATCAAACAAGTTATTAATCCATGTTTACTCTTCTCAATGAAATATTGAAGATATCAATCGTCTCTGAAACAATATATATTCTTGAGATATTTTTTTTGCGTGAAAGATATGAGGGTTAATTAAAAATTAGGTTTATGCATAAAAGTGGTCGCTATTGTTCTGTATTTGTTACCACTAATCATCAAAATTATAAAAGGAAAAAAATGGTATCTCACAATTTGTACCAGCACGACATCGATATTAAAATATATGTATGTGTTGGATAGAACCTCCACTAAATTTGTAATGTATTGTTCTTAAAAACTGAATTAGTGCAATGGACCATGACTCAGAAAGGTTAGTGGACCACATGTGGCCTCCGGGCCGCAGGTTGAGTATCGCTGAGTTAGACATATGTTTGTTCAATATATTGTAAGTATTATTATGAATTCTTATAAGACATTTTCCCTCAGGAAATTTAAACATGTTCCCACTGGTAGCTCGGAAAATCTCTAAGCGGTATTCTAGTTCCTGGCCAAGTGTTCTTTTCCCATGCCTTTCACTTCGTAAACATGTAACCTAAGCATTTTAAGAAGAATTCTCACCAAACTCTATTTCGAAATTTGAAGTTCACGTGAAGCTACACAAAATCATTTTGTAGCCTCCGTTGAAACGATTGTCAAACAATAGTTGCTTCACTCACCTTCGGCCTGCCATTTCAAGGAAAATGTGTTTAATGATGTATATTTCTTTAAGCATTTAATTCCATTGTTTTACTGCGGACACTTTGACCAAGGCTGGCGCTTGTCAGGTACTGGAGCCGTCAGCACCCCTCATCTTTTTGGAGATTTCTCTAGAACTAAACACCAGAATAAGACCACTTCGATTGTCTCTCCAGAGCACCATTGGTATCAATGTTCTCGTTCTGGAGGTTCTCTGGCTCAAGGTATTAAAAGACAGGATCAAATTTTTCTACCCCACTTTCGAAGTGGCCATCTTAAAACAATGAAATTTTCCGAAGGATGCAAGAGCTTTAAAATGTGCTCGAACTGTTCTGAACCGGTCTCGCATGCTCTCGCCCTCGAATGCTTAGGGCTCACCAAGCAGGATTTAGCAGACGATCCCTTGCTGGTGTTGGATTTTTTGAATGTGTACGAAGTCATGGACCTGGCCTAGCACTGCTGACTAATGGGAGCGTGTAACAACATTGCTTTACTGACTTTGCACCGGGTGAGGTTTCCATAACAATGGTAAAACTTACACTGGACATTATTGGAAGGCTTCCTTTCATTGAATCAAAACACACTTTTGGGTTTTTCCTTGATTCGAGCCCATTTTGGCAAAAAGGCACGTCTTCCTCACAACTGTTAACATGACTCACACTTGAAGCAGTATTCGCGTCTTATACTGTATAATAAAATTACTAAAACTGATCTATCAGAGGATTTATAATTTGCGTTATTATATTAAATATTTTTATTCAATTCCTACTATTAGTACACTCTCTCCCTATATATATGTGTACCTTGTTCAAATTTCCAATCGTTAATGTAATACTTTCTATTCATCCATTCAAGTTCAAGTACATTTTTTTAACACTTGTAGTGGATGACACTTGATGTTTATACAGTGTTTTCCAAATTTTAATTCACTAATTAAATTGAAAAACGAACTAGTAGCGTGTCGGACTTACTCCAAAAGCCATGGGTTTGAATCCCAACTGGGATGGCCTAATTTCTGAGGATGGGATTTCTTTTTTAAAGTGCTATTTTATTAGAATAATTAAATTTAATCAATGAATAAATAGTAACAAACGAAAAAAAAATAGTCCAATAACCTATACCGAAAGGAAAATGGGAAATTTCAAGGAAAATCGCTTTATATTTTGTCACTTAATAGTGTGATTCTGCCATATGTATATACATATTTATATTATTATTAAATATTTAATTAAAAGTAAGCAAAATAAAATTTTCCATTGTTGACCTAAATAGGATATAAGTTTTTATATTACTTGCTTTCGTAATGCATTTTTATAATCAGGACAAGACTTTTGGTTCCCCTTACTTAGTTTTAATGTACATGATTTCATAGCATTAAACGGCTGTAAATGATATTTAAAAATAAATGCGATCTAAAATATTTAAATATAAATAATTCCTAATTTTTATCCTCTAAACATATTTGGTTGAAAAAGATGTATGCACTGGTTATCATAAATTCAGGAAAAACACAAAAAATATTGATAACTCGCATAAAAGTAAGACAATTTCTATGAAATTTAAATATGTTTGTAAGTAAACGAAGATTAATGATACTGCATTGTGCAAAAAAGTAGGGATGCAATAGGAATTCGTTATTTGTGAAGAACATAAAAATGGATGTCTCAGAGAAGGACACCAATTGTCGCAGATCGTCTCAGATATGAAATCTGGTATAAAAAAATTGTAACAAGGACCTTCAGGCGTAATTTGACCGAAGAACTGCGATGATGGTCTATTGGGAGACTAGAGGCAAGACAGTATCAGATAGAGGTGACTAGAAGGCTGAATATGAGTACTTCTGTTATTTAAAGACTTTTTCAACACTTTATAACCATGATTCGGCATCCAGGAGCCAAGGACGCCGAGCAAGGACGGGCAATCACTACAACGATTGCCATGACCGATATTTCTCATTATGTATCCGAAGAAATAGATTCACAACTCCGGTTGAAATCAGGCCCTTCCTCTCTGCAATCTCCAGAAAGTTAGTATAAAGTTCAATCTTGCCTTAAAAGCTTCACAAACATGGTCTTTATGCAAGGTGACCAACTTTTTGTGTTCCACTTACGTCACGCCGTAGGCGGGAACGTGTGCATTGGGCATTTTAACATGTCCACAGAAAGCATGATAGATGAAGAGCTGTTCTCTTTACGGATGAATCCAGGTTTAGCCTCGAAAGCGATAATAGGTGTATTTTCATTTGGAGTGAATCTGGAACTCGTTTTCATTCATCACACTTCCATGAAAGAGATGCATTTGGATCAAGCAGTGTCTGTGTTTGGGATGGTATCTCGTTAGGTGGACGCACAAACTTTCCTTTCTTTTCCCGTGAAAATATTAATGCTCCTACCTATAGACATAACATCCTGCATGCTTAAGTGCTCCCTAATGACCGAACTATAGGTGAGGATCTCGAGTTACTACATAAGACTCACATCGTGAGCGCTTATTTGAGGAAGGAAACAATTCAGTGCAAGCAGTGGCCAGCTCAATCACCGCACCTTCTCTATTGAGCATGTTTGAGCACTTTAGGACGACGTGCAGTTGTAACTGAGAGCATCACACACTGATGTCTGTCTTGTGTTGCTTTTGGAGGTATCATACCCCATATCAAAAGCCCTTTCCTTATACCAAACTAACACATTCAGTTTGTGCTTTGTATACATAAGTTAATTTCTATAACATCATAACTGTCTGATGATTTCTGTTTATGCTATTTTATACCTTTCTAGGTTTTGTATAATTTGTATGAGTTTCGTTAATATACGCATAACTTTTTGAGTTATCATCATTTTTCTGCTTCTCTTTAATTTATCATAACCAATGGATAAATCATTTTTGGTAATATACAGGGTGTCTGGGTGAACAGTATCCAAGGTAATGGCTTATTATTACGGAACTACCCATCACAATGTAATAAATTAATCATCCGGGGATTGGAAAATTCTCCAAAATTTTTTGGGTCTAGTCCGATCGGCCACACGTGCGCGCATTTTCCCGCAATCGCAGACGATAAAATTTTTACACTGATTTCTTTAGTAAATATATGGATGCGACAGTAAAAGATTCAGTGCGTACTTTGGCTAACGAAATTTAAATCAGGCACGCGTGTACAATGATGTGTTTGAACTAAATAAACTGTCGATCTTCCGTCATCCAAGTCTATCCACCAATGGAGTCTGTAAAGGAGAAAGGAACTTTAGTATCTCAAACTGACTAGTGTCTTGAAGTTTTTGTGCTAGAAGACACCGTTGGTCGTGATTAATTTTGTAGGAGTCCTAATAAGTCTATTAGACATGCCAGTAACGACATTCATTCCATTCTGTTCGAACACGTCGCTGTACACGCGTGAATGTTTTAAATTCTGTTTACCAAAGTACACACTGCATCTTTTACTGTCACATCCGCATCTTTACTAAAGAAGTCAGTGTAAAAAGTGTATTGTCTCCAATTGCTGAATGATGCGAGCACATGCGGCTGATCAGACTAAACCCGAAAAACCTCGGGAGTTTTCCAATTACATTCTGATGGGTAGTTCCGTAATAATAAGCCATTACTTTTGGATACTCTTAGCCCAGACACCCTGTTTTTTATATCTGAATTTTTAACTCGTCTTAAAATCTACTACAAATGTAAATAAAAAGCCAAGAAGTGAAGAATAAAATATGCATCTCTTGCTTTTATTAGCCAACGTATCTATTAATTCCCAAACGATGTAATCCTGAAGATTTAAAAGCATTGCCTCATGATCCAGAGAATTACAGCAAACTGATATGATTCAAATTTTTCACTCACTGAAGAGTCTTGTTTCAGAGAAGATACTTATCATTTAATATTTTTCCTTACTTCGGTGATACTGAGTTAAACTTGAGGTCAAGAAATTGTGACGAGTAGTCTTTAGTAGTAAAAGGGTTCACACGGGTTCAAGAAGGAAGACATACATCAGCATCAAATAAATCTGGATGCTAATGAATATTTGTATCTGTTATTTGATTGGAAGCAGGAGAAATGATAGGACCACCGGAAACGCACGTCGCCAGTGGAGATAACTGGTGACAGCACGCGTCTGTCTGAAAGGCTTATCGCCGAATTGCTGACCTCAGTAGATGTTTGTAGTAAGATTTCTAGAAATAGAATACTATTTTATACACAAAATAAGTAACCCCAAAAGGAAATTCGAAGGAAAATTAATTTGGAAACGATTATTATTAAAGAAACGATTATGTACAGTAAATAAAAAAATGATGTTTATGTATGTTTCAGGAAATACAATATATGCCAATCCAATCTGCCAATGCAACTCACAATTCCATACAGTGGGAAATACTTTAAACAATTCGATTTCCTTATGAATGCATGCAGAGTTAGAAATAAGAGTACAAAAAAATATACGGATTTAGAAATTTATTATTTTTAATTATGCATGATTAAAAAATATTATTTAACATAAATAGAAACTGTATAAGATATAAGTATTCCACATTTAATATGTAAAATGTATTTTTTAAAAATATTTATTAAAAATATAAATATTATAAAATGCAAATATTCCTTCAAAGTAGTTAAAAAATAATATTCTTATGCCCACAATGTTTCTCCCAGCAACTCTCTGCTTCTAATATCGTTGTAGGGTATAATTTGGGACTTTCAATTTAACTCAATTTTGAATGTTCAATTCTTCACAAATCGTTTGAGGACTTGAAATATTTTTCATATGAAAAAACATTTGATCACTTAGATATATAGAACCAAAGTGGAAAGCATATATAGTTCCTTGAAATTTCTTCACTTAAATATCTTCTGTAAAGGCACAATGACATCTAACAATTTAAAAGAGCTGTCGATTTATTTTCCAGAATTTTTCGTTGCTCAATAACGTTTGCTTTCGAGAATTCTGAAGATATTACTTTAAGAGACTCTATTTAAAAATAATTAATTTCCATCCTCTTAAAATTAACAAATTTGATGTAGACTGCCACGGAGAATTGTACCATGCCGAAAACCTGGCTAGGGTATCATAGGTTAACGAACCCTGTATTAGACTAGTGATTTTTTGCTGTTTGTGAAATTTACGGTTTATCTATTTGGATGTAGAGAAAAATGAAACGAGACCATTAAATACCAATATGGTAATAATGGTGATATTTTTATTTGTAAAAAAATAAGAATATAGTAACTCATATTAAGAGGGATATTGTGCCATTTTGCTGACTTTAAGACACACACACTCATCTTGAATTAATTATTTTCGCTTTTGATTCTGCTTCATTTTGATCATTGTAACTATTAACTTGTAGTGAATTTGTGTTCGCAGGGAAGCGTAGAAACTGAATCTTTCAGACATTATGAAGGTTCATAACAAATTTATTTCTTTTTTAATTCACGAATTAAATAAAACATTATATGTTCGTGAAGTGTGAATGTGAAGCCCCGGTCCAACTTCTTGGAAATAATCAATTGGGAAGTTCTACTCTACCAGCCGTATCTACAAGACATGATAAGACACCGTATTTACAAACTTCCAATAACCACTTATCTCACTTGATGGCCTATGGCCCATCCGAGTAGCATGAGGATACCTAATGCGTTGTTGTTAGGTAAAAAGGAGGAAGAGTTCTGATACGATATCCATAAACTACCAGAGAAAGATAAAGAAAAGAAGTGGTTAGCAAAAAAAAAAAAAAAAATTGAATAAACCATAATATATCATTCTTTCGTAATAAATGTAAAACTTTCGATATAAAGCGAGGAAATATTTTGTTCTCAGAACTCTTCCCAATTGCATGCTTATGCATATGGATGCTAAGTATTCTAAAATTGAAATTAATTCATTTATTCAAGAAATCTTATTTGCAATATCCTTTTAAACATTTCTTTAAACCGAATAGTAACAACTGAAGTTATTGAAAGCACGAGATAAAATATGACAGCCAGGTTTAAATTATTTTCTGTTCATTTTAACACTTACTTAAGCATATCGGATAAGAAAGAGCACGGGTGCTTATCAATCTTATTTTTCACAAATTTATCTCAAAATAGTATATATATATATATATATATATAAAACAGTCGAATCTCGAAAATTCGAACTTTTCCATAATACGGGGGCCCTCGCTAATTCGAAGTATATGCTCAGCCCTAAAAAAACTCTTGACATTTCGAACTAAAACCATAGGTTTTGGAAATTTCAATATTTCAAGAAAATTTGTGGTTGGCCAGACTACAACACGCGAAAAATTCGAAGTTATCCTATAAAACTTTTTCGATAATTGAACCTTCAATTTTAAATGAAGTTAGATTCATTTCCTGTGTAGGGGTTTTTTTACTGAATTTTTTTTTTCATTTTGGGATAGAATAACTATTTTGTTTATTAAAATTTCCGGTATTTGCTAAGCAGAAAATTTTATTTTTTCCCAAAATATCTGTTTTTTTTTTTTTTTTCGTTGATACCAAATAAAAAACTGTTTTTTTTATTCACTGTGCAGAATGAGTGATGCTGCCTTTTAAAAGGGTATTGCACAATAATTTTTGATTTGCGTTGGGGAGTTTTCTATTACTAATAATGAATCAAATTTAAACAGAATTTTTTTTTTTTAAAAAAAAGCACTCAAACTACATTCAAGGAATTTCCAGCAGAATCGTTTTATGGCAGGGGTTGAACACGAAAAAAAACCCTTTTTATAAAGATGTACGAGGCAAAGACAGGAGGGAAAAGGGATTTAACTTTTTCTATTTTTTTTTTAAAAAAGATGGTAATGTGCCACTAAAATTGCCCCAAAGTGCCATAGTTGTCGACTCCTGCTTTAAGTATCCCCCGGCTAAAGGTGAACTGTGAATACGCCTCGTGTTCTTTTTTAGATTCCAAATTTTAAATTAAAAAATATTTTTTTACAAAAAGGTTGTGGTGATTTACTTTTCCCCTACCTCTTAATTTCGATAAACCTTGGGCCACTACTTTACACCTCCCCCAGTGTTGACTTACCACGCAAAAGGGAAACGACATGTCTTTTTTTAAAAAAGTACGTGTTTAAAAAATTTTTGAAAAGGGAAAAAAATGATAGAATCAGTTGAAGAATGGTGAGAGGAAGGGGGGATGTAGCGAAAAAAATTTGAAATCCCACTGAGCTCGTTTCCACTATTCCCGAAGAAAGAGAAAATCTTAAATGCATCTTCAAGTAAAAGGAGAAAAAAGCGGTTTGTAAAAGGGAATTTTCCCCGTCTTGAATGGGGTTTAGATGAGACAGTGTCGAGGACAGAATATTCCCATGGGTGGCTTCCCCCATTGAAGGAAAAGGTTTAAAAGTTCGCATTTTGCCAAATAATTAGGGAAACGAGTTTTTGGGAGGGGGGATGGCCAAAATTTTAAGAAAAAAGGGAAAGGGATAGTCTTAAAAAAAGTTCTAGGAAAACTCAAGTGTCGACATTAACGTTTGCTCTAAGTGGCAGAACTCGCTTTCGGATTAATAAAAGGGTACGAACCACGAAATTTTCAAAACGGTTAAAACCGGGCCTTTCAAGTGTTTACTAGAAAAAAAATTTTTCATTCAAAAAAAAAAATGCCATGGAGGGAAAACATAGCAAGGAGGGTTAAATATTTTTTCTGGCTGTAAACATGGACGTCTCAGATAAGATTACCCCTAGTCATAGGGAAAAACTGCAAGACATCCCGGGGTTTCAAGGGCATAAACTCGTTCCCCCTACCAAATAAGTTCAAACAAGAAGGCATGGATGACCCACCGAACCCCAAAAGAATGGTTAGGAGGGCTCACTGAAGTCGGATATGAAAAAAAAGAAACGACATATTCTCTTTTTTTTTAGACAACTGTACTGTGCACAATAACAAAACCTTTTTTCAAATGTGAAACTTGGTCAATTTTCCCCCCCAAACTCAACCTCAAAACTTCAGCCACTGACCAGGGATAATACATTTAAATTTTTAAAATTTTTTTTTCCGGGGGAAGTCGTTAAAAGCGTTTTTGGGTAACCTCGAAAAAACCCGCAGAATGCAACTATTTCATTTTAACAGCTTTGATCATGATTGGAAAAGGTTTTGGGGCTGTTTCTCCTTTGACAATTCACAGCTGTTTTAAAAAATCAGGCTTCCCCCCGCTGAATCGGGATGTGGAAAATACACCCCACTGAATTTAATGCTGAACCATCCCTTTTTGGGAAACTCTTCCCGAACAATATTTTACCATCACGGGGGGCCCAGCCCTTGGAAAGGGGGGTTTTTATCTGACCCCTGGGAAAATTTTGGCTTTGGACCTCAATAATACAGAAAAATGATAAGAAGGCGATTCGGGGGAGTTGGGCTCAAAAATCCTTTTTGGAAGCTAAAGAGTCACTAAACAAACTACCAACTTTTTCCTTCAAAAATCATGTTGATGCAGACATTTTTCCGGGTTCATTTGTTCTTTGAAAAATCTAATTTACAACGTTAGATTGAATTTCCTTAAAAAGAAAAAAAGATAAAGATTTTTTTTTTACAAAAAAGGGTTTCTTATATATAGTATGTATATTCTTTTAATAGTTGTTTTTAAGACATAAGTGTATTCTTTTTAAATATAGGACTTTTTTTAAATTCTGTTTTATTTTTATACTTTTTTTAAAATGTACTTTTAAAAAAAAAATTTTGTACAATTGTTGCTTTATTACATAAAATTTTAAATTTAAATGTGTTAGAAAAACTTCTCTTCGTGTATTTTGAAGGGTTTTTTCCCCACCCTCTTTTATAATTGAACTCTTTTATAATTCGAAGTTTTTCATTGGGCCCCTCCCAAATTTTGAATTATCGGGGTCGAAAATTATATAAAAATATATATATATTTGTCGGACCGGGAAACCGAAAATTAGTCAATTGATTTGCGCTTTCTATCTAATTCATTGCATATTTAAAATTCCCGGGGGGGATTTTTTATTAAAGTAATGAAGCTGAAAATTATATATTTGTTTATATAGTCTTGTTTGTTATGAAATAATTTTTAAGCACTGAATACAAAATGTGAATGCTTTTTGTAAAGTTAATACATTGTTATCAAAATATCAACTTCCTCACACAAAACTAGATCGTTATCTACCGATAGGCAAGTAAATAATTAAAAAATATTGTTAACGACCATTATTTTTTCAAGTATTTGTATCTGAAATTATAACTTTTACGAAAATCCATCTAAATCCAGACAATAAAAAGACTTCTGAAAATAATTTGATTTTGCGGATTATTTTTTTCTTCGGTCACTATGAAATGGATTTTACTCTTTGATCGAGATCACATTCATTTTTAAATGTTGTTTATACATATATGAAAATAATGGAAAAAGTAACGCATTTTCTGGTTCAGTATATAATTAAATTCTTGCATTAAGTGGAAAGGAGTAATTAAAATTTTAAATTTTTAATGTTTTCAAAAATGAATTAAAACAGTTATTGTGGTGTAGGTATTTTAAGTGTGTCTCATGTAGCTGCGAGTATGTGAATAGTAACTTTAGCGAAATCTTTATTTTCATGAAGAATTTAGTTGCAAAAATTATAACTTGTCACTTTATGCTAATACGCTAATTCACATGATTATTTAAAGCTAAAGGTACCTTTTGGTTGCATATCATAAAAAATTTTTTTTAAGAATAATTGGTGTTTCCTATACCGGCAATGGTATCAGCATTTTTCTGTACATTTTCCTCAAAAGTTTTTATACATAAGGGCTTCAAATTTTCTTTGTGTATGAATTCTACTTTTATATTTATACTGAAGTTACTTTTTGTAAACATAGTGTTTAACTTCGTTCATAAATTTGCAATGTAAAAGAATCATTATGGATTTTTGAAAATTGTCATTTTTTTAACGATAACTGCTCTTTAACAAAATATCTAGGGAAAATCCCCAAAGGCTAACTTCAACATGTATAGTTACATATTATTTATATGCAGAAAAAGAAGCATGTGCATTTATTTAGTAGATTCAGATAAAAAGGTACACACAGTTTGAAAACAATCATTTTGAGGAAAGTGTGTTTTAATGTAAAAAGGCTCTTCATCACAAAAATAATGAATTGCAGCATGTTTTTGTCATGTTTTCTTAAACATTAGTATTTTCTTAATTTTTTAAGCATAAAAGGAAACAAAATGTTTTAAAATGGCCAGAAAATACATAATAGTATTTTTCAGTTTTTGTTTAATGAGACATTTTACAGATTTTACATCAATTTCTCAAATTCTGTACCAATCTGTGAGGAATTTTAGCTTTGATGCATTACAAATATCAAAGTTGACCATAAAACATAATAAATATAATGTAAATATGTATCAATATGTAAAAGTAATTATTTGGGAATATGTGATTTCACGAAATTGCGAAAGATTTCACATTATAGATTTGTAAGTTTACATGCAAAGAAAATTTCGAAAAGTTTTAAAATTTAAAATATTCTATAAACTGTACAAAAGATTTAAAAAAAAGTCAAAAATAAAACTGTTTCTGTTTTTAAACATGCAATGTGTGTATTTTTATGCATGTAACAAGTTTCTCGCAACGACAAAAAGCATTACCCAACTGAGTTATAAATAGTTACCATTTATTGTAATACTTTTGAATATTAAAGCTTAAAAACTTGTCTGAACAATAAATAAGCCTTAATATTTGCAATGAAGTGAAATATTTAAAATATATAGCTAATTTTTTTTTAAAACATTCAGCATAAAAGCACATTCAGTTATGAATTTAAAAAAATTAAAAATTTTGTCAAGATATAAGGCATTCAGCCAAATATTTTGAGAAAATCCCACAAACCTCACATTAGTATATATAGTTATAAATCCGTAACATGAGGGGGCAGCTTATGGGCATTCATACATTAGATTCTGAGAAAAAGGTACATGCAGTTTTAAAAACATTTGTGAGAAAATTGCATTTTTTCTATTAAGTGTCACTTCATCTCAAAAATAATGAATCACAACATGTATTTGTCCCATTTTATTAAACATTAGTATTTTTTTATGTGTTTTTATTAAAATAGGAAACAAAAATATCTTAAACAGTCCAGAAACGAGATATTTTGTAGCATGTACATGATTTTCCACAAGTTCTGTATCAATCTTGAAAGAATTTTCAGTTTCGATGCATTACTTCTATCAAAGTTGACCATAAGGCACTTTTAATGGATTGAAATAATGTATCAATATGTAAAAGTAATGATTTGGGAATATGTGATTATACGACATTTCGAAAGTTTTCTCATTATTGATTTGAATGCTAATATACTAACAACTTCCAAAAGTATCAGAATTCAAGTTTCTCTATATGTTAGGCAAGTGATTTCTAAAATAGCCACGAGAAGAACTTTTTTTTCTTGGTTTTAAATATGAAATTCATTTGTTTTTTTATGTATGTAACAAACTTCATGCAACAATGACAATATGGCTTTTGTAACTTTTTCTCAGAAAGTATTAAACATAAAGACTAGAGATTTTGTCTGTATATTAAATGAACTTTTATTTATATATTTAAAAAGTGAAATTATATATATATATATATATATATATATATAAAATTTAATATTTATAATATTTATAAATCGAAATTTTAAAAATAAGTTGCTCAGTTTCTTTTTTTTATAAAAAAATAAAAAGATAAGTTTTGTAAAACATAATTAGGAATTTAATAAAAAGTGTAAAATTTTTTTGTTAAGACATGTGCTTCCTAGCTATATGCTTTAGAAATATTTCTAAAATTTAAATTTAATGTATACAAGTATATACCCATTCATGCAGTAGGTTTAGGTACTACAAAAATTTTTAAAAACAAAATTTTTAGAGAAAATAGTAATTCTCATAAAAAATTTTACCTTTACAAAGTAAGTATTCTTTACATGTTGGTAATCCTTGTTTAGTACTACACAAATATTATATTATAAATTTATTCGCTTATAAGTAAGTTTCTAATCACTCCAAACATTTAACTACAAATTCCGCTCCCAAATCTAACAGTTAAACTTGCAGTTATACTGTTATCTATAGTTAATTGCGCATGAATAAATAAAGAGGATTTGCAACTGTTTAAATGGTCAATACTGTCAATTTTATGGGTCAAAATGGGAGTGGTCGCTAGCTAATGACTTTTTAAAATACTTTTTGATATTCTTCTAATGCATAAAATGACAAAAATTTTGTATCACTCGAAAGGTCATGAATTTGAGATATTGGAAATATAAAAATCTCAAAATCGATAACCTGAAGAGTTTTAGCCTACTGAGATTGGCTTTAATATTACGTAGTTGTGTTTTTATACACTGATAGTTGTGTCTGAACGCTGTAGCAGGTGTGAAAACATTCTGGGATTTATGGGGTGAATTTTACTGATGTGTCCTGTACTTCAGTATTTCTCAAACTGTGAGTCGTGCCCCCCTAGGGGGCGTAATAACTCAACAAGAGGGACGCGAGCATATTGAAAAGTCAAAAACAAAAGATTATTTAAAAAAATTAAATAATTTACTGAAAGTAAACAAACAAATACATTTTTACATAATGAAAAATAAAGTACACATTTACACTGATGTAATGTACTTATAAACATATCACACAGTAATGCACAGTGTATTTTATAATTAATTTAACAATACTAAGTTAACCCGCGATCACTCGCGCGGGGTGTTCTGTACACCCCAGGAACAAGAAAATCCTCCCAGGATTCTAAAAAGAATGCGCACAACCACGATTTTTTCTGTAGCTGCACATTTTACGTCATTGAACCTTCAGGCCTGATGCAATGTCTCTTTCTCGAACGATTGGAATGTAAAGGCGTCTTCAAAAGTTTAATACCTTGGGGCTGAGAACTGTCGCGAAAAGTTGAGCATGTGTAAACAGTCTGGTCTGAATGCTTGGAAAATGATTGAAATATTATTTTTCTACTTTCTACTATCATCTCATTAATAATAAAGTATATTGGTCATTTGTATATACGTTTTATACTGGTTTGTGAAAAATCTAGAATTATGTGTTTTAAAATGAAAATTTTGTATGTTTAGTTTAAATTAATGAGATATCTCATTTTGTATGCAATAAATTTATCAATTTTATTTGTAAAGCACAAAAACATCTTGTGCTTTTATAAATATGTATCATAATGACTTAATTTTATTTTCATAATTAAATACACGTGTTAAAAGTTTGGGGTGTTCTCTACACCCCGCGAGTAACGGTGGTAGCAAAAAGAGGCGCGAGTGACCGCGGGTTAAGAACAAATTTAATAATTACCTGCAACCCCATGGACTTGTCATATATAAAAATTTTTACAAAAATTAACTCTTATCTCGATCATTTGTACGGTTTATAATTAACCCCTTTTCTGCCGATTAAGAGACGCGATTCGCTCCCCAATGCCTCCATTTTGCACGTAAGTGCGTGTATGGGATGCATTGGGGGAGGAAGAAAAGGAATAAACAAATTCTCTTAAAAAAGTAAATCTTTCGCAAACATGTCACGGTCATTTTATTGTATTCCAAAGCCTATGGAATAATTTTATGGATAGTGGTGCACAGAAAAGATTGTACTTCGAAAAGACGTATATATACGTCCGGGGCAGTTAACACTTTGTTTGAGCGAGACGTTTATATACGCCTGTGACACTCAAAAGTTTAATGCGGTATTGTAGCTGTAGCGTGTCAAAGTACAGTATTATGGAATTCAATAGATTGTTATTGTATGGAGAGGGGCGCGATGAAAATTGTGATTGAATATTGGGTCGCAAGTATCGAAAGTTTGAAAAGTACTGCTGTACTTCAAGAATTTTTATTTTTTTCCAAAATATATTTCTATTGCTCTTAAAGAGTTGTTTTGCTCTTTGTGAATGACATCATAAAATCTACTAACCCCGATCGATGTAACAATACTGTAATACTGTTCATATGTTATGAAATTTCCTAAGATGATAACTACGAGTACATTTCCAATACACTTTCTTATATTCTATTTCTCTCTCTTTACTTAATTTTTTCTTCATGCTACGATATTAATGTCCGTGGATAAAAATTCCTGAAACTCTTAAGTTGCCCACACCAACTACCCCAGTTATATCTCTCACAGTCATAGAAGTGTGTTCATCTAGAGTAAATATTATATAACGCTTCCTTAGAGTCATATCCATCTCAGAACAAGTAAAAGTATTACGTGTTACAAGGAACGCAAAATTATAACCACCAGCTGTCACAGTGAAGGGCTCACATTTAAACAATTGATACACCAAAGCCAATGAAACGAGTAAATTATAGTCAAGTTCGATCAAACACATTACTTCTAGGTAGATATAACGGATTTTAGGAGGTTCAAAACATCACTGGTAATCACATACCATTTCAGATTAGAAAAAAGTGTGCTTGTCCCAATTAATTTGAACAGTATAATATCTTAAATACTTTGCGGAATTAGTATCCTAGTCAAATCCAAAGTAGGCATTTTTCTCCTTCACTCTCTCTCTCACCTCTAGCCTTAGCATTCATTTTACTATCAAAATATACTGGTAAAGTCTTTGGAATTGTGCTTAACTCTGCAGTAAAATTACGAGGTCTGTCACCAAAAGCCCTCTATTAATTGAATAGTGTGACATTAATATTCACTCACTCGATTCTGCCGTCACGTTCCGTCTTTTGACATCTGATAATGGGATCTTCTCAATGCCATTTTTAATTTCAAAAACAGCCAGAAGCTGCAAGGAGTCAGGTTCAGGGCTGATAGTGACCGATAAGACCTGTGCAACTGCAAGAAGGAGTTTTTCTGTTCCACCTCCAGAAGTTTCGGAACAAATTTCAAAGCGTATGATCAAACAAAATTGATTTTGGAGAACCTGCACTGATCTCAACTTGTTCATCAGTCTCTCGTACGGTCAAACGACGATCTTTCATTATCAGATTCTCCATCTTCTTTAACAACAGCTGTATTTCGAGTGGTTTGTGTGACCACTTATCATCATCTACAAACACTTTATGCAGTGCGTCTCAAATTTTTAATGTTTGCGATCCAATATTCAATCGCACACCCCTCCATACAATAACGATGTATTAAATTGAACAATACGATACTTTGACGCGAAACCTACAATGCGACTTAAACCTGTTAAGTCCCCTTCCGACATATACAAACTTCTCCCACAGCCAGTGTGTTAATTGTCCCAGACGTATATATACGTATTTCCGAAGTACTATATTTTGCGTGCACTGCTATCCATACAATTTTTCCTAATGCTTCCGAATGCAATGGAATGATCTTGACAGTGTTTATGAAGGATTTACTTATTTCAGGAAATTTGATTATTTATTCCTTTTCTACCACCCCACTCCTCCTCAATAACCAAATTTGCTTATATGCGAGCAAAATGGTGGCATTGGGAAACAAATCGCTTAATTTTTTATCACCATTAAAGGGATTAATTATAAACCGTGCAAATCATCAACATAAGTGTTAATGTTAACACATAGTTTTATACATGACAAGCCCCTAGGGTCAGTGATAATTATCAAACTTGTCCTTAACTTAGTATTGTTAAATTAAGAATAAAATATATTATGCAGTACTGATATATTTATAAGAGTATTAAACTATCTGGCCAGAAGTATCCGGACACCCCTTAAAAAAGTGGTTCTGGCGAGTGACGCAATTGGATACGTAATTGAAAGCTACAAAAGTGTTGGTAGTGGTTTGTCAGATTGTATTTATGCGTTTGAAGCCGACTTGTTTAGCCTGGTCTCCGGCCTAGCCATCGCTCCGGCACAGTGGTTTTCCTGCACATACACAAACTCGCCGCCAAACAATTACAATTAAAAATTAAAAAGTACCCTTCACTCACTTAGTAACAATTCTATTTTCACACCGTAATGATTCTTAAATTTCTACGCCAAATTTTATTGGTCATCATGTAAATTCTAATTTTAACTTTTAATTTCATCTCTAACTATAATTATTTAAAAGCAGCAAAGGGCTAAGGTAAAACGGAACCAATATTCACTCCTCATTTTTATATGAAAGGAGTTTAAGCTTCCCGGCGGGAAGCAGGCACTGCATCAACCATTCAACTTATATATGCGTTTGTGAGGCAAATATAAGTCGTAAAGGAGCGAAGTGAGTTTGATCGTGGCAGTATAGTGATGACACCTTTGTGGGAAATCAAATTCGTGAGATTGCGGACATTCTACAGAAGCCTAAATCCACTGAGTGAAGTAATTGTGAAGTGGAAACGAGTCGACGTGGCAGTGAAACGGCAGAAAAACGAACCGGTAGGTCGAAAATACTTACAGAACGCAGCCGCAGAACTCTGAAAAGGGTAGTGAAACAAAATCGCAAGTCCTCGTTAGTGAAATTTCAGGAGTTCCAAAGTTCATCAGAGTTAGTGTTAGCAGCAGGATCATGTCGAGAGTTAAAAAACTTGGATTCTATGGTCGTGCAGCCGCTCACAAGCCAAAATGATCACCAGCCAGAATGCGAAGCCTCGATTACAATGTGGTGTAGAGCTCAACGTCATTGACTTTGGACATG
This sequence comes from Trichonephila inaurata madagascariensis, assembly GCA_019973955.1. Classification (NCBI taxonomy): domain Eukaryota; kingdom Metazoa; phylum Arthropoda; class Arachnida; order Araneae; family Nephilidae; genus Trichonephila; species Trichonephila inaurata. Next base: position 222,455 of record BMAV01022191.1, on the reverse strand, counting down.
TGGAAAACTTTCGGTTCTTTTGGAAGTGATGAATCTCGGGCTTTTTAAGCAGTCTGGCAGTCGGATGGATGCTCTCTGGGTTTCTTATGGGATGCCCGCGAACGTTTCCTTAGTGACTGCATTTCAGCCGACTGTTAAGTTTGGTGGTGGAAGCATAATGGTGTGGTGGTGTTTCTTGAGACTTGGCCTGTGTCCGTTAGTTCCTGTGATCGGAAACATAAACTCTGAGATGTATGTGGACATTCTGGACAATGCTGCACTCCCAACTCTTTGGCAATATTTTGTGAAAGGTCCATTTCGCTTCTTGAAGGATAACTGTGCCATTCACACATTCAGGCTTGGTACAGACGTGGTTTTGACGAAATGAGTGTTCAAAAATTGACTGGCTCTCAGATTTCCGACGGTAATCCATGAACACCCTTGGGACGAATTAGAGCGCAGATTACGTAGCCAGCCAACCGACCATCCCCACTGCAAGCTCACTTCAGCTGTGATGGATGCCTGGAAGGCAATCATGCTCACCTATCGCACCAGGTGCCCCTCCCCAAAACGCGTGCAGGCTGGCCATCCATGCAAAAGGGGACCAACATCATATTAATATGCGCCTCAGTACGCTCTAAGTCCATACCACTGGGTGTCCGAATACTTTTGGCCAGATAGTGTATAGTGGAAATGAGTATTTAATGTTTTTTTGTCAGAATGTATTTGTTTGCTTACTTTCAGTAAGTTAATAACTTTTTTTTAAATAATCTTTTGTTTTAGACTTTTCAATATGTTCGCGCCACCCTCGTAGGGTTATCACGCTCCCCTAGGGTGCGCACCTCACAGTTCTTGAGAAACACCAATTTAAAGAATCTTATGAGTTGTTTCACTCAAAAATCATCTAGTGTTTCTAAAAAAATTGATGCAGTACCTCTGCTTAAGTAATTCAGTCGTCATCTTTAAAAAAAAATACGACGAACGCGAAACACAGCACCTCACTCAACTGGTTGCTCGAAACGACTGGTAATCTGGAACGAAGGAGAAATATGCAAGTGTACATTGATGTATAACCTCCTTATCTCTTCAGTAATCTTACTGTGAATGGGAAATTTTAGGGTTGGATACTTTTTTTTTTCAAAACAAAACTAGTAGATACCTTTTATCCTGTGTGTTTAAAATAATTCATATAACAAAGTTAGATATATATTTCAAGTAAAATGATTATTTATCATATAAAAAAATTAAAAAAAAATAATAATTAAATGTTAGATATATTACATTTTTTTTTTGAATTTTAGCAAACATATAAACATTTTTTTTCTGTCAGAACTAAGTATGTTATGGTACAATGGGTTTTTAAAGTTGATTAAAACATTCTTAAGAATATTATAAAATTGCTCATGTCGAAATAATTTTAAAGCAGTGCTCTAAAACTTCCAAATATTTAAAATTTTAGAATTCTGATATCATCTAAGGACATATAATGTAAGATCATTTTTTTAATAGAGACGATACATAAAAAGTTAAACATAAATATTAAATACATAAATAAAGAGAATAATTTTCAAAGGGAACTGAATTTTTAAAAAAGTTTCAAAGCTCGATCTTTTATATCAGTAAATGCATGTAAATAAAAATATCAAATAACATGGAAATATTTCAATACAATATATACTTCATTGTATACTAATAAATTATAGAAATATTGTAAAATCTCGTTTTGGAACCACTGTTACTCTTTTTGTTATGATATCTACTAAATAACCTTTTGTTTTTGAGTAAAAATATTTTTTTTTTCAAAACGTTTATCAGATTGTGGTCACATTTTTATAAAAATCTCAATTTCTTTCTTTGTTTCTCATTAGAGACAGAGAGGAAAAAAAATTAACTTTTTTCACATTTTCTTTTAATCTAATTTTTTAAACTCAAGTTTGAATTGTACTTTAAAACAAAAAGAAACAAAAAAGTATAATTAATCACAGATTTCTATCTATGATATAATACTGAAAACTTCCTTTCATTTAAATTATACTTACAAATGCTGTTCATTTTAAAAAAAAAGTGATATATTACTTTAAACCGAAACAAAGTGATTTAAATTTCCCCATTTCCCCAGAGAAGGAAAGAAGTAATATTTTGTTATTAAATTAAACTCTATAAATCTGAATGCAATCACGTTTACTTCATTAATTGCTCACAAAGATATTTAATTAAATGAAATACATTCTGTTTTTTTTAATTATATTTTAATGCAACTAAATCAAATTCTAACTTATTTATTTTTAATTTAATTTTATATTGTTTTATTCATTTATTCTGAAAACTTATATTTAAAGCTGCTTATTCTCAAACTGATGAGAATATTAGATTGATTTTAAGTAGTTTATGTCAATGCCCCCTTTACCATTTGTAATTTATTGTCAATTTGAAGAGCGCACAGGCACCCGTCGTTTGGGTTATAAGAAATGTTTTGGAGTGAAACTCCGGTTGTAGTTTGGGCTGCGAGCCGAGAAGACGTTAAGTCTCAATTTCAGTAAGGATTTTAAATTCATTAAAGTTTTTAAAGGAATACAGTCCATTGTTTTTATTGAGTTGAATTTATTCATTCTCCTCCATGATTTGGTGGAGTAGAACGGATAGTAATTAGTTTATTAATTTCGAACCACAAAAGTTCAGTATAATGGAATTAACTAGTTTGAATAGGTCACGAGGAGCATTGAAAGACAATGTGACAAAATTGGAGCAGTTCGAAACTCCTTCATCTTTAGAACTGAAACTTCAATTAAATGATATCTCTGCTCTGAGAGATAAAATAGAATTGCTCAGAAAGGAGTATTACAACCTTCTATCGGATGTGGATTTAACAGAGGCTGATTGGAAGTTGGAGCTTTTAGAAGATCGTCTTTATAAGACAGAGGTAAGATTTCATTTTTTACTCTCTAAACTAGATAATACAAATGTTTCAATGTCGGAAGTTATTCGAAACGAAAATAATGTTCTGTCCGGAAACGAAAATAAACAAATTAGTATAAAATTACCAGAAATCCCTTTATCGCAATTTAGCGGTTTGTACAAAGAATGAAGCCCATTTAAAGATCAATTTGATAATTTAATTTCTACAACGAAAACTAACAAATTCACAGAAACTCTATTATTTACGCTCCGTTCTTAGAGGTCATGCAAAGTAAATCGAATGCTGCGATGACACATTTGAAGCGTTGTTTGAAGCTTTAAGAGGATTTGGTACCCCAAAAATGACCGACCTATCGTTTTATTTATTTATTTTTTATTTTGATTTAATCTTATTCTTTGCATTATTATCTTTCGATTGATGTATCACTTGTGCGAATCGGAAAGTTGTAAATTAAATAAAACTACATTTGAAAACAAATTATGCAATTCGGCCACGCCCGCTTTTCAGAAAAAAAAAAGCTAAAAAAAGAAGCGTTATGATAAACAAATCGACTTTTTAAACAGAAATAATAACCATAAAAAAAGAATGTGTAACATATAAAGCAGAATATTTCCGAGGTAATGTAATTTTTCTTTGTGAAATGTGTGCATGTAAAAATTTTGAATTAAAGGTACTTATATTAATAATTTTATAATTTCCAGTTCTTATTCCTGATATGTTTTTCATAAAAATGTAATGCTTCAATATTATGTGAAGAAAAAAACTAAACCATCTGTCGTAAAAAAAAAATAAATAAATAAATAAATAAAAAATTAACATTTTTCTTGAATTTTCTTTTGTGCAATTAATTAATACCTTTTTAAAATTGATCATTTATAAAAATGTATGGGTTGAAAAAATACGAAATGCACTTATTTTCAAGAAAATTATATAACTAATATCTTAAAGTTGTATTTTAAGTTTATTTAAACTAATTATAATTTTTTTTTCAGAATTATAAACTTTAACCTGGTTTTTCTCAGTTTTTGTTTTTCGAAACACTAGTGCACTCAAAATGCTACTCCTTCCACAAACATTTACCAATAACTTCCATTTTTTTACTGTGTATTGCATATAAAGTATGTAACAAAATTAGAAATCCATTTTGCTGTACACTGAATACTTTTTTTTAAAAAAAAAAAATGAAAATGAAAGAGATATTGGATTTTTGGTTGATTTTTTGCATGTATATCAAAATTTTATTTTTTTTCTCAAAAAAACGAATTAAGTTATTGTAAAATCGATCCCTAAAGTTATTGATAACATCTATAAGAATACTACAAAAAAATTCCAGGACAAAAATTTTATAATTACAAAAGGAGTAAAATTTTAAAATTTTCCAAATTTTATTCAAAAAATTTAAATTTTTAAAATTGTATGAGTAATATGTGAAAAATTTCATTTTGTTTCATTTTCTGGAATAGAATCACTATATAAAATGTTAAAATATAATTTTAAAATACATAAAGAAAGAAAGTAACTCAAGGGGTACCAAGTCCTCTTAACGCTAAGATATGAAAATGAAAGAGCAATTTTTGATATGCATTTACAAGCAATTATAAATCAGGAAAGCATGAAGCCTCCCGAGAATTGTGTTATTTCGTAGATAATGTAAAAAAAAGGTCGATAAAAGGTTTAAAATTCACAAGAAACGAATTTTCAGATGCTATATTAGTAAACATATTGTTATCTATGTTAGATACAGAAACCAGGAAATTATTTGAATCTCAATCTTAAAATCTACAAACTTTCCAAATTAGATAAATTTCTTAAGTTCGTTGAAAAAAGAAGTATGTGGTTCTTGAAAGTATTATCCGAAACTACAACTCTCTTATAAAATCAAATAAAAATTCTCCTATTCCTTTTTAACCTAAATCATTAGGCATTAATTTAAGAGAAACCGCAAAATGTGTTTTATACAAGAGTTTTCATTTTATAAGATAGTGTAGTATTTTTCAAAATATGAATGTGTCTCAAAGATACAGATTTGCTCGAAAGTATAGATTTTGCTTGAACTTCTTGGGCAAATAACATTATTGTTCTGCCTGTAAATGAAATTTATGTGTAATGTGTGTCGGAAGAAAAATAATACACTTCTTTATAAATCAAACGGGGAGCAGCGTTCAACAGAGAGACCGCCACCACAACATCAATTGAATACGGAAAAAGAGTTAATTATACGCGATGAAAAAACTCACCTACACAACCACAGAATATTTACTTTTTAAAGGCGACGGTACAAGTTCAAGGCAATGAATCAAGGAGGAATTCCACAGTTTTATTAAGCACAGCTGTTTTGTTCATTCTTAATTGTTATGGGGAAAGGTTTAAGTGCAGAGCGATTTTTTAGATTCAGCCAGTCCAATACACTGCTGCCCACTGTAAATGCAACACCAAGAAAGACAAGAGACAGCACAACAAAATGTATTTTGTAGATAACACGTTGACCAAGTATCAAATGATTAAATTAATAGACTTCTCTGTGAAGTGTGGTGCCTGCCAAATCAGTAGCCAGAGTAGCCGCCATTGTTGGAGATCACCGTTGCCACACGCCTCGGCATTGATTCAAAGAGACTTTGGGTATGTTCTTGGGTACAGATACCAGCAGCTTTGACACGTTGCCAAAGTTGATCTGGTGTGGCAGCTGGGATGCAATGTGTGTCAACGTGAGCAACCATGGACCACATGTTTCTATCGGCGAAAGTCCGAGCGAGCCGGCCGGGGAAAACAATTCAATCAGGTGATTGACGAAAAACCTTTGGGTAAGGCGTGCCACGGGGATCACGCATTATCCTGTTAAAAAAGGCGGCAAGCCCTTGGGAAAGGGAAGAACAACTGGCTCCAACACATCGGAGATGTAGCGCTGGCTGTTTAAAACACCGGCAATGCGTACTGCAGGAGGATGATAGTGATATCCAATACCACCCCATACCATAATACCCGGTGCAGGACCAGTGTGACGGTGCATAATGCAGCTGCTCAGAATCCTCTCTCCACGGTGTCTCCAGACTCGAATCCGACTATCATGGTGTTGCAGACAGATGCTTGACTTGTCATTAAAGACAACTTCATTCCATTCTGCCACCCACATCCTTCTTTCATCGCACCATTGGTGGTGTAGGCATCTGTGGTTCTGCGTCAAGGGTAGACCAAGCAATGGACGTCTTGCGGACAGACCATTCTGCTTTAAACGTCGTCGAATGGTACGCGCAGACACTGAATGATGCGTTACAGACTAAATGTTCTGTGCTATGGTTCGTCAGATCCGTCACTGCCATGCGCACAATTTGCCTGCCCTCACATGAAGTGGTGCACTGAGCTGGATGCGATCAACCATGGTGGTCTGTCGTACCCTCCTGCATCCAACGGTCAAATATCCGCATTACAGTTGTTTGGTTTCGTCCAACACGACTATCGATTTCCCTGAAAGATAATACACAATCTCGGTAGGTGAATATCCTTCCTCTGTCGAACTCGGGTATTTGATCAAATCCTGATCACTGTTTTCTTCGAGACATAATGGATCGTTTTTTGTAAACACCACAAGAAAAACATAATTGCCGAACTTAAAATCTTTGAAATCTCCAAGCCTTAAATAGCGCTTTGAGGTGGCATCACAGGCACGCTAGATGTGCGTCTTCGCTGAAATTCTAATCATTTGCATATCTTACCTCCGGTAATGCATGTTGTAAATTTCGTGTTATTTGCACTCTTCATTCAGGGTGTTGCATTTACCATGGCCAGCAGTGTAAATCTGATTTCTTCCGAATTCATGAACTTGTTGAAACTCAAAAGCGAAAAAAAAATAATGCTCCGATTTCGGGGATCAATGGAAGTGTTCAGACAGTTAAATCCATTGTTTATTGAACTATTTCAAACAAAAATGAAAGTTTCAACGCGGAATTGGAATTTTTGGGGATTCTAAGAATAACTGATTTGATCAGCTCAGTTACATTAAATATTTTTAGCATACAACTACCTCAAAGTATTCAGTTGGCTGATCCAGAATTCTTTAAACTTGGTAAGATGGATATGCTATTAGGAGCTGAAGTATTTTTAAAACTTTACAATATGAAAAAATTCAAATTAGTGAATCTATTATTCTACAAAGCTCATTTTTTAAGTTTTTAGTTACGGGAAAGATTCCAATTAGCCAACCAATTAAAAGTTGCTTTTTATCAACAAATGGGGTAAATTTTGAGGTATCAATTTTTTGGTTTTGGGAAATGGAATCTGTTGAGGAAAAGAAGGAATTAAAAAATGAGGATAATCTTTTTTGTGAAAATCACTTTAAAAATACATTTTTCAGAGATGATATGTTGTAGATATCCCTTTCAAGGAAGATCCCACTAAACTGAGTAGATCTAAGGAGACAGCTTGGCGACGCCAAAATGCATTTTGGCACCGACTCTACAGAAATCCTCAACTGTGTTCGTTGTGTCAAAAATTTATGCAAGAATATCAACAATTGCACCATATGACAAAGGTTGAAGATATTGAACTCGACTCAACTTATTATATACCTCATCACGGTGTTTATCGTCCAGAGAATAGTACTACAAAATTAAGAGTAGTATTCAATGCTTCGTGTCCTACATCTAATGAGGCAGGTCCCTCAATTCCTTATAAGCTAACGGTGGAATAATTCACGATGAATTCTTTTCGATCATAATAAGATTTAGAAAACAACCTATTGCTATTACGGCTGATATCGAAAAGATGTATAGAATGATTCAAATCACTCCATCTCAAAGAGATTATCTTCAGATCCTGAGGAAATGTGATAAAAAGGATCCAGTAATAAGATACAGACTAAACAATGTTACTTATGGTACAACCAGTGCTCCCTTCTTAGCCACTAGAACTCTAAAGGCAATTGATAATTGAGAAAAGTTTTCAGTTGCTGCAGAAATTTTAAAAACTGATTTCTATGTAGATCATTTAGTGTCAGGTGTAAGCAACATTGAAACTGGAAAAGAAATTCAGAAACAGCTCATTGAATTACTCAGTTATGCTGTGGTATATAGTTTCATAAATGGTCATCAAATAGTAAAGAAATGTTGCAAGAACTTCCATATGAAGCCTAGGAATATGGTTTTGATCGAGACGAAGAAAAAGTAAAAACCCTCGGATTGATTTGGAACCCGAAGTATGATACTTTCAAATTTTCAGTTGGTGATCCAACCAACAACTCAGAGTGGAGAAAGAGGTCAATCTTATCCCACATTGCTCAAATCTTTGATCCGATGGGTCTGTTAGGCCCTGTTGTCACTGCGAAATTATTCATGAAAATCTTTGGCACATCAAGAAGATTGGGACCAGCCTTTATTAGAAGATGAAAATGAAACTGGAGGAAATTCATTTTTTCACTAAAAGCTCTTCAAGGAATAAAGGTGCAATATTTTGTTCTTATTGAAAATTACAAGTCCTTGGAACAGCATGGTTTTTCAGATGCCTCTGAGAAAGCATTTGGTGCATCTATTTATCTACGTTGAAAAAATTCATCTGAACAGTTATCGATGAGGTTGCTCTACACTACAACTCAAGTGAGTGAGTGAGTGAATATTAACGTCGCATTGTTCAGCTACACGAGGGTTTTGGCACGGGCCACGTAATTTTGAACCATGGTCGGACGTGGACGACACCTACTTTGGAAACCCCCTTCCCTTTTACACCAACCAACGGAGGATTTTTCCCCTCGAAGATTTAAGTGCATCGCTGCCCACACGGGGGGTCTTTAGTGGAGGGGTCGAACTCATGACAGCCTCCTGGTCCGATACCTTAACTGGCTACCGCAGCCCTACATATTAACCTCAAATCAAACGTATCAGTATTCCACGTTTGAAACTCTGGCAGCTGACTTAGGTTTAATTTCAAAACTCGTTAAAAAAGGAATACATCTTTAAAATTAGGTTTGATGGGTGATACTTATGGACAGTCTTTAACGATTGTGTTCGGATAGTTGCGACTGATCCCTGGCTGTTAAACTTTTGTAGAAAAAGAGTGTCACAGGGTACCAGAAATTACAAAATCTTATTGTTGGCAAAATCAGATCAGAGAAAAATCTCAGTGATTTTGTGTCAAGAGGACAGTGCGAAAATCTTGTGAACTTTTGGGGAAATTTTGGTGGAAAGGTCCAAAAAACATTTTGTTACTCTTCCCTAGTGAATAACTTAAGATCCTAAAAAATAATAATTTTACCAAAACTGAAGAAGACTTGAATAACCCCTACAATTGACTTTAAACCTTTTATTTTGTTTGTTGGTTAAATCATAAAAATTTTTGAAACTAATTCAAATGTTTATTTTATTTTAAAGGGTTTTTTAGGTATCCAAAAACCCCACAGTAAACAGACAGATCTCAGAAATCTTGAAAGGGTTTAGGCAAAATTTTTGGGACTTAAAAGCTTGAACTTAAAGTCTCAGTAATAGTAAGTTGAAATCTTTAAATCGTTTATCAATGACAAGGAATAATTGCATAGGATGTAGATGGGGAATTTGAATTAGATTATGGGAACAAATTTCGATTTTCTTACCACAAATCCCATTTCGTATATTCTAATGTTGCATTTTCATAATAAATTTTATCATCTTGTTACCCTTTTGCATAGTGTTCGACATTGGTTCTGGCTCCATAATGGCAGAAATTCTGCAGGAAAAATTGTTCTTTTGTTTTTTTTAAAAAGAAAAACCCCTGGAGCTCAGTTTTTAAAACTCTTAAAGAAAAATAAGGGGCCCCCCTTTTAATTTAAGGAGTAGATTTCTTGGGCCCTTTTTTAATTTAAAAAAAAACCCAAAAAAGAATGAATAACTTTGCAAAGTAAGTATTGTATTTTTTATTTTTTGTCACTAAGACAATTCATATAAGGGTTACCCTTACCCCAAAAATCCATTTTTCCCAAAAAATTTTCAAAAAAAAAAAAATAAATTTTTCCCGAAAAATCAGTTAATTTTGTTAATTTTTCCTAAAAAATTTTTTCAAATTTTTAAATTAAAACGAAAGATTTTTTGTTTTCTTTCCGGAAGGTTTTTCCCCGGTTCCCCGGCCCAAAGGCCCCAAAATTTTGGAGGTTTATGGGTTTATGTCTAAATTAAAATATCCCGCTGTGAGGGGGGGAAACGCATTTAATAGGGAACTCTCAACAGTTTTAGTTCGATTGAACGTGCTTAACTCGGCCTATTTGTTTTTCCCCTATCCAAACGGCAAAAGGCTTTCACTCGGGGACTTTTTTTAATTGGGTGCCCTTTTGACCCCCTTTCTAAAAAGATTTGTTAAACTTTGATAAACGACTGTCTCGATGGAAACTAACTAAAAAATTTTAAAAGCATTTGGCAAAGATAAAAAGGGGACTATATGAGTAATATGGGCCGGGTGGGAATTTAACCCCACCTTTTCCCTTTGTAATTTATTGTAAAATTGGCGAGCCCGGCCCGTAAATTTGGGGTTATAGGAAATGTTTTGGAGTGAAACTCCGGTTGTAGTTCAGTCTGCGAGCCGGAGACGTTAAGTTTTAATTTCAGCAAGGGTTTTAAACTTAAATTTTTTTAACAAATAAATCCTTGTTTTATTAGGAAAATTTTTTTCACCTCCCATAAATACTATAAAAGAAACATGGAAATAAGTTAGTATGAATAATGCTTAGAATATGTCAATTTTTTTTTATATCTATGTTTAAAAATTAAAACTTCCAAAGGGGGAAAATTTAAATTTTTTTCAAATACTGATATATTTTACTTTTTAAAATACGTTATATCTTTAAGTATGCTAATACAAAACGTTAATTATTTTAAAACATATGGAAAAAAAACTTCTCGTTATTAAAAATTTTAAAACTGAATGATCTAGTAAATTTTCAATAAAATCTAAGGAGAACGTTTTCTCCTACGGCAAGTGTTCAGCGTCTCTCAGCGTCCACCCGGTTTCCCCCCGGGACTTTGGCGGGTGGACGTCATTGGATTTATCCCTCGACGTAACAGAAGGGGAGGGATAGAAGTCCATATCCCAAACCTACAATTATATCCCCTGTATATAGGCATTAATTTATGGGAAAAATTTCAAGAAGTATAAAATTGCATTTAAAAAATGTTTCTAAAAAAAAATTTTTTATAAAAATTTCACAGAAAGGTAGGTATATAGATAAAAGAATACTTTTTGGGCAATAACTTAAGTTTTATCTACACATGTTCTTAAAAAATTTTTCAGCGTCGTTTTTCTAATAATTCCTCTTGATGATTATAACATTAAAATGCAAATCAACAATTAATAATTTTTTTTTAAAAAAGCAAATTTTTATAATAAAGATATTTTGATAAGTCAAACTAAAATCTATTTTTTAAAAAACTCCAAGATAAGATATTTTTGCTGTTGTTGTTGTTCTGAAATATTCAGGATCTTCTTCAGGTATTTACTGTTATCCTTCAGGTTTGGGTTAGCATAAAAAATTATTTCACATCGATTTTGTTTTGCTAAAAGCCACCTGATTGAGAAATGTCATATCGAAATCCACTAAATGTCTCGTGGTAATGGGTTAATTTTTATTTCTGTCGCTATCCACAGCTTTGAGAACCATACAGAAGGCAGTGCATTTTGGTTAAGTTCCATTCTCAATTTTTAGGAAGACCTGAAAGCAGCAGTTCTTAAACAGTTGTCCACGGCCCCGGGATTCGCAGCACCTTTCAAAGGGTTCCGTTAAGGTCCTCCTCAATGTAAAATTCAATCTCTACGGACTAAAGACATCGGGGAAAAATTGAAAGAATGCCACCCTGAGCTCCCCTCCCATTTTTCCGATAAAAATACAAGAGCATATGTTTTAATCAAAAATTCAGTTTTATATTTTTTCCAACTACATGATTGAGTTCACACAGCATGTCAAGTAAAATAACGACTGCATCCATCTTGATTTTTCTAATGGAATTGCACCTAAATTATTTATTTATGACAATTGTGATAAAAAGTTACAAGTTGATAAAGAAATATTTATAATAATGAACAAAAATACAAAAGACATAAGAGGCATTTACCTATCACATTTCACATAATCAACAAGTCTATTTAGGCATTTATGAGAACGCAGAAACAACTTGTTTAACCAGTCTTCGTGAAATCAGGCCCCTGTCATTGTTCTAGGTTTCCGAGGATGTTTTCAGAGCAATGTCTTGGGCGTAACACATCAGAAACGATATGCTGCTTTTGTACAATAGCGCAGTTCCAGCTCTGACGAGATTCCACTGAGAGTTCCCCGTCGAGCTTTTGAATCAGTTCTCCATTTCAGGTAATTTTGGTTCTGAAGTTAAGGACTTGGCCGGTCGCTTAATGCCACATTACAGTTTTGACATCAGTCTGCTTGATTGAAAAGAGTGACCCCTTTTTCACTCCATTTGTTTGCTCATGGTTTTCCCACACATTTTTGCCAACAAAAGTAGAATCATGGCTCACATTTCCCAAACGTGCCCAAATTTTTCTTAGTGTCTTACCATTTCACCCATCCTGAACCGTTTGGGAACTTTCACTATACCCACGAAAAACCAGCTGTATGATAAGTAGCACCATTTGATTTCATTCTAGGTAAAAAAAAGCTTCTCCATAAAATGTATTTTTCAAATGCTGCGGCTTGTAACTTTTTCCTCAGATCTTCCTCGTATTTGAAACTAATATTTTGAAATATTTTTGTACACATGTATCCTTAGATCTTCACTCTATATAAGGGAAAAAAAGGGTCTAAAAAATTTGCATATTATGCTGAGGCATTTTGGGGCTATTGAGGAATTTTTAAATCATTCAACAATGCATTGAGAGTCAGGGAGTTGTTCAAAATTTTGGGGTTCTATGATGTCAGGCTGATGCATAAGCGGGGTCCGCGCAATTAAAGACTTAAACACCGCTATTAAAGGTGGTCAGGAGCGTCCCACCTATTTTCCCTTTTTCCACCAACATTTCGAAAGGATTTTGCGGCTGATGATTATATAGAGTCCCCACATGCCGGGGCACTACACGTTTACAACAATCCATGCTTTCTCCAGAATTCGAACCTAGGTGGCTCTACGGCGCAGCAGTCAATGTCTCTAACATTGTACCGGATGAGCGGGGGCTTGCTTTTACATGTAGTTAAGCAAGACACTATGTAAAAAAATTGATGGGTTAAGGATTTTTTTATTTTAACCTGTAACGATATTTTATGAACTAGAATTTTCTTAAGGGTCGTTATTGCAAATAAAAGAAGACTAACATGAATAAAAACTATCAATATTTTATAATTTAAATTTAGGTAAATTTTTATTATTAAGATTTTGTTACTAATTAAAAATAATAATAAACCAACCATTTTTATTTAAATGTATGGAATTATTGCTTGAAATAAAATCTTCAAATATAGATCATGATATACTGAAGATGCAACTTATATTTGTTGTTGATGGTTATGCCGCCTGATCGACAGTAACATCAGATCACGGTCTACAAAATCCTTCGCGGTTAAGGGCTAGATTTTTACGCTTCTAATTAGTCTTAACGTTAAGCACTATGCAGGTGACAGTACCATTTTGCTCGGTTCCCCCCAATTTTGAGGGAGAACATCCTGGGGATGGTCAGGGGCCTCCCACCTCTCTTCCCCTTCCACAAACCTCATGAGAGCATTTGCGACTCGGTGACTATTTAGAGCACCCCCATGACACCAAGGCACTATACATTTACAAACATCAATGCCTTCATTGATATTCAAAATCATGCCTTACGGCACCGCAGTCACCTTCTCTATACCGTATGGGCGGCCGTTATATTCCAATTAATAATGTATTGACCCTAATATCAACGGTGGTTTCACGTCGAAACCACATACTGAAAATTTTTCTTCACGCGTATAAAAATAAAAAAAAAAAATTAGTAAAAATTATCAGAACAATTTAATAAAAATTATTCTAGGCATGTTATTTTAGTTATAAAAGAGGTTTAAATTTGGGACTTCTAAAAAAAAATTAATTTGAGTTCATCGAGTGTTAAATAACGCAATCTTTTTTTAAAACGATGGTATTATAATACACAACGTTTCATTTATATAAAATATTTCATACATATCACAAAAACCAAGCAACCAGAAGGAACCGAGAACTTTGTTAAAATGACAACAGTTTTTATTCTGTGTTAACGTTTTCTAAGAGAAAAAAATAATGACACAGCTAATATAATTCTGACACCACATTATTTCCATTATTTTTGTGGAACACCAAAAAAGGAAACATTAAAATGCTCTGATAAACAAGATTTTATTTTTCCCCTTTCATTTTTACTACCAGAAACAGTGTCAGTTAGTAAAATTATTTTTCTTCTTCTTAATGTTAAGGCTTGAATATTTTTTTTTGAAGAGCAGCAAATTGGTAGAAGAAACTGTATGATTCCAAATCTTCCCCTATCAGATGCATAAAAAAATTAATTGGCCAGTTTAATACATTTTGCTTCTTTAATTAGGTCATTACAAGTTTTCAAGCAATTAAATCCCGCATTTAATGTGCTGAGGATTATAACATGGATCATTAAGAAGGAAAAAGTAACTGTTAGATTCTCCTTGTATTAAGGACAAACCCAGATTCAAGAAATACATGTTGGTAGACAGTTTTTCTTTCCGAATAACAGCGGAAATTCTTACTTTAATTTTTGAAAAACGCAATTAAAGTTAAAAATCAGAATATTTCAGTACATTTTATATGTAAGTGAATAAATGCTTCCATTTCATCAATGTCTCTGAATTCACACCTTGTCTGCTGTCCGACTTGACTACTAGGCTACTGCGGCCACAAATATGAAATTTTAGATCTTAACCACATTTAGATAATATAACAGTTAATTATGAACACCCATAACCGTGCCCATAATTAAGGTTACAAACATAAAAAGAAGGGATATGGAAAAAAATTCCGGTTTAATGCATGGAAATTTGCGTATTTACATTTTATGCTGTAGTGCTTGAAGCAGTAACAAAAATAATAACATAAGCGTTTAATCTAGACAATCTAGCAAACGAAAGCGACATTGGTGGAAATACGGTTCGTCATAACTCTGTAATACTCGTCTCATTAAATATATGGTTATTTTCAGCAGTCATCTTAATGAGTCTTCTTGTCCTAATTATCTTAATGAGACTATTGATCAACGATTGTTGATGTAATTTTTATTGTTCCAAAAGAGCTGATTTTAACGCTGAAAGAAGACAGGAAATAACCCTTTCTAAGGCATCCCGTAAGTTCTCGATGGCCCCACCATACCGTGAATGCCCTTTTCATCAACATAATTATCGACAAATAAACTCTGCGTGAGGTGTTTTTGTCTATAAAATGAATAAATCACCTACAATTCTTCGAAAAAGTAGCTACTACAGCTCAAGAATCTGTTCCTCACAGCGTTTTGTAGTTATCTGTACCAACAGAGAAAATATACAGCGGTGTATAGGCATCTAGCAATGTTCCCCTCCATGTATAATGATTCCAGCGTCTCAAAGCAGTTCATTTCTCTGATGTTTGCCTTAGGATAGATGAAATCTCGTTGAAGATCGTGAATAACGATGAGTCATTGAAAAGGACTTGGCTCCAATCTTGATCATCCGAGAGTGGTGTTCACGTCCCATAATAGGTGGGTTCTCTTGTGAAACTGCGTCATGGAAGTACGCACCTTGGGGTTCCTGGGAAAAGGCCATTCTCAGGTCATTTTTTTATACACGTTTTATTCTCAATATTATTGTTCCAGATGTAGCAGTGAGGTTTTCAGGCAGCTGCCTAATTCCATGGTGCCGTGAATTTAAAATCACATAATGACTATCCGAAAATGTTGTGACTAATGAGATCTTGTCTAGCCTTCCTAGTTACAGTGTCAGATCTCTAAAACTGTGCCACGTTACGGGGCACACACACTTAGTTTACAATCAACTTTTGTGACTGTCCGATTTCTTGACTGCTTTCAAACGGATTTCCATCATAACTCATTGTATAAATGGTCCCATGTAATCTTTTTAATTGTAATCTATGCATCTCCTTTTTGTTTTCTTTAAAAAATAACAGAAACCCACTCACAAATGTGGCAGCTTCAGGTAACTTCTACTTTTCAGCTTAAAAATTTCCCAAACTTTTTTTTACAAAAAATGCCCCCCTTTCCCTATAATCAAAAGGGGCATCAAATGCATAAATTGAAATTTGTTTCCAAAATTACACTGCATATGGTCATTTTCCAAAATAATAGTTGGTATTTATATTTATTACAACAAATGATTCTGAAATTTTAATTTCGGACACCAAAGTATAATTTCTGTTTCATTGTGCAATGAGTTACTTTAAAAATATTTATATATAAATAAAAAACCTGCCGTTTTAAAAAAATTTTAAGGCCCAAAATTTGTCTCTAAATTCTGGGGGTTACAACATTTAAAAATAATTTTATATATATGCTAAACAATTAAATTTTTAATCGCAAAATCAATTTTATTCATATAACATATTCTGGTTTATAAAAAAATCGCTTTTCCAATATATATATATATATATAAAATTTTATATATATATATATATATAATTCAATTTTTTTCAATAAATAAAAACCTACGAAGGTTATCCATTGCTTTTTGTAACAATAATAAACACAGTAAATTAACATGAATTGAGGGGTATTCAGAAAATTTTATTTTTTTTTTTTATATTAACTCAAAAGGTTAATTGTGTTTTAAACCCACATATTTATTTTTGTTGGGTTTTTAAAGAAGTAAAGTCCCCTTAACCCGACAATGTTAAAATTGAGCCATTTTAGGAATCTTTTCTCAAAATTTTTAAAAATAAAAAACTTAAAATTTTTTTGTCTGTGTATATTAATTAGGCTTTCTTTTTTTAAAAAATGGAAAAAATATTTAAAATATTTTTTTACTATTTTCAAAAACACATTTATCTAAAAGTATCGTTTTTGGAAATTTTTTGAAAATTGTCATTTTTTACGATAACTTTTTTTCAAAAAAAAGTTTTTTGGGGAAAATTTTCCCAAAAGAAACCTTTGTATATAGTTGCAAAATTTAAATGTGTAAAAAAATTGTTAATACATTCATTTACTAGATTTTTTTAAAAAAGGTCCCCAAACAGTTTAAAAAACATTCATTTTGAAAATTCCATTTTTAATGAAAAAGGGAACTTCACCCAAAAATAAAAAAATTTACAACAGGGTTTTTGCCCTTTTTTTTAAACATTAGAAATCTTTTAATTTTTTAAGCAAAAAATAGGAAACAAAATGAACTTAAAATGTGTTCAGAACATACATATATTTTAAATGGTATTTTTCATTTTTTGTTCAACGAGATTTTTAGCATTTTGCATCAATTTTCAAAATTGTAACAATTTTAGAAGGATTTTTTTTAAATTCGATTTGATTAACAAACATAATTTTACCCATATAACATCCAAAAAATAAAAGTAACCCTGTATCAATTTGTAAAAGTAATGATTTTTGGGAAAAATGTGATTTTACGACATTTGAAAAAGGGTTTTTTTATGGAATTTTATGTTCCCGAGCAAAACAATTTTACAAATTTCCAAAAAAACAAAATTTTTCTAAAGCCTTTCAAATTTTAAAAGTAAAAAAAAAATGGTTTTTGTTTTTTAAACATGGAATTTGTTAAAATTTTTTCATGTAACAAACTTTTTCCCAACGACAAAAACATTACACCCTCTGTGTGAGGGTTTTAATTAGTTACCATTTATTTTAAACCTTTGAATTTAAAAACTTAAAAAAATCATCTGAACCCAAAAAAAAACATTAAAAAACAAACAAAAAAAATATTTTAAAATATTTTTTAAGTTTTCTCCAAAACATTTAACATAAAAAAAATCATTTGAAATTTTTAAAAAAAAGACATTTTTTTCACGATATATAGGTTTTAGGCAATTTTTGGGGAAAAAACCAAAAAAAAACTCACATGAATATATAAAGTTACATATCAGTAACATAGGGAAAAAAATTTTATTTCCCAAAAATCCTTTTATTCTGAGAAAAATGGGAAATTTAAATTTTAAAAAAAATGTTTTTTTTATCCCCCTTTTATTAAACATTAGCATCGTTGCAATTTATTTTCCATAAAATAGTAATCAAAAAAAGTCTTACATTGCCCAGAATAGCATTTTTCCCTTTTTTTTTTTTTTAAAAAGAATAATTTCTAAATATTCCTCCCAAATTTTTTCTCAATTCTATATCAATGCTTGATAAATTAGTAATTTTCATGTTTTACAGATATCAAACTTGAACATAAAGCATCATCAATATAATGTTAAAATGTATCAATATGGTTTTGGTATGAATTTGAGATGATATTTAAAAATACATGATTACATGACATTTTGAATGTTTTCGCTGGGTTTTTGTAAAATTATTAGGTTTTGTTGTTGCAGACAGTTTCTAAGTTTTAAACTTCAAAAATTACTCTAAACTTTACAAATGATTTCTAAAACAGCCAAAATAAAAGTGTTTTTATGTTTTTAAACATGAAAGTTATGTATTTTTATGTATGTAACAAGCTTCTCTCAAAGACAACAAACATCACATTTGATGTGTCATCTCATACCTTTTCACAGAAACTATTAAACATAAATACTCAAATTTTTGTTGTATATCGATTAGACATTTATATTTATACTGAAGTGAATTTTTTTTAAATATATTAATTAATGTTTTCAAAGACAAACTGTTTGTTCACCGAGCTTTAATAATATAAATTTATTGAAAATTGTTATTTTTTGTTATATCTGCTTTCTATTTGGATGTTTTAAGAATATTTAAAAAATGACACTTCAGTATACACAATTTCATCTAAGAAACATAGAATACATGCATACAGGAAATTAGGACGTTTTTAAAAATATAAATGTTAGAAAACAGAAATTTTTATAAAAAAAACTTATTTTATGAAATCAAAAAAAAAATGTAGCCTATAATTAATTTTGCATGGTAATGAAGGATAAGATTCTTGATTCCCCTTCAATTTCCAGTGATTTAATGAATGGTATGAAGTGTATTTCACTATTGTTTAGATGAAAAGCAGGTGTTTTACATATGCAATATTTTAACAACTCATACCTATCCAGTATCAAAATTGGTTGCAATAAGTGCACATTCATTTTTGTCATATCCTCATTTTTAAGCTATTGAAATAATTTTATAACTATCATTTTTTCAAAAAAGCACGTTTTCAATCCTCACAAACAAGTTATTAAGTATTTAAAAGTACAAAAATTTCGAAAGGAGAAATAATACACAACAAAAAATTCTAATTACAGAACAAAAAAAATTCACCCAGGTACTAAATTTCAAATTAAAAGCAAATATTTTCTCATCATATTTACAAACTTGACTCCAAAAGTACGTAAACAAACTAACAGCTAAACTTGTAGTTAAGTTTTATTTAATCTACAGTTAATTGTGTATGATTAAATGAAATTTTGTGGAGGCCTTGCAAGTTCTCAGATTTAAAAGGTCAATATTTACACTTGATCTGTCAAAGGGGGCGTGGCCTTAGGCATCTGAGTTTTTTTTTATAAGTCATTTTAAAAAAATACTAATTCATATAATGGCTTGTATGTTATATCATTAGAAAAGTAATGATTTGGAGATTTTAGAGATATCAAAAACACAAAATCGATTTTCAAAAAGTTTTTACGCTACAAACTGTTCTTAATTGTATTCGAATCTTAAACATACCCAAATGCTACTGGCAAAGAGCTGTTTTGTTGAAAACGACTCAGTGGTGAGCAACATGGTTCTCATTACGATTTATTATAACACATAACTCAGTCTGCATCATTTTTTTATTCCTTATATTATAATTTTTTTATAATGTTTTTTTATATCAACCCAAATAAAATCTTTTTTTTTCTTAGCAATTGCCTTCGACAATGGGTTTTTTATTTTAAAAGGGCCCCTAAAAATCAATAATTCACAATTTTTTTGTTTTGTTCCAATGCTATAAGTATTTTGTCAAGTTTAATATTAATATCGATACGTTGGAAAATGATTTAAAAAAAATAAATGGATAATTGTCATGATATTTTTCCTTGATTTACATGTATAATTTTTAAAGGAATTTTCAAAAAAAAAACAAAATTTAGAAAATTTAAATTAGAATATTTTCCAAATGTTCTCCCTTTTTTTCAAAAATTTTATTAAATATTTTCCTAATTTCAGACTTTAAAACCCTTCAACTAAATTTTTGAAAAATTTACATTACATTTACCACCAATTTAAATAATTATTGGCATTTTTCTAAAATTGCTATCTGTTGTCGTAAAATATGGATAAACCCCCTTCAAGTGATATATTTCAAAAAATTTTAGTTGAGCCCACAGAGGTCTGAGCTATAAAAAAAAACATTATTATAATAGAAGCATTTTTTTACAAAAAGGGGAACATTTGGAAAAATTATTCTAAAATTAATTTTTTGCAGAAATTTTTATTTTAAATAATTTTTTTCTCTTCCTAAATCAATTTATACATGTTTTTAAAACAAAAGAGGGCTAAATATAAAAAATTACCCAAATTTATCCTTTTAAAATCACGGTTCGAACGTAGTCGGATACCTTGGTCAATTAATGGTAAGCAAATTATGCTGAGCAAAAATTGACAATTAAAGAATACTAGCAAAAAGTTTTTTAGAACTTACACCAGCGTTTCAAAATTTGGGGGCTACCCTAGGGGGGAAAATAACGCGGGGTGCAAGGTTATTAAAAAGTCGAAAAAAAAAATTTTATTTTTTAAAAATTTATTAATTTATGAAAACAAACAAAATCTTCTGAAAAAAATATAAAATAAAATTTACACTGATACTCCCTTATAAATTATCAGTTTTGCAATGTTTTTTAAATTAAATTTTCCAAACCAAGTTTGATAATTCCCATGATCTTTTTTTTTAATTTAAAACTTATCTTGAAAATTTGTACGGTTTAAAAAATTTTTTTATTGACGAAAAAAATTTACTCATTCGCTCCCCAATTCCACCGTTTTCCATTTAGATGATTTTCTGTTTTTCGGGGGGGAAAGGATAAATAAGCAAATCTTCGAAAAAGAAACCCAAACACTTCAAAGACCTTTATTGCATTCCCAAATTCAGGAATTTTAGGACGTAAGCAAAGAAAGACGTACCAAAAGATATATATGTACGTCCAGAAAATTAAGTTTTTCTAGCGAGATTTATATTCCCGTGGAACTTTAGAGCTAAATCTTTATAGCTTTTTTGTCAAACTATAGTATTATTGAATTCAAATACATTGGTATTGAATGGGGGGGGCCAAAAAACTTATGATTTAATATTGGGGCGCGAATTGAAGTTTGAAAATGGCGGAACCCCAAAAAATTGTTTGAACTTCCGAAATTTGCACCCCTTTTGCAGGAATTCCCCAAAGGGGCACAAAAATTGAATTTTTTATTTTATTGTTTTTGGTCCACAGAAACAAACCTCTTCGGATCAAACAATTATAGATAGACACGTTCCAAAAGGGAAACCTCCTGGGATGGACAACAACCCCAAAAAGTTTATGCAGCTGGAATTGGGTCTCCAATAAAACGATGGGATAAGCGCATCACGTTTTTGGAAGTAATGTTAAAAAATAAAATTGTTATATATTGATTATCATGCTAGTTTTTTTTTTTTTTTTTATCATCTGTTGCGACCTACTTAATGACTTTCCTTTGTATTTATGTAAATACATTGTATGTGAAAAAGAACTATATTTCCTTCTATAAATCATATTAAACTCCAAATGAATCCTTCCTTTTGGCATCAACTGATCTAATGTAAAATACATCTCATCATTCCAAACGTGGTTTGAAAGTGCGTATATAGCTAAAAGAAACTGTAAGAATACCATAAAAATCTTTATGGATCTTTTTCTTTCTCTATAAATGTGTTTCTACAGAATCTTATTTGCACCTATGTTAAATTCATATTATTTAAGAATTTCATACCACTACTATTAAGCCTTTAAGATGTATTTGTTTTAACCTAAGTGTATTAAAAATGGTACATTTTTCTATTGTATATACTTAAGCATTATAACATAATCCTCACTTCCCCCCGAAATAGCCGGATGAAAAACATTTCAGTGCAATTTACAAACTGGATCAAATTTTCGAAACACTAGCACTAAATAATATACCATAAGAATAAAAATACATGGAAATTTAAGAAAGAAAGAAAATATCAGTGCCGGAACAGCGTACGGCAGCGTTTCTCAAACTGTGGGGCGTGCCCTCCTAGGCGGGCATCATAACTCAGCAAGGGGAGTGCGAGCATATTGAAAAGTCATAAACAAAAGATTATTTTTTAAAAAAATTATTAATTCACTAAAAGTAAATAAACAAAATACATTCTGACATAGTAAGAAATAAAATACATTCTCATTTGCACTCTGTGTGATATCAGTGCTCATAAAACTCATAAGTGTATCAGTTTTGTACAATGTATTATATATATAATTGATTTAACAGTACTATCAAAAAAAGGTTAATAATTACGAGTGACCCCATAGGCTAGTCTTATTTTGATAATTTGTACAGTTTATAAATAATCCCTTAACTGTCGATAAATAGTTACTCGATTTGCTCCCCAATGCATCCGTTTTCCACATAGACACGAGTAAGTCATGCACTGAGAGGGAGGAATAAATAAGCAAATCCTCTGAAATAAGTAAATACTTCGCAAATGCTGTCAAGGTACTTTTATTGCAATCCTAAGCCTTCGAAATAATTTTATGGTTAGCAATGCACAGTAAAGATCGTACTTCGAAAAGACGTATATATACGTCTAGAACAATTAATGCTTTGGGTGAACGGGACATTTATATACGCCGGTGGCACTTGGTAGGTTAAAGTAGTATCGTAGCTTTAGCGTTCTAAGTATAAAATTACTGAATTAAATGCACTGTTATTGTAAGGAAGGGGATCATGAAAAAATTATGTTTGAATATTGAGTCACAAACATTGAAAGTTTGAGAAGCACTGGCGTACGGACAAACCGGTGTCGGCCAACTTTCGGTAACCCGTGCGTATTACGTACAAACTACTTAAAGGGTTAAGTCAGTGCTTCTGAAAAAAACTTTCAATGTTTCTGAGCCAATTTTCAATCATAATTTCATGGCAGTACAATACTAATGTATTGAATTCAATAATACTTTGACACTAAAGCTACAATACGACTTTAACACTGACAGGAACATCCGTCTCTCAGATGATTATAATTTGCTTTGATTCGTGTAGATAAAGCTGTGATGGAATTTTTGGGGTGAGAGCTGCCTTGAGATCTTTCGTTGGACTACCCAGTGAGAGGATTACTTGGTCGTACATGATGATCTTTTTTCAACTTACGATATTTGCAATTTTTCTTATCTATCACCATCTATCACACAGATATTTTGATAGTTTTTTTGTTTGTTGATATTATTATTTTTAATTACTTTTACATGAATATAAATAATTTTTAATAAGTTTTATAAAAATACTAGACACAATTCTTGTAATAAAAATATATTTATGTGTTTGATTTAATCTCACACAACTTATTTGAGCCATATTCAATTTCATGAGCTATAAGGACATTCAAAAAAGTCCTTAAGGTAATAAAATTTTTAAAAAAAATTAACGTACCCACGTCTGTCAGGTTAATGTTTCTCAATGCGGCAAAAAATTGACCAGAGGGTTAATTATAAACTGTACAAAATATAAATATAAGTATTACAATTTTCATATAGTTTTGTATATGACAAGCCTATGGGTTCACTATTAATTATTAAACTTTTTCTTAATTGAATAGTGAGGAATTAATGACCAAATACATTTTTAATAACGATACTGTGTTAACTGATAATTTTATAAGTAAACTGAATTATTATAAATGCGTATTATTTTATTATTTCAGTTTTTTTGTTTTGTTTCTATTTAGTAAATTAATAATTTTTTAAAATCTTTTATATTTCACGTTTCGATATGCTTGCACCCCCCTGGTAAGATTATAACTCTCTCCAAGGGGGAGGCATGCCCCACAGTTCGAGAAATACAGGGTAAGGTAATATATGGCCCAGATACTTTTTAAATTGCGGGAATATGTCTGAAACGATATGCATTATCTCGAAAATATATCTATTTCTATTTTTCATTCAAAAACAGTTTTGATCGAAATCTTTCGTAAAAGCTTTCAGATAAAGTTATTGAAACAGGTTTTGCCCAAATTGCAGACATACCACAAATATTTACCTTTTTTTTCAATACCACTAAGAAAAATTATATCCTGTGAAAAGAATATTGGAAGTCAAACAGTGCAGCAAACTAAAACTCCTGAAGTTTTCTCTAAAAACAAATTTGGGTTATACAGCGTAAATTTTTGGAAATTATAATTGCTACTTACTTACACTTAAACGAATCCTTGTAGACCGTTCCAACGTATAAAAATGTACACGCGCGAGAAAAAAGTTATTTCGTATTTACAAAGCTGAAAGAATTTTCTGTGTAAGCTAAGATTTTCACTACCTGTTAAAATGTTTACAAATTCAATCAGACAGCAGTTCCTTGACTCAGTGATACTCAGACTTTCAATATTGGCAACCCAATTTTGAATCATAAAACTCATCGCCCCCCCTCCCTTCATACAATAATGACGCATTGAATGCAATAATAATATACTTTGACGTCAAAGCGTACGACTTTAATCATAAACCGTACAAATAATCAAGATAACTATTAAATGTTGTATATGTCAAGCATATGGGAGTTGTTAGTATTTATTAAACTTGTTGTTAACTTAGTATTGAGAGAATAATTATCAAACACACACACATTGTGAAGTACTGATACATTTATAAGTATTTTATATCAATTTAAATGTGTATTTTGTTTTTTAATTATGTCCGAATGTACTCTTTGTTTTGCTTAATTGCAGTAAATATGTAACTTACGAATCTTTCAGGTTTTCATCTGCTTAGTTGAAGAGGAAAATTATGTTAATATTTGATACGTAAGGTATCCGACTACGTTCGGAACAGTGATTTTAAAAAAAGTGCATAAATGGATATTTTCCATGATATTTAGTGTCACTTATATTAGAATACATGTATAAAATAGTTTTAAGGATATTATATATGACGAAAAAAAGTATTTAAATGCAATATTTTTGCAAAACATTAACTTAGAATAACCTTTTTCTCAAAGCGTTCTTCTTTTATAAAAACACTTCTATAATAATAATATTTTGTGGGTGTGTGTGCTTATATAAAGTGAAGACTTCTTCAGAGAGTCTGAACTATAGGATTTTTGAAAAATTCACACTATTTTCAGAGTTACCACCCATTGAAATAATTATCGACGTTTTTTTCTTAAAAAAATCTCTCCTCTTCTGTAGTAAAATATGAATAAATCCACTTCTGAGTTGTATATTATAAAAATTCTTGTTAAGCCTCTGTATAGAGGTCTGTAAAATATACAGGCAAAATATTATTATAATAGAAGCATTTTTCATAATAGGAGAATATTATGAAAATGGGTCATTCTGTGTTCCTTTTTTGTCAAAATATTGTACTTAAATGATTTTTTTATTGTAATAATATTCTTAAAACAATTTTATATACGTTTTCTAATCTAAGTGATACTAAATATCATAAATATTATCCTCTTAAAAGCTTTTCAAAACCACGGTTCCGAACGTAGTTGGATGCAAGGCAGTATTGAAATTTGTATGATTATTAGAAACTAGATTAATGATTTTTCTGTCGACTTTGAGAGGGTTATTACATTATAAACAATTAAACTGATTGTATAATAGGAATTTATTTTTAGTTTTCGTGTCTCATTGACTACTTTTATCGTAAAGTTAAATTCGAGTCAAACCTTGATTCGGTATAGCTAAAATTAGTTAGACTTTATACATACAACCCCTACACTTCGTAAACACTTTTATATAGCGTAATTTTGACAATCAAGAAACCATCAATCTAATAAAAACATTATATTTAATATTTAAAATATTGATTTTTTATACGTCATCTTCCTTCATACAAAGATAAAACGTTTGTGAGGAATGAAGGTTTTCTCATTCTCACGCCTGGAGATGTAGAAGAAAGGGAAGAAGACTAGCCATATCCAAAAACAATTTATTTATTGATCACACAGCATCACAATTCAAACAATTTTAAATAAGAGATGCTCCCAATCTAAGCAATATGTGGATTAATAACGAGCTACGCAAAGTATGAGAAGAATTTAAATATCGACCAACTTAATATTAGATCGAATCTACTTTCGAAATTATCTGATCACCTCAACTATACACTGTTATTGATCAATCGTCCGCTAATTCTGCTTTTATCCAATATCTGAAATATACTATACAACCGAATAGTCCCTGATCAGTAGCAATCTATCCTTTCTCCTCCCTTTCTCTCTCTACTAGCTTGAAAACATAGACTATGTATAGCAAACCTAATTTAAAGAATCATGGTTCCTTCTCAGGGTTTGTTGTGAATAACTAGATTTGAAAGATCAAATATTTCGAATAATTTTTGTTAATGGAAGGACACGGATAGAACCGTCACAACATGACAGCATATTTTTCCTTTTATAGAGATTCAGGTAGCTTACTGTGAACTTTCTTTGATATGCTTTACCACACAGCATCTATTGAAAAATTAAGTGTATATTAAACTGCTCTTAAGGAAGGATCACTGACCTTAAGGGTCTGCATTCTTTTCAGCTGATTTCGTGATTTATTATTCAGAGCTTGTAAGGATTACAAAACATTAATTCCGAGA
This sequence comes from Trichonephila inaurata madagascariensis, assembly GCA_019973955.1. Lineage (NCBI taxonomy): Eukaryota > Metazoa > Arthropoda > Arachnida > Araneae > Nephilidae > Trichonephila > Trichonephila inaurata. The sequence continues at coordinate 195,722 of BMAV01022191.1, read as the reverse complement.
GAAAAGTGACAGATTGATATATCCACCGGATCTTCATGCCCCTGCTATCAAAATTCTCTCAAGATGATCCAAAAAATGAGTTTAAGTGTGTTAATGGCACACACAGAGTAGAACGGTATAAGCACTAGAAGCGGATTGTATATCCGTTTCAATTATTGACCAGAATTCGCAATAATTAAAGGAATAATTCCTCAAAGTATCCGACTAGGTTGAAAAAGTGCTTTTTAGGTGTTTGATGTTTGGTGTTGTTTGGGTCATTAGGGAAAAAAGAAATTAATTATTGAGGAAGAACTAATACACATAAAACTAGAGTTTTTTAAGTTCCTTTTATAGCATTTACTTTATCTAACTAACAAAAATATTTCTTTTAATTCGTTTTTTGAAGAATGAACTTTGTTATGATAATTTGTGCACGGAAAACGAGATATCTTCTAAATAATCCAACTAAATGCAATGGAATTTATAACATATATGCTATGGGTCCTTCAGAGTGTAACAAATCGCAGGTTTTAAGACAGCTACATTTAATCACATTTTACAGCCATTTTTATCTTAGAACATGCATTAATTTTGACGAAAAATTATGACCATCAAATTTAAATGCTAATAAAATATTTATTTCTTAAAATATTTTTTTATCATGTAAATTGTGACATTTCAGAGGGATCAAGAAGTATATCAATGACGTTAAAATTGCAGAATGTGCAATTTATTTTTATTGATCACGTTTTTCTGAACTTAAAAAATGTTGCCCAATTTTCCGAAAAATATTTTTTAAAAAAGGGCGATATATATGTTAGTTATTTAATAATTATGACTTTTTAAGCCTATTTATGTTCTTTAAAACAATAAAATTATTCAGAAAATCAATTTTTGAAAAATTTATCTTCGAACCTAGTCGGATACCTTAACTGTTTAACTAAGAGTGCTTGTGAAATGAAGCAATATGCTATATTTAGAACCAGAATTAAAATCTATTGGTTGCATTAAAAGAAAAGGCCGGGAGAAATTTAGAACTTTAACTATTTAGTTGAAAGAATTTAGTATCGCACAAGTCTCAAATTAAAAGCAAATTGTTATGACTCTTAAGAATCGACTGCCCTCAAATTCAAAGTTGGATACGACGCGGAAAACATTGCATTCAGAAAAAGTTGTTTACGTTTTTTTTTGCTACGGTTCATATGAAACCACATGATGTGAACTAATTTAATTTAAAATATTATTCATTGCTTAACTCATTATGTGTTGTTAATTTTTCGTTTAATCCTAATTGCTCATGCTGTTAACGCCCAACCGAGACTACTGAAGCGCAAGATGACCAAATGGGATGACAGTCGGCTTACCGGATTTTGAATTAGATTTCCCACGGACTTCTTAACTCGTTATTCAGCTTATGCAAATGTCAGCTTTATAATGTAGATGTAAATGAGGAGCACTGGATCATGTGTGAAGAAGTCTTAAAAGAAAAGGAGCAGCAGAATTCAATGATGCTTTAGTCCAAAGGTTGAAGACATCTTCACGCGAAGATAAATAGCACTTTCATGGAATTCATCGTACATTTTAACCACATTTAAGTATTTTAATAAATATTACTCTTTATTTTTTTTTAATTTCTGAGTCAATTCTACATACACTTGTATTTAATATTATAATGGGTGTCCCTGGATTATTGGGACAAACTTTAAGGTGAGGTAGGGAACATCCCGAGGATTCAGATTTGCATAGCAACCCACGGTCAGAAACGTTTTCGTTCCACGCTAGATGACGTTGTTCATAAAAGCATTGGATGAAACAGAGCTGCATTACCGCAGTCATTAGAGCTGTCATCTCCCGCAAAGGAGTATGGAACAGTTTTACGAATCTCTAGTTGGTAGATATCTTCCTAATTTATGGATTATCAAAAGAAAATGCATGGGCAAAAGAAGTGTATTGCGAAAGGTACCCGTAGAGAGATAAACCAGACCAGTGGATGTTTGCAGATTTGCATTCCAATTCTTAGCGATACTTTTTGAAGATTTGTATGAATGTAAGGTTTATTTTTAAGTTGGAAAACACGAGGAACTCTACTCCGAGATCATCTTACTGTAGCAGCGACAGCTGGTATGCTGTTAATCAGATTCTTTCGAACTGAATCCAACGCATTTGGATCTACGCTGGATGTTCGATTCCCTCGTGGTCCACCTTCATTATGCCTACTAACTCGTAGTTATCCATGTTAACAGAAATTGTGATGCAAATAAGTAACCACCCGGTAGACATGTCCATTTCTCAGTGGGTATCTTTTACGATGCAATATTTCTGCTGCTTGTGCATTTCCGTCTGCCAATCTGTGAATCAGGTCTGCCAGCATATCTGCCAGCTAGGTCTATTTCATGTGTGACCAGACTCTTCTAGGGGAGATGGCAGCTGAAATGACTGCGGTAATGCAGGTCTGTTTCCTCCAATGATCTTGAGAACAACGCCACCTGGTACAGGACGAAGAAGTTCCCTATCGTTGATTGCTATGCAAATTTGAATCCTTGGGATGTTCTTTACCTCACCCTAAGACTTTTCCCAATAATCCTAGGATTTCCTGTTTCTATATCCCTTCATTAATAATTTCACACTTATTTTGCTGCATAACTTAAGGAGAATTTTAATTAATATTCATATATATTTACATACTGTGAAGGGAATTTAATACATTTTGAAACAGTTCTGTTGTTCTGGATAATTAACCCGATAATCCATCCATAGAATAATACATTCATGGCAAAAAAAAATAACGCAACAAGAATTAAACGTCAAAATGAAACGAAATTTTACATACGTAATGACTACATTGATATAAGTAATTGATTAGAAAATCAAAAGGTAAAATAATCTTTAATTTCAGAGAAAAAGGAAAAAGAACATAGGATTTAATACCCTGTTGAACCCCCTCTAGCGCAAATGCACGATGCGATACGATCGGGCATTGAAGCATACAAGTTCTGTATGATGTCTTGAGACATTTTATTCCATATTTGCTGTAATATTGCCTCTAGTTCAGGTAATTTTCTCAAAAGCGGGGGCGCGCCCTGGGGGCGCGATAATAAACTGGGGGCGCGGCTTTATATAGAAATAAAAGATTAAAAAAATTAATTTACTGTAATAGTAAGAAAATACTTTCTGACATAATAAAATACACATTTACACTGATAGAATTTATTAGTATTACTTCATCAAACACTTAGAAACTTCATTTCGATACATTCATTAGCTATCTGATCCTATAAATAAATAAAAAAACATCTACATTTGTTTGATTTTCTGTAATCCCACGATGAGAGATTTTTTTGAGTTTTCTCTTTTTAGAAATCTAAAATACTATTTCAGAGAAAAGACAACCCAGACCCAAAAGAAACATTCTAGGAAGATAAAAAAATTCATCTGTTTGACCTTCGAACAGAAAAGTTTATATAACGTTTCGAAAAGCAGAGAAAACATTTTTGAGAAGGATTATTTGTAATATTTATATTTTATGAGTATTTTGAAACATATAAAGCATGATAGCTTGTTTTAAATAATTCATTTTTGAATCTCAACATTCGGCCCAATTTTTACATTGATTATAAACATTTAACTTCGGGAAGCGTTCGCGCGGGTACAAACTTCTAAAGAATTTGAACAAAATATGACAGTTTGCTCGCAGATATTATTCCTGCTTGAAAAACGTTCGTGAAAGAGTTTCTGTGATTTATTGTCCTTTATTGGGTCGCGTACCTTAGAAATGTTTTAATTCGGTTCGATTGGAATTTTTCTCAAATTATCCAATGAAGAAGGTAGAAGGTAGGTAAGTATCCTTTCTCTTCGTTAAATTATTCACTGGAATTGTGATTTTATTTTGTACAATAAAATAATTGTTAAAAATCTTCGACTATTACCATTAGTATCGAATACGCGTCTGCCCCCGGGTTAAAACATTTGAAGTCTTCTCGTTTCAATATTAAAAATAACACAATTATTCTTTATCGGTATTTTTAACATTCTTTTCATTATTTAACATTAATAATAAATGCTAATTTGTGAGGGATTACAATTACACACACACACACAGTTCGTTTAAATCTGGCTATAATATGAGAATTCATTTAAAAAAATCATTTTATTTTTGTATTCATTGCCGTGCTCTTAGTTTTATTCTCCTTACAATTCGCAAATGCCGACTGGGGGCGTAGTTGGTTGTCGCTGGCCATCTGCACCTAAGTTTGCGGGTTCGACCCCAGCCCATGTCGGTGGATTTTCATGATGCGAAAATCGACAGTGGTCATGAACGGCCATGTCGTATGAATATTCGGCATGTAAAAAAATCCCCTTGAAGTGCCCGTTTTGGCTCTGGGCTGCCAAAATTCTTAAAGAAATTCTTAAAGTTCAATTTTGCATCGTCCAGGCTCAGGTACCTCCTACAGGGAGGAAGCTGGGCGTAATTACTGCGGCAATTTGGTATCGCTTATTATACGGTTGCCGCCCTAAAAAGTGATACCAGCTCCTGGGGAATAAGCTGGGTCTGCAAAGGTAAAAAATACCAACATTTGCTATTACACGTTTGGCGCAGATGTCGGATGGTTGCCAAGACTCACGCAGACGTTCGCGAGAATGTAATTGTGACGGATATGATAAAGAGAGCAACAGTAGCACACACACAGGAATTTTTCAAAGGGGGGTCCGGGGTTGAAAAGTTCACCATTGTATCATGCTATTTTTGATTTTGTCGATTTTTCAGAAACAAAACACAGTAAAAAACTAATTGTGGAGGCTAAATAATTAGCATTAATTAATAAAATTAATCGTAATAACAAATATTTAATTAAATTTTACGTATTATATACTTAGAATTATAACCAATCAGAAAAAAAGCAAGGGCCTTGGGTGGGGTCCGGACCCCAGGACCCCCTTGTGTGGTACCACTTTGGAGAGCAACATAGACTAGACTATTTTTCTAATGACATTTAAACTTTTAGAAATGGATGATGGAAGAAATAAATCTTTAAATAAATATCATTTTGCAATCTGTTCCAATTTAAAATTATAGATACGAAAATATACCATATTAATTATCGTATTACTTAAAAGTAATTTGTTTTAAAATATATATTACTTATAAAAGTAATTTACTTAAAATATATATTGCTTAAAGTAACAAATACAAAATTTAATATAGCACGAGATTTGTACGGTTTTATGGTAAGATCGTATGCTAGCTTTTAGCGACAAAGCGCATTATTATTGTGTAAGGGGCGCGATAAAAATTATGATTCCGAAAAGTGGGTCGCGAGTAGTGAAAGTTTGAGAAGCACTGCTCTAGTTCGTTCAAACTCGTCGAATGTCCAACTCGCCATCCCAAATGATCCCAGATATGCTCAAATTGAGACAAATCTGGTGATCGGGCAGGACAAAAAAAGTGTAGTAACAGTGTGGAAACAGTCTTGTTTCATCTTTACCGTTTGAGGCCGAGCATTGTCTTGTTGATAAATGGCTCCTGGGAGCCGTTGCATGAGTAGCAACACATATGGTTGCAGGATATCATGGACATACCGAGGGGTGACCGTGTATTAGAAGGCAATGACACCCCATACCATAACACCAGCTGTGGGAGCGGTGTGTCGCTGTAAAGCAAATGTGCAGGATTGAGGCGTTCACTACGGGGTCTAAACACACGAACATGATAGTCATCACTGCTGTGATTGAATCTGGATTCATCGCTGAAGACTACCTGGTTCCATTCCACTGCAGTTCAGCACAAATAATGGTTGCAGAGATCTCAAATGTCCTCCGGCCAGGCGCCTTCGTATGGTTCGAGAAGACACAGGGGCTCCTAGTTAAAGGTGCTACCTGTATAGATGGCAGCCTATGGAAACCCAGTTAGCTGTACGCGTGCATTTCTTACGATGTGGCGTTCTTTTCGGCAATTGGTCCCTCCGAAGGCGTCATGAGCCTGTAATTCGTGTAAATGACGTCTCAGATCCACTGGTCCCGTAATTCCTCTGAAATAATCAGAGCGGCATAATTGACGAGCTACTGGCCTAGCTGACCACTCAGCATCCATCATGCCGATGATTCTTCCCTCTCAAACTGAGGCATCTGTTTTTATTGTCTTTAAAAACGGCGTAATGGCATGTCTAACTCAGATCTCCTTTGTAAGCGATTCAGCACACTGAAACAAGCTTTAGTTACCTGTTTTATACTCCACGGAGAATGACGTTGGACGCCCTCTACCGGCTAAACGTAATGGACAATCGCGCTGCATTTCTAATCATTTGTATATATCTCCGACATGTACCTTTATGCGAAGTTTCGTTACGTTCCCGCAATTATTTCTTTGTGCCCTCATTTTTTCTCCATGAGTGTATGTTTTGATTCCGAAGGTGTCTTGTTATATTGGTGCTCTTTCCAGCCCATCGACAACTTTTAATTTTTCTTCCATAATATCATTCCTATTTTGCAGTACATATTGCTAACGGCTCGAATTCCGTTTTTGAATAAGTGCTTATTCTGATATTATCATTTTTCGATATAATGTTTTAAACTAAAGCCCTTTTTCAAGAGGTTACATTGCGTCTTGCGAAAGAGGTAGTTACATTTTAAACAACTTTAGACAAAAACATCCAATAACATCCGAAAGAGAATTTTTATTCAAATTCGGAAAATAATACTTAGAGCAGCTCCATATTTTTTCTAGACTAAGGCAATAAAAAAAAAACACTTGAAAGAAAATAAGTGTTATCTCAGTGATGTTTATTTGGTAAGTGGCTTTGAATGAAAGAACTACAAACCAGTAATTAAAGTAATTTTAGAGCACATTAACAAATGCGAATGAATAAGAAAATAAAGAGAATTGGCAAAACACTCCGCTTTCTTAAAAGCTAAAAGCTTTTCAACACAGTTATTTAACATTTTACATTAATATGCATTGTTTGTTAATTTTTTATTGTTCATAAGATGTTGTTTTACTGTAATGAAAAACATATTTTACCAAATAAATATTCCTGTATTATTGATTTTTAACTTATGCAATGTGTTTTTTGCATCCAAAGACATTAAGGTATCCATGTTTGGAACCGTGATTTTAAAAAAGCGCATAAGTCAATAGTTTTCGTAATATTTAGAGTCACTTAGATTAGAATATATGTATAATATTGTTTTAAAGACGTTATGACCAAAATAAATTATTTAAATGCGCGCAATATTTTGGCATAAAATTGAATAATTTTTAAAAGTCTTTCTTTTATAAAAAAATGCTTCTATAATAATAATAGTTTGTTATATAAAGAAATGACTTCTACGGATGGCCTGAAACAGGGTTTTTGAAAAATTCACATTATTTTCAGAGTTACTAACAATTAAAATATTTATCAACGTTTTTTTTTTTTTTTTCTTAAAATTTCTTCGCTCTGTTGCACTAAAATATGGATACATCCACATCCAAGTTAGATTCTGTACAGAGGTCTGAGCTATATACTGACGAAATATTATTATAGAAACATTTTTCATAAAAAGGAGAATGTTTTAAAAATAGCGTGTTCTATGTTATTTTTTTGTCAAAATATTGTATTTAAATAATTTTTTTATCGTAATAATACTCTCAAAACAATTTTATATACGTATTCTAATCTAAGTGACACTCAATAACATAAATATTATCCATTTATACGCTTTCGCAAAATCACGGTTTCGAACGTAGTTGGAAACTTTACTCGTAAATCTTACTTTTTGGCAATTGTGCATTAGAATTATACTACACTTACTTTATATTTCTGGGTATGTCAACCACTTATTCAAATTCTAACTACGCAAAATATAACTTTTTGTAGTTAGTGAAGATTAAAAATAAATAACAAAGGTTAAAACCTTTAACGCAAAAATAAAAGACTTGCTAGCTATATAAAGATAAATTTCGCTTTCTCATATCGATTTGTCTTTCTAATTCCCATTGAAGTCATGAAAGATACTTCAAATATTTAATCAAGGACTACTTGAATGTTAAAACAAAGTATAATCACATTTTATGATTCTTCAATAGATGATTTACTTTGTCCGAAGTCCGTAATCAAAAAAATATCTTTTAACTATTACTTTAACTTTACTATTCAAGTAAATTTTCCAAATAATTTGAAAACATTAAATAAAACAAGTGTCAAAATAATTTCTTTATCCAATCATCCCAATTTACACTACTCAGACATTGTCAAAAGTCAGTTTTATTTTTATGGAGGGTGGTGGCTTGAATTTCGGACAACTTTCTTCATTCAATTTGAACTCAATTTGTAGGTAAATGTGAAGATTTGACTCATTATTTGCCATTGTTGCGTCGGCATCCCAGAGACAGATTTGATTACGATGAGATTTATCTTTCTTTTTCCATTCTAATTCGTTTATCATGAGATAGTAGGGAGTTTTTCTTTTACTTCAGGAAAATGTGGCTGACGTTCGCCTTTTGTATGCGCAAGGTAGCAAGTCGCTTGTTTATTTGGTTAATGCTATTAACAAGCTCATGTTTTATTCCTTCCAGACGATCCTAGTTAATTTTTGATATGTACTTTGAAGTCCTAATTCCCTAAGATGGTACAACAAACCAATATAAGCTCACATACATAATATATATATTTTCATACATCAGCGCTTCTCAAACTGTGTGGTGCGCCCCCTAGGGGGGGACATGATAACTCTACAAGGGGGCGGGAGCATATTGAAAGTCTAAAGCAAGAAGATTATTTAAAAAATTATTATTTTACTGAAAGTAAACAAAATACATTCTGGCATAGTAAAAAAAAATAAAATGCGCATTTACATTGATATAATACAATTACAAATGTATCAGTACTGCAAATATATTTATAGTTAATTTAACATTACTAAATTAAGAACAAAATTAATGATTACCAATGACCCTATGGATTTGTCATATATAAAATTATAAGCAAAAATTATATAACACATATCGATAATTTGTACGGTTTGTAATTATTCCCAGCCAATTAAAAGTTATGCAATTATGTTCAAAATAGCACCGTTTTCCACGTAGGTAAGCTATGTGATGCATTGCGTGAGGGGGAGAAAAGGAATAAATAAGCTAAACTATTGAAATAAGTAAATAATTCATAAACACTGTAAAGGTTCTTTTATTGCATTTGAAAATCTTCGGAATAATTTTATAGAGAGCTGTGCGCAGAAAATATCGTATATATACATCCGGGCCATTAACGCTGTGACTGAGCGAGACGTTTATATACGCCGATGGTCCATAAGAGGTTGAAGTCGTATTGTAGCTTTTGTGTCAAAGTGTACTATTGAATTCAATATACCTTGTTATTGTATGGAGGGTGCGATGAAAAAATTATGTTTGAATATTGGGTGGCAAATATTGAAAGTTTGAGAAGCCCTACCATACATTGATTTTCCATACGTCACTTTATACCTTATCGACAAATAGGCTTTTTATATACTAAGGCAATAGGTTCCCATGGGCTGTAAGGGAAGTATATAGTGTTAATTAATTTTATGCAGGTAAAGCAAAAATGATTTTTATTCTGATCACCGCAATTCCATAGAGAATCCGAGTAATGATTTAGGATTTAAAAGTGTTTTGGCTTAGATACTTTTTGGTTTATGGGTTGATAGTGTTTTTACCTGAGTTTTTTAACCGTAACGATTATACATATACCACAAATATGATACACTTATAAATATATCAGTACTGCACAATTTTTTTTTAAAAACTTTTTAATCTAAGTGATACTTAATATTATAAATATTATCCTCTTAAAAGCTTTTCAAAACCACGGTTCCGAACGTAGTTGGATACCTCAAGGCAAAGTGAAATTTGTATGATTATTAAACTAGATTAATGATTTTTCTGTCGACTTTGAGAAGGGTTAATGCATTATAAACAATTAAACTGATTGTATATGCGATTATTTTAGTTTTTCGTGTCTCATTGACTACTTTTATCGTAAAGTTAAATTCGAGTCAAACCTTGATTCGGTACCTTCAAAATTAGTTAGACTTTATAGAGACAACCCTACACTTCGTAAACACTTTTATATATAGCGTAATTTTGACAATCAAGAAACCATCAATCTAATAAAAACATTATATTTAATATTTAAAATATTGATTTTATACGTCATCTTCCTTCATACAAAGATAAACGTTGTGAGGAATGAGAGGTTTTCTCATTCTCGCCTGGAGATGTAGAAGAAAGGGAAGAAGACTAGCCATATCCAAAAACAATTTATTTATTGATCACACAGCAACGCGATTCAAACAATTTTAAAGAAGAGATGCTCCCAATCTAAGCAATATGTGGATTAATAACGAGATACCTAAAGTCTGAGAAGAATTTAAATATCGACCAACTTAATACTAGATCGAATCTACTTTCGAAATTATATGATCACTATAACTACACTGTAGTGATCAATCGTCACTTTAATTCTTTCACTTTTATCCAATATCTGAAATATACTATACAACCGAATAGTCCCTGATCAGTAGCAATCTATCCTTTCTCCTCCCTTTCTCTCTCTACTAGCTTGAAAACATAGACTATGTATAGCAAACCTAATTTAAAGAATCATGGTTCCTTCTCCAGAGGGTTTGTTGTGAATAACTAGATTTGAAAGATCAAATATTTCAGATAATTTTGTTAATGGAAGGACACGGATAGAACCGTCACAACATGACCAGCATATTTTCCCTTTTATAGAGATTCAGGTAGCTTATGGTTTTTCTTTGATATCATACACCACACAAACATCTATTGAAAAATTAAGTGTATATTAAACTGCTCTTGGAAGGATCACTGACCTTAAGGGTCTGCATTCTTTTCAGCTGATTACGTGATTTATTATTCAGAGCTTGTAAGGATTACAAAAAATTAATTCCCAGAGAAAACTGACAGTTTGATATATCCACTGGATTTTCATGCCCCTGCTATCAAAAATCTCTCAAGATGATCCAAAAAATTAGTTTAAGCGTGTTAATGGCACACACAGAGTAGAACGGTATAAGCACTAGAAGCGGATTGTATATCCGTTTCAATTATTGACTAGAATTCGCAATAATTAAAGGAATAATTCCTCAAAGAATCCGACTAGGTTGAAAAAGTGTTTTTTAGGTGTTTGATGTTTGGTGTTGTTGGTTAGGAAAAAGAAATTAATTATTGAGAGAAGAACTAATACACATAAACTAGAGTTTTTAAGTTCCTTTTATAGCATTTATTTTATCTAACTAACAAAAAATATTTCTTTAATTGTTTTTGAAGAATGAACTTTGTTATGATAATTTGTGCACGGAAAACGAGATATCTTCAAATAATCCAACTAAATGCAATGGGATTTATAACATATATGCATGGTCCTTCAGAGGTAACAAACCCAGGTTTAAGACAGGCTACTTTTAATCACATTTACATTTTTTTTATCTTAGAACATGCATTAATTTTGACGAAAATTATGCCATCAAAATTTAAATGCTAATAAAATATTTATTTCTTAAATTTTTTTTTATCATGTAAATTGTGACATTCAGGGGGATCAAGAAGTATACAATGACGTTAAAATCTGGAGAATGTGCAATTTTTTTTTATTGATCACGTTTTCGAACTTAAAAATGTTCCAATTTTCCGAAAAAATTTTTTCAAAAAAAGGGCGATATATATGTTAGTTATTTAATAATTATGACTTTTGCCTATTTATGTTCTTTAAAACAATAAAATTTTCAGAAATCAATTTTTGAAAATTACTTCGAACCTAGTCGGATACCTTAACTGTTTAACTAAGAGTGCTTATTGCGAAATGAAGCAATATGCTATATTTAGAAGACCAGAATTAAATCTGATTCATTAAAAAGAAAAGGCCGGGAGAAATTTAGAACTTTAACTATTTAGTTGAAAGAATTTAGTATCGCACAAGTCTCAAATTAAAAGCAAATTGTTATGACTCTTAAGAATCGACTGCCCTCAAATTCAAAGTTGGATACGACGCGGAAAACATTGCATTCAGAAAAATGTTGTTTTTTTGCTACGGTTCATATGAAACCATGATGTGAACTAATTTAATTTAAAATATTATTCATTGCTTAACTCATTATTTGTTGTTAATTTGTAGTTTAATCCTAATTGCTCATGCTGTTAACGCCCAACCGAGACTACTGAAGCGCAAGATGACCAAATGGGATGACAGTCGGCTTACCGGATTTTGAATTAGATTTCCCACGGACTTCTTAACTCGTTATTCAGCTTATGCAAATGTCAGCTTTATAATGTAGATGTAAATGAGGAGCACTGGGTCATGTGTGAAGAAGTCTTAAAAGAAAAGGAGCAGCAGAATTCAATGATGCTTTAGTCCAAAGGTTGAAGACATCTTCACGCGAAGATAAATTGCACTTTCATGGAATTCATCGTACATTTTTACCACATTTAAGTATTTTAATAAATATTACTCTTTATTTTTTTTTTTTAATTTCTGAGTCAATTCTACATGCACACTTGTATTTAATATTATAATGGGTGTCCCTGGATTATTGGGACAAACTTTAAGGTCAGGTAGGGAACATCACGAGGATTCAGATTTGCATAGCAACCCACGGTCAGAAACGTTTTCGTTCCACGCTAGATGACGTTGTTCATAAAAGCATTGGAGGAAACAGCGCTGCATTACCGCAATCATTTGAGCTGTCATCTCCCTCAAAGGAGTATGGAACAGTTTTATGAATCTCTAGTTGGTAGATATCTTCCTAATTTATGGATTATCAAAAGAAAATGCATGGGCAAAAGAAGTGTATTGCGAAAGGTACCCGTAGAGAGATAAACCAGACCAGTGGATGTTTGAAGATTTGCATTCCAATTCTTAGCGATACTTTTTGAAGATTGGTATGAATGTAAGGTTTATTTTTAAGTTGGAAGACACGAGGAACTCTACTCCGAGATCATCTTACGGTAGCAGCGACAGCTGGTTTGCTGTTAATCAGATTCTTTCGAACTGTATCCGACGCATTTTGATCTACGCTGGATATTCGATTCCCTCGTGGTCCACCTTCATTATGCCTACTAACTCGTAGTTATCCATGTTAACAGAAATTGTGATGCAAATAAGTAACCACCCGGTAGACATGTCCATTTCTCAGTGGGTATCTTTTACGATGCAATATTTCTGCTGCTTGTGCATTTCCGTCTGCCAATCTGTGAATCAGGTCTGCCAGCATATCTGCCAGCTAGGTCTATTTCATGTGTGACCAGACTCTTCTAGGGGAGATGGCAGCTGAAATGACTGCGGTAATGCAGGTCTGTTTCCTCCAATGATCTTGAGAACAACGCCACCTGGTACAGGACGAAGAAGTTCCCTATCGTTGATTGCTATGCAAATTTGAATCCTTGGGATGTTCTTTACCTCACCCTAAGACTTTTCCCAATAATCCTAGGATTTCCTGTTTCTATATCCCTTCATTAATAATTTCACACTTATTTTGCTGCATAACTTAAGGAGAATTTTAATTAATATTCATATATATTTACATACTGTGAAGGGAATTTAATACATTTTGAAACAGTTCTGTTGTTCTGGATAATTAACCCGATAATCCATCCATAGAATAATACATTCATGGCAAAAAATAACGCAACAAGAATTAAACGTCAAAATGAAACGAAATTTTACATACGTAATGACTACATTGATATAAGTAATTGATTAGAAAATCAAAAGGTAAAATAATCTTTAATTTCAGAGAAAAAGGAAAAAGAACATAGGATTTAATACCCTGTTGAACCCCCTCTAGCGCAAATGCACGATGCGATACGATCGGGTAAAGCATAAGTTCTAATATGATGTCTTGAGACATTTTATTCCATATTTGCTGTAATATTGCCTCTAGTTCAGGTAATTTTCTCAAAAGCGGGGGCGCGCCCTGGGGGCGCGATAATAAACTGGGGGCGCGGCTTTATATAGAAATAAAAGATTAAAAAAATTAATTTACTGTAATAGTAAGAAAATACTTTCTGACATAATAAAATACACATTTACACTGATAGAATTTATTAGTATTACTTCATCAAACACTTAGAAACTTCATTTCGATACATTCATTAGCTATCTGATCCTATAAATAAATAAAAAAACATCTACATTTGTTTGATTTTCTGTAATCCCACGATGAGAGATTTTTTTGAGTTTTCTCTTTTTAGAAATCTAAAATACTATTTCAGAGAAAAGACAACCCAGACCCAAAAGAAACATTCTAGGAAGATAAAAAAATTCATCTGTTTGACCTTCGAACAGAAAAGTTTATATAACGTTTCGAAAAGCAGAGAAAACATTTTTGAGAAGGATTATTTGTAATATTTATATTTTATGAGTATTTTGAAACATATAAAGCATGATAGCTTGTTTTAAATAATTCATTTTTGAATCTCAACATTCGGCCCAATTTTTACATTGATTATAAACATTTAACTTCGGGAAGCGTTCGCGCGGGTACAAACTTCTAAAGAATTTGAACAAAATATGACAGTTTGCTCGCAGATATTATTCCTGCTTGAAAAACGTTCGTGAAAGAGTTTCTGTGATTTATTGTCCTTTATTGGGTCGCGTACCTTAGAAATGTTTTAATTCGGTTCGATTGGAATTTTTCTCAAATTATCCAATGAAGAAGGTAGAAGGTAGGTAAGTATCCTTTCTCTTCGTTAAATTATTCACTGGAATTGTGATTTTATTTTGTACAATAAAATAATTGTTAAAAATCTTCGACTATTACCATTAGTATCGAATACGCGTCTGCCCCCGGGTTAAAACATTTGAAGTCTTCTCGTTTCAATATTAAAAATAACACAATTATTCTTTATCGGTATTTTTAACATTCTTTTCATTATTTAACATTAATAATAAATGCTAATTTGTGAGGGATTACAATTACACACACACACACAGTTCGTTTAAATCTGGCTATAATATGAGAATTCATTTAAAAAAATCATTTTATTTTTGTATTCATTGCCGTGCTCTTAGTTTTATTCTCCTTACAATTCGCAAATGCCGACTGGGGGCGTAGTTGGTTGTCGCTGGCCATCTGCACCTAAGTTTGCGGGTTCGACCCCAGCCCATGTCGGTGGATTTTCATGATGCGAAAATCGACAGTGGTCATGAACGGCCATGTCGTATGAATATTCGGCATGTAAAAAAATCCCCTTGAAGTGCCCGTTTTGGCTCTGGGCTGCCAAAATTCTTAAAGAAATTCTTAAAGTTCAATTTTGCATCGTCCAGGCTCAGGTACCTCCTACAGGGAGGAAGCTGGGCGTAATTACTGCGGCAATTTGGTATCGCTTATTATACGGTTGCCGCCCTAAAAAGTGATACCAGCTCCTGGGGAATAAGCTGGGTCTGCAAAGGTAAAAAATACCAACATTTGCTATTACACGTTTGGCGCAGATGTCGGATGGTTGCCAAGACTCACGCAGACGTTCGCGAGAATGTAATTGTGACGGATATGATAAAGAGAGCAACAGTAGCACACACACAGGAATTTTTCAAAGGGGGGTCCGGGGTTGAAAAGTTCACCATTGTATCATGCTATTTTTGATTTTGTCGATTTTTCAGAAACAAAACACAGTAAAAAACTAATTGTGGAGGCTAAATAATTAGCATTAATTAATAAAATTAATCGTAATAACAAATATTTAATTAAATTTTACGTATTATATACTTAGAATTATAACCAATCAGAAAAAAAGCAAGGGCCTTGGGTGGGGTCCGGACCCCAGGACCCCCTTGTGTGGTACCACTTTGGAGAGCAACATAGACTAGACTATTTTTCTAATGACATTTAAACTTTTAGAAATGGATGATGGAAGAAATAAATCTTTAAATAAATATCATTTTGCAATCTGTTCCAATTTAAAATTATAGATACGAAAATATACCATATTAATTATCGTATTACTTAAAAGTAATTTGTTTTAAAATATATATTACTTATAAAAGTAATTTACTTAAAATATATATTGCTTAAAGTAACAAATACAAAATTTAATATAGCACGAGATTTGTACGGTTTTATGGTAAGATCGTATGCTAGCTTTTAGCGACAAAGCGCATTATTATTGTGTAAGGGGCGCGATAAAAATTATGATTCCGAAAAGTGGGTCGCAGTAGTGAAAGTTTGAGAAGCACTGCTCTAGTTCGTTTAAACTCGTCGAATGTCCCAACTCGCCATCCCAAATGATCCCAGATATGCTCAAATTGAGACAAATCTGGTGATCAGCGGGCAGGACAAAAAAAGTGTAGTAACGATTAATGGAAACAGTCTTGTTTCATCTTTACCGTTTGAGGCCGAGCATTGTCTTGTTGATAAATGGCTCCTGGGAGCCGTTGCCTGAGTAGCAACACATATGGTTGCAGGATATCATGGACATACCGAGGAATGACCGTGTATTAGAAGGCAATGACACCCCATACCATAACACCAGCTGTGGGAGCGGTGTGTCGCTGTAAAGCAAATGTGCAGGATTGAGACGTTCACTACGGGGTCTAAACACACGAACATGATAGTCATAACTGCTGTGATTGAATCTGGATTCATCGCTGAAGACTACCTGGTTCCATTCCACTGCAGTTCAGCACAAATAATGATTGCAGAGATCTCAAATGTCCTCCAGCCAGGCGCCTTCGTATGGTTCGAGAAGACACAGGGGCTCCTAGTTAAGGTGCTACCTGTGCCTAGATGGCAGCCTATGAAGCAGTTGGCTGTACGCGTGCATTTCTTACGATGTGGCGTTCTTTTCGGCAATTGGTCCCTCGAGAGCGTCATGAGCCTGTTATTCGTGTAAATGACGTCTCAGATCCACTGGTCCCATCAATTCCTCACAAATCAATCAGAGCGGCATAATTGACGAGCTACTGGCCTAGCTGACCACTCAGCTTCCATCATGCCGATGATTCTTCCCTCTCAAACTGAGACATCTGTTTATATTGTCTTTAAAAACGGCGTAATGGCATGTCTAACTCAGATCTTTGCTTTGTAAGCGATTCAGCACACTGAAACAAGTTTTAGTTACCTGTTTTATACTCCACGGAGAACGACGTTGGACGCCCTCTACCGGCTAAACGTAATGCACAATAACGCTGCATTTCTAATCATTTGTATATATCTCCGACATGTACCTTCATGCGAAGTTTCGTTACGTTCCCGCAATTATTTCTTTGTGCCCTCATTTTTTCTCCATGAGTGTATGTTTTGATTCCGAAGGTGTCTTGTTATATTGGTGCTCTTTCCAGCCCATCGACAACTTTTAATTTTTCTTCCATAATATTCCTATTTTGCTGTACATATTGCTAACGGCTCGAATTCCGTTTTTGAATAAGTGCTTATTCTGATATTATCATTTTTCGATATAATGTTTTAAACTAAAGCCCTTTTTCAAGAGGTTACATTACGTCTTGCGAAAGAGGTAGTTACATTTTAAACAACTTTAGACAAAAACATCCAATAACATCCGAAAGAGAATTTTTATTCAAATTCGGAAAATAATACTTAGAGCAGCTCCATATTTTTTCTAGACTAAGGCAATAAAAAACACTTGAAAGAAAATAAGTGTTATCTCAGTGATGTTTATTTGGTAAGTAGCTTTGAATGAAAGAACTACAAACCAGTAATTAAAGTAATTTTAGAGCACATTAACAAATGCGAATGAATAAGAAAATAAAGAGAATTGGCAAAACACTCCGGTTTCTTAAAAGCTAAAAGCTTTTCAACACAATTATTTAACATTTTACATTCATATGCATTGTTTGTTAATTTTTTATTGTTCATAAGATGTTGTTTTACTGTAATGAAAAACATATTTTACCAAATAAATATTCCTGTATTATTGATTTTTAACTTATGCAATGTGTTTTTTGCATCCAAAGACATTAAGGTATCCATGTTTGGAACCGTGATTTTAAAAAAGCGCATAAGTCAATAGTTTTCGTAATATTTAGAGTCACTTAGATTAGAATATATGTATAATATTGTTTTAAAGACGTTATGATCAAAATAAATTATTTAAATGCGCGCAATATTTTGGCATAAAATTGAATAATTTTTAAAAAGTCTTTCTTTTATAAAAAATGCTTCTATAATAATAATAGTTTGTTATATAAAGAAATGACTTCTACGGATGGCCTGAAACAGGGTTTTTGAAAAATTCACATTATTTTCAGAGTTACTAACAATTAAAATATTTATCAACGTTTTTTTTTTTTTTTTCTTAAAATTTCTTCGCTCTGTTGCACTAAAATATGGATACATCCACATCCAAGTTAGATTCTGTACAGAGGTCACGAAGACTATATACTGACGAGGGAAATATTATTATAGAATCCTTTTTTCATAAAAAGGAGAATGTTTTAAAAATAGCGTGTTCTATGTTATTTTTTTGTCAAAATATTGTATTTAAATAATTTTTATCGTAATAATACTCTCAAAACAATTTTATATACGTATTCTAATCTAAGTGACACTCAATAACATAAATATTGTCGAAATTTTATACCTTTTCGCATAAAAATCACGGTTTCGAACGTAGTTGGAAACTTTACTCGTAAATCTTACTTTTTTGGAATTGTGCATTAGAATTATACTACACTTACTTTATATTTCTGGGTATGTCAACCACTTATTCAAATTCTAACTACGCAAAATATAACTTTTTGTAGTTAGTGAAGATTAAAAATAAATAACAAAGGTTAAAACCTTTAACATAAAAAATAAAAAGACACACTAGCTATATAAAAGATAAATTTCGCTTTCTCATATCGATTTGTCTTTCTAATTCCCATTGAATTCATGAAAGACACTTCAAATATTTAATCAAGGACTACTTGAATGTTAAAACAAAGTATAATCACATTTTATGATTCTTCAATAGATGATTTACTTTGTCCGAAGTCCGTAATCAAAAAAATATCTTTTAACTATTACTTTAACTTTACTATTCAAGTAAATTTTCCAAATAATTTGAAAACATTAAATAAAAGAAGTGTCAAAATAATTTCTTTATCCAATCATCCCAATTTACACTACTCAGACATTATCAAAAGTCAGTTTTATTTTTATGGAGGGTGGTGGTTTGAATTTCGGACAACTTTCTTCATTCAATTTGAACTCAATTTGTAGGTAAATGTGAAGATTTGACTCATTATTTGCCATTGTTGCGTCGGCATCCCAGAGACAGATTTGATTACGATGAGATTTATCTTTCTTTTTCCATTCTAATTCGTTTATCATGAGATAGTAGGGAGTTTTTCTTTTCCTTCAGGAAAATGTGGCTGACGTTCGCCTTTTGTATGCGCAAGGTAGCAAGTCGCTTGTTTATTTGGTTAATGCTATTAACAAGCTCATGTTTTATTCCTTCCAGACGATCCTAGTTAATTTTTGATATGTACTTTGAAGTCCTAATTCCCTAAGATGGTACAACAAACCAATATAAGCTCACATACATAATATATATATTTTTATACATCAGCGCTTCTCAAACTGTGTGGTGCGCCCCCTAGGGGGACATGATAACTCTACAAGGGGGCGGGAGCATATTGAAAGTCTAAAGCAAGAAGATTATTTAAAAAAAATTATTATTTTACTGAAAGTAAACAAAATACATTCTGGCATAGTAAAAAAAAATAAAATGCGCATTTACATTGATATAATACAATTACAAATGTATCAGTACTGCAAATATATTTATAGTTAATTTAACATTACTAAATTAAGAACAAAATTAATGATTACCAATGACCCTATGGATTTGTCATATATAAAATTATAAGCAAAAATTATATAACACATATCAATAATTTGTACGGTTTGTAATTAATCCTAGCCAATTAAAAGTTATGCAATTATGTTCAAAATAGCACCGTTTTTCACGTAGGTAAGCTATGTGATGCATTGCGTGAGGGGGAGAAAAAGAATAAATAAGCTAAACCACTGAAATAAGTAAATAATTCATAAACACTGTAAAGGTTCTTTTATTGCATTTGAAAATCTTCGGAATAATTTTATAGAGAGCTGTGCGCAGAAAATATCGTATATATACATCCGGGCCATTAACGCTGTGACTGAGCGAGACGTTTATATACGCCGATGGTCCATAAGAGGTTGAAGTCGTATTGTAGCTTTTGTGTCAAAGTGTACTATTGAATTCAATATACCTTGTTATTGTATGGAGGGTGCGATGAAAAAATTATGTTTGAATATTGGGCGGCAAATATTGAAACTTTGAGAAGCCCTACCATACATTGATTTTCCATACGTCACTTTATACCTTATCGACAAATAGGCTTTTTATATACTAAGGCAATATGTTCCCATTGGCTGTAAGGGAAGTATATAGTGTTAATTAATTTTATGCAGGTAAAGCAAAAATGATTTTTAGTCTGATCACCGCAATTCCATAGAGAACCCGAGTAATGATTTAGGATTTAAAAGTGTTTTGGCTTAGATACTTTTTGGTTTATGGGTTGATTGTGTTTTTACCTGAAATTTTTAACCGTAACGATTATACATATATCACAAATATAATACACTTATAAATATATCAGTACTGCACAATGTATTTTATAATTAATTTAACAATTCTAAGTGGATGAAAGCATTAACAATTAACAATAATCCCGTAGGCTTGTCATAAAATTCTATACAAAATCAATACGTATCTTAAAATAATTGCACGGTTTATAATTATACCCTTACCTCTATCATTAAAATTTGCGTGATTCGTATTCCAGTGCCACCGTTTTCTACGTAAGCTCGCGTATAAAGATGTATGCGGTGGGAAAGGAATAAATAAGCAAATCCTCTTAAATAATTAAATGTTTCTCAAACATTGTCAATGCCATTTCATTGCATTGCAAAGTCTTCGAAATAATTTTATGGATAGCAGTGCACAGAAAAGATCTTACTTCAGAAAGACCTATATATACGTCCGGGGCAAGGAATGCTTTGGCTGAGCGAGACAATTATATACGTCAGGGTCACTTAGTAGGTTAAAGTCGCATTGTAGCTTTAAATTTTAAAGCATAGTATTATTGAATTCAATCCATGGTTAATGTATGGTGGGAAGGGGAGATGAAAATTATGACTGAATATTGGGTCACAAATACAAAACTTTGAAAAGCACTGATGTAATCTCCTTTGTAAGTAATGTACAATTTACATATCATGGAATAGTAATCTTGTTTTGTTTTCTGATACCTCCCTTTAAATTTGTGATATGTTCCTAACTGATATATATAAGCAACAAATTCTAAGAGCATTTCAGTAACTGTAAATGTAAATGAATTTTCCGAAGTTATGCTAATGAGCTAACTCGGATAATTGTAAAATGCTCATTTCTTATATTGGGTTCTCTGGGATACAAAATAACTGAGTGTTCTGTCTGATGTATTAGAGAAGTCAATTTTAACTTGTGTTCTGTCGTGTGTTTTTAGAGTAGTCTTCTACCATGTTACTGTCAGCTGTATCTGTAATTATAAACGAAAAAAGTCATTTTTCTTTAATTAAAGGGCTTATTTTTTCACAACTAAACCAATATATCAATAATTAAATGTCTTCAAAATTTAAATTTCAACAAGTCAAACTATTCCAAGATAAAATTTTTCCTTTAAAATAAAATTATACTTATGCAGCTGTCTTTTTCTATCATATAAGCATGTTTTCATTTTGATTCTATTACGTTTCTGAAATTCAAAGAAGAGTTTTTATTGTACATATTAAATAATCTGGTTTGCTTTTAAAAATATTTTACGGTGTATTTATGTACAACATCATTAAAACAAATATTAGGCAGACGTTGCAGTAGTCCAACGAGTATTTATACAATTTTGCTTCACATAAATTGTATTTATTGAAATACACCACTACAGTAGATAAATTTCAAGAGAATTCTCAACGGGAAATGAGATCATTCATTTTCAAACACGAGTTTCTTATTTACACGAAGAGACCGGTATATAGGAGTTGTAAAGGAGATTAATGATGAGGTAAATCTATGAAATTCATTCAAGTTATTGTGATCCAGCTAACAAACCATACTCTTGTTTGTCTCTTACTAATATATTCTATTCCAAATACTCTGGTTCACAAGTATACTCATGTCGAAAATTAAGGTTACAAACACAAAATCTAGAAAAACTAATGAACTGTTCGCTGTTTTTCCCAAGAATTCGGCACATGAACTTATTATAGTGTGAAAAAGAATATATCAACATAACCATATAAAAAAGAGTTTAATTTTAAATTAAGATACATGATATATCAAAAAGTATGAAATCATGAATCAGGGAGAAAACATTTAACTCGTTAAGAGTCTTTTAGTTTGAAGTCTGATCACCTTTCACTGGTATAAAAGCATCACAACGAGTTATCATACTGTTTATGAGGGCATCAATAAATATTTGTAGTAACAAAATCTTATTCTTCTAAAAGCACGTCTTTTGACTACTAGGGGGTCTTGAGATGAGAGCTACGCTTTAAAATTCTTTTTACTAGATCATCCCAAATACGTTTGATAGGATTTAGATAAGAGAGCTAGAGAGCCTTTTGGTATGGCAAATATACCATCCCTAATGAAATTCATCAGCAACGTGAGTTACGTGTGGCTGCTCATTTTCTTCCATACAAATGCAGTCCGGACCAAAAGCACCAAAAAAAAATAGATTTCCACGATCTTATCCATATAGCGCTGTGAGTCGACAGTTCTAGAATCGAAAACGTACAGAGGGGTACGCTTGACCAACATTATGCCGCCCCAAACATATATTCATTTGCACGAAATCTGTCGATTTTTGTTATGTAAGAGGGAAAAAAACAATCTTCGCTTTCTCTCCAGTTGAAGACTCGAAGAAAATCACAGCAGCCTAGTGTATAGAACATCGGACTCTAGACCGGAAGTCCAAGGTTTGATACCCAAAGCCACCAAATACCTTCCGAGTGCACACGGAGTACGTTCTTGTTAAATCAGTATGTCCGAAAGTCTTGTGGGCTGAACCACGAGTGCAGGGGACTGGAGAATCCCCTTTAGTTCCATGCCTAAATTGTGGAGGGAGACATCGGTGGTGGTCGTCCCTTTGGGGAATTTTGCCGAGCTAATTTGCACTGTCACCGGTATGGTTCTCAAGGCCAAGGTCAAACGACAGGCGTACTTCTAGCCCATTGCCACGATGAATTTCGTGGGCCTCGATATGACTACGTCAGACAGGTGACTAGAAACAACAACAACAAAATCACTTTGCCTGCCACATTTCAACTTATCACTGAAAAGAACCCCTCACCCTATTATTGTGGTGTTAACGACTGATTTTTTCAGCTCCGCAATATAACCATGTTATTCATGTTGATTTCAGCCAAAGGGACACACAAGACTGGACGCCGAGCTTAAATAATCCATGTTTCGTGTATTTTTATAACATTATAAAGTACGCGTATATTTTGAGGGAAATAAGGAAAACAATTACAATAATCAATTGTTTCTAAGAAATTTTAATTACAGATACTTGCAGATATTTTTAATCGAGAAAACTACAAAATAGCTTACTTAATGGAAGACGTAAGTGCAAAAGATATTTAATTTTTTTTCTTCGTGACTCACGAAAAAAGGAAAACTTTTATTTATAGGTGGTATTAAAATAAATATCTCTAAATGATTTTGAGCGCACGTCAACGAATTCATCTGAATATTGAAATTATTGCAAAAAGTTAATCAAACATTAATCACACTTTCGTCAAAACATTAATCACACTTTAAGCTTTTCATTACGCGTAAAATGAAAATTATCAGTTGAGTTATAATAGAAATCTAATTATATATATAAATATAGAATGCTATCTTTTTGGAATTAATAAAATGGTTCTAGTTGTGTTGTGGCTAATGCCGAATATCTGCCGTAGTCAGAACAAGGCCCATGCAACTAGTCATGGCAAGGGGCTAGAAGTATGCCTGTCGTTGGCCTTGAGCACATTACAGGTGACAGTACGAATTAACTCGGTGAAATTTCGCGAAGGGACAATAGATGGCGATACCACTTAATTTCGCCTCCAAATTTTAGACATGAAACTGAAGGGGAGGGAAATATTCTCCAGCCCACAAGACTTTCGCACCCACTGATTTAACAAGCACATACTCCGTGTGTACTCGAAGGGTATTTAGTGGCACCGGGCAACGAACCCAGGCCTTCCGGTCTGGAGTCCGATGATCTAACCACTAGGTTACCCACGACCCGGTTTCAGTAGTAGAAGAAGCAATACAGGTGAAAACAGCCTACTGTAATTAAATTATTTTTAGAGCTTTGAAATAGAAAACGAACGCAACATATATATATATAAACATTGGTGTTTAAATTTATGTAGGAGCTACTGCTTTTTCAGTTCTATGTGAACCTTGTATAGAAAAGAAATATTCAATATTTTGTTATTAACCTTCGGCTTAAAGTAGGTGCGATACCATTCAATGGCATTAATCCGAGAAAAAACGAGACACTTGGCAGTTGAAATTATATAAAGTTAATTTCGGTTCTGAATCCTATTAATATGATGTATTTAAGAGATTAGGCTCAACGATTTAAGGAAACGGAAAGGTTCAGAAATCTAGAACTATATATATTTATATATAGATGTAGATATATATAGATATAGATAGATATAGATATACATATACATTATTTAAATTTTCATAATGTGTTTAATAATAGACCAATATCTTGGAAGTGATTTGATGAACTATAATAAAATATATAACAAGAAATAGCTGAGATATATTTGTGAAACATATAAAGTTCCATGAAAACAGAAATCAAAATGATAACGTCAAATTCTTCGAAACCGTTTGACTTACTAGGAATCGAATCATGAAAATTTTGTTTACTATTGATAATATTCTTACTTTTACAGAGAAATGGATTTCAATCTGCGGGAACATTTTGCTTTCAGTATTAAGTGTACCAAACATATTTCGAGACGTCTAGACTAGTACCAACTATTTTGAACATAGAAAGTCAAACGGGATATTTTAACAACGCTGGATTTGAATTAAAAACTTAACCCATATGTATAGTAATATAAATATTTGATTTTTCTCACAACATTAAAATTACAAAAATATGTCTCAATAGCTCAATTTCTATGAAACGGGGTAAATTATTAAATCATAATTTTTTTGTAGAAAAGATATCATTATATTTTGATACACAACTTTGCTACTCTTTGAAAATTCCAAAAACTTATTTCAGCAAAAGTTTTTCGAATGTTGTCGGGTGGAAACTTGCTTTAAACAACGCCCAGAAAAGCTGTTAAATATGTTGAGTACATTCTGTACACTAGCGAAGTACAGAGTGTGGCGCGGTAGATTCTACTTTTGAACATGTGCCATTGATGCTCGTCGGGAGAAGAGAGGTGTGGGAAGGAGTTCGGTAGAAGGAGTGGAGTGGGGTATGTTTGTTGCCACCCGTCTCAGTTTCGAACATTCTGTGGTCGAGCCATCAGCGCGTTTTTGCAGAGGAGTCATATTTCTCTAATGGTCAGTAGGTGATTGCAGGACAACGGGCCTTTCGTCGTTTCTTCGATATTCTGCCACGAGGCGGTGTTTTTAATCGATAATATGTTTTAGTGTGAATGGATGCCTTCCAAGCAAATGAGAATGTCTACAAAGAAAGGAAAGAACCACCGAAGACCGTTAAAGCACATGGAAAGGTGG
Source organism: Trichonephila inaurata madagascariensis (assembly GCA_019973955.1). Lineage (NCBI taxonomy): Eukaryota > Metazoa > Arthropoda > Arachnida > Araneae > Nephilidae > Trichonephila > Trichonephila inaurata. The sequence goes on along the minus strand of BMAV01022191.1, from coordinate 169,981 downwards.
AAGGATTTCATGTGTCAATTCAGACACATATGGGACAATGATTCAACAATTTTTTCTTGCCCACTCTCCAAAAAAGGTATATTGACAACGTGGGGTTACAGCAAGGTGGGGCTACAGCCCCCACCTTTAGGGTTTCCATGGTCTATTTTCAGAGCAGCCTTCCCCGAATGACTGATCTCCCTGCCAGGTGAAGTAAACTGACCTGCGTGCTCACCTGATTTAGCCACTCCTTATGACTTCCTGTAGGCCCCATTTCGTCTCATCGCAAGTCTTTGGCTTAGGAAGATCGCTCTATGACCCTGGAACACCTACGGAACATCATTCAAGCCGAAATGGTGAATAATCTCATCGATATGCTTGAAAAGGTGATTCAAAGTTTTCGAAATCGACTATATCAGTGTATTGATAATAAAGGGCGGCATTTAACAGATATTATGTTTAAAAATGTGTAAATTCAAAGTTCCAATGTTATGTGGTGAGTGAGAAATTATAAAATTGAATGTGTGAAACATGCAGTGTGTTTTATTGCATTTTTAAAACAGGAAGTTTCCACACCCCACCCTGTGTTAGAGATTAGACCGCAAGTTCAGAGTATACCCTTATACTTGGTATCACCTCAAACTTGCGAGATTCGCTACCAATTTCGTATTTTGTGACAATTGTTCTGTTATTTTTTTGTATTTTTCTGATCTTTCTGCTATTTTTGTATTTGTAATATGTACTAACTCTATGTACCTGAATTGAAAATTACAAATCTGAACGTAATTTTCTTCCGTTACAATTTTTTCGTCTTATCCCTTATTGTTGTGTTTTGTAAAGTGCATAAACTTGTATTTCTAGACATTTCATGTGAAGAAACTGCGAAATTACTTTTTAACCTTTTGTGTTTTGATGTTTCGTTTTATAGAACACCTGTTACATCAGCTACTGAAACCGTTAAAATCCACTTTTAGTGGTTAAAAATGCTTTATCAAAGTACATTGGACAATCATTTTTTAGATAGCAGCGGAATACATACCGATTTAATTTTTTTTCTTGTAAGGATTTAAATCCTTACCAGGATTTTTGCAAAAATTTTTCATACAACACATATAATTTTTATATATATTTGAAATATAGCGGGGCAAAGTAATTCTATTTTATTTTGCTTGGCTAAATTCTAAACTATTTATTTCATGTTATTTTTTAATATTTTTTGCGTAAAGTATACTCGCAATCATCAAACAACGCAACATGAATCCAGCTCATGAAACACTTACAAAATGAAAATGGTACACGCAATTATTTACAAAAGTAAGATCACCTAACTACCAATTTGTATCTTGAAATTCCAACTTTAAAGGGTAGTGAAACACTAATGATTATCAAAGTTCAGAAGAAATGTGACCGAAAACTTTTCCTTTAAAAAAATATTTTTTGCTCAATTAAGTGTAAATGTGAAAGGGTTTGCTCTCTGGGGCCGGTTGGTAGCCTTAAGTCTTCTTGGGTGAGCTGAGTCTTCTTAGATGCCCCCCATTAAATCAATAGCATTTTTATTGTTTTAAAGTATATTACAGTTGTAACTTATGCCACAAGGAGCTTGAATTTAAAGCTTGCAGTTAGTCGTGGCTTTGAGCACCGTACAGGTAACAGTACAATTTTGTTCGGTTGCACCCTGATTTTGAGGCAGAGCAACTAAGGATGGTCGGGGGCTACCACCTCTCTTCCCCTTCCACTAGCCTCGCGATGGAACTTGTGGCTTGACAGCTATTTAGAGTCCCCTCATGCCGCAAAGGCACCATATATTTATACATTTGGAAAAATCCATGCCTTTTCTGGGATTCGAACGAAGGCCCTTCGGCATCACAGTCAGCGTCACTACCTACTAACCGGATGCGCGGTGTCTCAAATTTTGATGCGAATATTTTCTTTCCAAATATATAAATGTTACTAAGCATTTTTCAATACATGGAATTTGATTCCTTTTAATGACTATACGAATAATTAGCTTTGATCTACGTATTACACAGTTACGTACAGTTTTATACATTTCATCTAAAATATTTTTTTCAAAATTTCCGGTTCAACTGATCTAAGGGAATCGAAATGTGAAAATTGTATCTCTTATCTTTATGTGAACCAAGATCTTGTGAGAAAAAAGACGATTGAGCTGGAATAATTTTCAAACAAAAATCCTTTCAGCACCAAATAAGGAAATTGAAATCTGAGATCGATTTTACTTGCACAATTTTTCAAATTCTACTATTAGCTCACACTCTTTATATATTAGGTTGGAAATAGAAATTCATTATTTTGGCATGAAATTCAAGACTTTATTTAACTTGTTTCGAATTATCCGATTTGGGTGAAATAGGCACCGTTCTGTTGCATAATTTATTGCCATTTTAAAGATAGCTTCATAATGCTGCTCTCACAGAAGTCTTGGTCCTTATTGGCGAAAACCTCTACTAATTGATTTTCATAATCTTCTCTTGATCCCAATTTATTATCACTCAGGAAGTTTTGCAATGTGAGAAAAAGGTGGTAATCGCTTGGAGCCAGGTCCGGACTATATGGTGAATGCATTAAAACTTCCCAACCAAGCTCAGAAAATTTCTGGCGAGTCACTACAGACATGTGTGGCCTGGTGTTGTTCTGATGGAACACAACACCTCTTTTGTTGGCCAATTCTGACAGACAGTTCAATCGCTAGCTTCAAACGGTCCAGTTGTTGAACGTAGAGATATGAATTTAGTGTTTGCTCATACGAAAGCAACTTGTAATAAATTATTCCTTTGCAGTCCCACCAAATACACAGTAGAATCTTCCTGGTTTGTCCACCGTTTGAGCTGCTTCACCGAGCTTTGACCACGGTCGTCTTCGCACAATATTTTGTATGTGACCCATTTTTTATCCCCAGTCACCATCCTTCTAAGAAATGGGTCGATTTTATTCCGTTTGGTTAAGGCTCTGCAGATGGAAATTCGATCCATCATGTTTTGGGGTGTTAATTCGTTTGGTACACAAACTTCTTTTTGAATCCAACTTTGCGCAAATGATTTAAAACTGCTTTATGGTCAATCTTTAGCTCCTGGACGATGCTACGACTACTAACATGCCGGCCAACTTCGATTATTTCTGTGGTTTTATCACCATTTTCGACGACCAACCTGTCTATTGAGGTGCATCTTTAACATCAAAAATGCCTGAAAGGGATCGACGAAACCAAAATTGCACGTTATTAGCTGTTACAGTATCGGAACCACAAACATATATTTACAGTTTCAGCCGCCTTGCTAGCATTTTCGCCTTCAATAAAGAAACACTTTAAAATGTACCGAATTTTCTCTTTGTTGACACATCCATTCTTTACACCCTGTAACTTACAACTTAATGAACCAAACAAAAAAAGTAAAATAATATTTTTAGTGTGAAATTCCACCTTGAAAATGAGCATAACTTTGAAATTGTTTGATAAATACTTCACGAGATATCAACACTACAGGCATCCAACGAAAAAATAATGGATTTCTTTTTCCCCAGCCTAATATTTATTTATTGATTTATTTATCTTGATGAAATTTTCAATCCTTAATAAAATACATTTTAAAGCGCTCCATTGAACTGATATTTTATATACATGATTATTTTGGATGACAATACAGTAATCTAATTATAATTAATAAAATGTAATTGATTAAAACTAATTATTTAAAAGGATCACAAATACAGCTCCGTTGGTGACTTAGCGGCCGTTTTGACGACTTGTGTCAAAATTTGAAAAGGTTTTTTTCTCACGTTTTAAAGCATTCAGTTGAACTGAAATTTTATACGCACGATTGTTTGGATGACAATACAATACTTTAATGATAATTAATAAAAATTAATTACCATTTAATATTGAAATTCTGTCATATGTATATACAAATTTATATTAATTGCAACTATTTAATAAAAAGTAGCAAAAATAAAATTTTTCTTTTTTGGTCTATGTAGGAACTGACTTAATTTTTAATTTACTTATTGTAATTTATCTTTAAAAGAATCCGTACTCTTAGAAGCATGAATTAACAGGAACAATATTAGCCATAAGCTCGCGATCATAACCACTTGGGTCTGTAACATTTGCTTGGAAACTTAAATCCTGAAATATGTCAATTACGCAAAGTGAAATTTACAAACTACAAGAATCAACGCCAAGTCATTTAACAGTTTGAATTGTTGACATTATGGATTGTTCATTAGATTAGATAATATGTCTGGTAAAAAAATATCCAAAACTTATGAAGTTTTAATCGTTTCTTAATAGCTTATGTGCATTAACTTGGGAGCTGTCATGCGGGGTACAGAATCTTTCTAGGCTCACGAAATCTTTAATTCTGGAAAAACTGTTATATGTTAACAGTGACTTTATTAGTATCCTCCTATATGACACTATACATGTGAACTGAAATGTATTTATCCCATCACTCTCTTTTTGTGTGTGTGGGGAGGGGGAGTTGACAAACGGTTTTTACAACCTTAAGGAACTTGCAGTGACTGAGTTCACCACACGGTTACTTCTGTTGGAAACTATTTTCCATAATTCAACAATTTGGTTTTGTTTGCTGTGTGTAAGAATCATTATGGTTAATAAATGTAAATTCATAGAATAAGAAATAAAAGAACAAAACGCGATCTATATTAGATGACTTTGAAACTAATCAAGAAAGAGAAGAATTAGATGAAATAACAGGATATTAATCATGAGAGCAAATATGAATTTGAGAAAAGCGATGAACATGAAGTGTTGTGAAATGAAAGGAAATTTTCAAATGTAACCCAAGAAACATCATCAAGAAATATACGAAGCTACAAGTGTACCACAAGACACATTGCACCTTGTCAAAATAGACAAGGGTTAACACGCTATTTGTCGATCATCAAAGGACAATAAACCTACAATAACTTGATCAAAATATGGCAGTTTCGACTGTAATTATCATTCCTGTTATGTTAGAGAAAATTGTCTGTGATGTGTGTACTTAATTAACTCCACGTACCTTTGAAACATTTTAGTTCAATTTAATTGGATTTTTTCTCAAATTATCAAAAAAAATAGTATGTCCCTGAAGGTAAGCACATATATTTTTCTTACATAAATTATTCATTGGAATTACGGTTTTTATCGCCTACAATAAATATTTTATTAAAAAAAAGGACTGGGGTGATTCCATCACCAAGCTCGAACACTAAAGTTAGTAACAAGTGCGCGTCTTCTCCCGGGCTATACTTGATTTCTTTCCGAAACTCGACTTGATTTTTATTTTGTTATCTTTCTTAAGCCTTGAGTGCGTTCACGAGAAATTTGGTATTATATTATGTCCTTACATTTGTATAAAGTAAATAGCAAATACTTATTAAAAAAAAAAACAGTACGTTCTGTTTTGTTCCCTTTTAGTTTTTATTTTACTACTCACAAAACACACTCAGGTACCATTTAATTTTCGAATTTGTATTAAACATTGAGCCAAATTATGAAAAATTAAACTTATTGTTAATTTTTTTGAAATCTTTAAAATGGATTTTATTTTTAATTTGAAAATTTACAATACTTTAATTTACTTATACGTACATTACGTTTGCCAGATTAACTTTATGAGTAGCAAGTCAAAAGTAATAGCTAATAGAAATTTTAATTTTTTTTTTTTACCGTTTGCGTTTCTCTAGTTATCTTTCTGAATTTTTCTTTCAAAGAAAAGTTAGTAAAGCAATATTAGGATAAAGCGAATCGTCCAAAAATTTCATGAAGCACGTTTCTATAAGTAATATAAAAAACAAAATGATAAAACTTATTAGTATATAATACTAATTAAATCCTTAAAGTTTTCTGAAGTTGATTTTAGGAATTTGAAATTTAGATGTTACATGATATACGCTTATTCTATAAAACTGATTTTCCATAGAAAATACTTTTGACAAATTATTACATTATTCTTATGTGACAATTTCTAAATTATTCACAAAACATTACGTCTTTCCCCTTCTATTTACTTAGTCACATTTTTCTAGAGGCAATTGATTTGTTTTTAAAATATGAGGAAAATATTGATCAAATGAAAACTAAATTCATAAAAGTTTAAATGCAATATGTTCTGGAAGTAAAAAGTGTTTTTTGCAACAAAAAAAACAACCTATTCAAGAAAAACACTAATCAAAAACATTTTTTTGAATTACAAAGTTATTCTACGAATTTTGTAAAAAATATTTCCTTTACACCAAAGTCAAAGTCTAAAAAGAAAAATAAATTGCATCTTCGAGTATCTGTTTTCCTAAGATGGAAAATGATAGTTTTATTTATTACTTTCAGAAACCTTGATTTATGGTTCATCCTTCATTGATGTCGTACGTTAAAACATAGCGAAGGATCTTGTAAATTTGTTCTCGTCTGTTTGAATGTTGAAATCACAACAGTCACGTGAAGATGCTCGTGGGCTCAAGACTGGAGTTGTTGCTTCGTGGCGTCAATTCATTTGGCTTTTAACCCTAAAACGACCATCGGTGACATTTTGAAACAGCAATATAAAATATATAAAATAATTATAATAAGTAAAACTAATGTTCAGTTTCAAGATTTTTTAATATTATTTATTGTAATTTTCATACATGATGGCCCTTTTTACCATAAAAATGCTGAATGTTTCGCGAATCTTGATGAAACACTGCTTTGTTGCAAAACATTTCTACTAGAAAAACTGCTAGGGACATTACTATTATGCGATATCCATTCTGTGTCATTCCTAGCGAGATATATATCAAGATTTACTGAAAATTATCAGTTACACTTATCTTCACATTATTTGCAGTCTCTTTCAATCAATCTTATTTCTTCATCGGAATCTAAATTAGAAAAATACACACATCTCCTACCAACTGATTCATTCTCAGAAAGCTAACCGAACAAGTTAGCGAATTCATCAGGACTTAGACCTTTTCTATGAGTCATCGCGTATCTGATTGTTTGCGCTGCACAAGTTTCAAAAATCGAATGAGAATATTGCATATATATATATGCACCGAAGAGCAAATGCTGTTACAAAACACTTAGAAGCTATGATTTTAATATAACTGACTTATATCCACCGTGAAGTCAATAACACTGCAGTCAAGGACAAATAAATGTGAGATATTACTTCCTGAAGTTTGTTTTACAATGGTATCTTTTTAGTGAACTAAATTTTTGAAGAACGACAGCTATAAAAAATAAAAAATTACCTTGGCGAAAAACTTTACCAAAACGTCACCAGCGGACATTCTCGGTATGTTTGTCCTAAAATATCTCCTAATTAACTTAGAACCACAAAACGTTTTATCATTAACCCGCGGTCACTCGCGCCTGTTTTTCTACCGTTCACTCGCGGGGTGTAGAGAACACCCCAAACTCTTAACACGTGTATTTAAATATGAAAAATTTTTTAAGTCAATTATGATATATATTTATGAAGTATAAGAGGTTTTTTTGCATTATACAAACAAAATTGTTAAATTTATTGCATTCAAATGAGACTAGCATTAATTTAAACTAAACCTACAAAATTTATTTTGAAGTACACAATTTTATATTTTTTTATAAACCACAAGTAAAACGTATATACCAGTAATAAATATACTTTTATAATTAATGATAAGGATAGTAAATGTAGAAAAATAATATTTTAATCATTTTTCAAACATTCAGAGCAGACTGTTTTTCATATGCTTTAAACACATATTTTCTTACACTTGAAGACAAAAAAAAATAATTTTTACATCTTTTTTGTGGACAAGCAGTGCAACACCCTTTTTAGGGGATTAATGCTCTTTTTAATATATTCTGTGTCAGTAAAAACTTCTTTTTTGAGTGTTTTGTTAAGCTTTTTGGGGGTTCCGATCTCATATCCCCCTGTGGCCTGACAAGATCCATTCTAATCTCCTCTATTAATATTGAATGTCTCATTTATTTTCAGGAAGAACCGAATGATAGACAAAGGAAGCATTAATTCCTGCAGTATTAAGTAGATGATAAAATATTCGCAATGGCCAAAGGTTACATATTCGCGATACATAATATATATACTGCACATTTCATCAGTGGTATCAACACCAGCTGTATTATAAAATTTATGATTTCAAGTTTCATCTCTCCAACTTTGGTTACGAAATCACGCAGTTATCGAATTCACTTAGTTCATTTTGTCAATCTGTTGATGCAGTATCTAATAGACGAAAAAGTCGCAATTCCTTTCTCATGGATGTTTTGTCATAATTTCTAGAAAACGTTTTAAAATTTTTTAAGAAAAAATTGTATTTTACAAATATTTTATAGAATTATATTATTTTTATTCCGCATTTATTGAAATTTTAAATAAATTATTCGTGCATATTAATATATTTGAAAAAAAACAAACTTAAACGGAAAGAGTAAAACGTACTTTTCCGTAGATGCTTCGAGTACGAAAATATAACTCAAATCACTCGCGGGGTGTTCTCAGCATCCCAAATAAACTTTTGAAGGTCGTTACATTCCAATCGTCCTAGCGAGATTGATTACAGCAGATCTGAAGGTTCAATGACCTAAAATGGGCAGCTACAGAAAAAAATCGTGGCTCTGCGCATTATTTTTAGAATTGTAGGAGGCTTTTCTTGTTGCTGGGGTGTACAGAACACCCCGCGCGAGTGATCGCGGGTTAATTATTATGGAAAATGATTAAAATTCACGAAAAATTTTCAAATTCTTTTTAAAAGTGTGGAAAAGAGAACAAACTGAACAGGCATAATCGTCAACTTGACATCGACTAACATTCTAGTGTTAAAATGGTGGATGAGAGATATTAACATCGGACTATAAATCTGCACGAAGATATTTGAAATTGACCTCGTATTTTTGAGCCATGCTCTAGTGACAAAGACGACATCTGAGCTGTCACCCCCTCTCCTAACTTCTACACCAACGGAGGACGTTTAACCTTCAACATATTTAACGTGCATCAACCTCCTCTAAACGGCGTTTCTTCAGCGATACTAAGCTAGAACTCATTGCATGCCAGCTAAAAGTTCTGATACCTTGACCTCTAGGTTGCCACTACCACGCTGTTGAAGTGGAATGGAAGTTTGGAAACCTGAACGTCAGCACAAGTATCGTCCATGTTATTTGACCAAAGCTTACAATTATAAGGCTTTTCTCCAATAGTATTCATGTATTTCATATTTTGACTTTGATAAACAATCAAACAATCATCTGTACTTTTAATAGAAATGTCTATATGAAAACATAAAATGTGCTGCCTTTCCTAAATATGTATGTTAGCATAGAAAAAGGATTTCAGGAAACTTGGAAAAAAATACAGAACAAATTAAATTCATATATAATTATCTGATAAAAGAAAGTAAAAAACATGATATGAAAAGAGAAAAAGAAGTATTATCGGTCATTTCTTACTAGTTAGAAATACTGATGCTTTTCAATATTCAGTGCAGTTAAAACTATTTTTGAAGTGTCTTCATATTTTTTAATCATTATAATATGAAAAAGGAGCTTTGTAAAATATTGTAAATATATTTTAAAATTATAAAGAAAAGCAAGTTTCCGATATCGATATTATACATACGTAGAACTTAAGATTCATAAATAGTATTTTTAGTGGGTTTAACCCCGGGCCATGTTCGTGGATTTTCATGATGCAAAAAATCGACAGTTTTCCTATTAATTATTAAGTTTTTCTTGGCTGTTTTCTCTCGACAGAATTACGTTCCTGGTATATTTTCGCATCGTCAGAACGAATTTTCCTTTGGGCAAGAAAATTAGCGTCTAAATTACATTGTGGTAATATGGTATTTTACTATATAACAACATACTATAAATTGATACCAGCTCCCAGAAAATGCACATGGACTGAAATTCTAAGATACTAGTTAGCAGCCTCCTAAAAAAATACTAATTAACTATTTTAGAGAATTTTTTTTTCTCCGAAATTCATTAATCTACTTCAAAGTTGTGTTTGAATCATGTGAATTCTAAACTATATTTTCCCCTTCGTAAAATATACAAAAGTAATACCTTCAGGCCAATAGAATAGTTTTAAGAAAAAAACCGTTTTAAATCTGAATACCTATTGCACTTCAGTTTTCCGTTTCGTTTTGCCTTTTTTCCGCTTACATTGCGCTAATCTTTTTGAAAATAACATTTGTGAAATAGCAATTTGGAAAGAAATCGGATAAATCCATACCTGGTGAATGATTTTCTCGTCGTTTCCAGTTTTGGAGGCATTGTGACTGGAATTTATTCAGACTCTTTTCCCTATCTTATTTTAAATGGAAAAAAAAATGAGAAAAGCTGTTGAATAGAAAGAACGTGAAGAAAATTGAAGAAATTTATTTTTTTCTCCAAAATGCTATTATTTTCTTTGCAAAAGTGTGTATTTTTCATGAGGGTAATTTCTCATCCGAAGTATTTTGAGGATTTCAGAAAGAGAACGGGAAATCAAAGAATATCTACTGGCATGTATAATTATTCGTTTAGAAAGCCGTAAGTTGTGGACTGTCTAGTACTTTGCACTGTTTTTCTTCATAACAGACAATGTAAAAATGAATTTAAGTAAAAGATACTTTTCTCCTTTTTCTACAATGTGAAAGACAGACCAGAAATACATCTGTCTTAAATTCCCTACAGTTTCCTCTATTATCTAAGCAAACTTGCTATTTATTTAAATCTATATTGTTGCTACATTTTTGTTAATATTTGGATTACTTTCCTGCTGCTTACATAATTTTTTCGGGTTACATATCCCTCTAGGTGTGTGCAGTGTGTGATCTGTTTTCTCTATCTGGTTCTTTAGAATTATTTAAATTTTATTTAAATGAAGTAATTACTCACTTATTTAAAAATTATAGTGTATATTGATATATTCTGTAATATAAAAAATAAATACTGTGTGAAAAGCCGTCTAGGAGACTGTAATGGCGGCTCATCAGCAGAACCCCCTCTATAAGTGTCACGATAGACGTATGGAGGTGGTTCAGTTATCAACATGGACCATTGTGTCTACATAAAAATACATCGGTGGCTCACCACTTACGCATGCTATCTGCCTCAAAGAGTGCTTTTGAAGTAGTTATTCCCTGCCATATTTCCTGACTTCTCAATAGACTAGATATATTCCCTTTGTGGTGGATTACTCTATCTTATTGACGTGTCTAATTTGAATTGAGTGTACTAGCACCAAAGATAATCACAGAAGCACACTCAGCGGAAGTATGACACGACGAATTATCTCCTTCAGATGCTGGACACACGCCCTTCTCGCAAGAGAGTTCAGAAGAGCCGATCATTGTTCGTCTGCATCAGTGGAGTGCGAATGAAGTCGGAGGAACCGCATGCAAAAGTTGTAACCCACCAATGAGAGGTAACGATAGGCGCGGAGGTGACCCATCCTGGATTTTTAAAGAGTGATTTCGGAATTGAAAAGAAATATTTCTCTTTTCACGCTTCTTGGTCATGCTGGACTGAAAAATTGTGGTGGCAAGCACCCTAAGGTCTGAAAAACTCTCTTCTCTTGCTTTCCTGGTTTTGATGGACAAAAGATTTTATTAACTGTTCTGGTGGTTGTGGGGGTGAGGGCACTCAGGACCAATAGACTGCAGTACTCTACTTCTAGATTTTAATGACCGAGACGAATGAAACCGTTAATATAAACAGCTCAATGGCTTGGATGGCCTGTATTGGCTTTTGAACATGACTTTATTTTTTCCTTCTTAGCGAACAACTGAAAGCTTTAATATTGTAATATTGTTTTCTAGACAATAACTATTTAAACCAGATATAAAGTATTAGCTGTATGATTGTTAATGCTATCCTGTAAAATTTTACAGTGCCATAATGTGGAGGGAGTAAGAAACATGTCTTTAATAAGAAATAATCACAATATCAGAATCTTTGCATGACATGCTAAAGTGTTTGACCATTAGAAAGGTAAGGAAGTACCAATAAGACGTACGTTCCCTTTGCAAGTTGTCTCTCAGTGTGGCATATGCTGATAAAGTTCAGAGGCTTTGCCCTGCAAAATTTGTTGAAAAATTGCCAGTAATATTCGTTCTAAAACCTCAACAATCCAATATAGTTGCAGTCATCTCCCTTTAATGTCTAAAATGTGTTTTATGAGAGGAAGATTAGGTAATCTACCTGGCTAAAGTCCTATTAGGCAAGCATACGGAAAATTCAAAAGAACAGCACCTATGGCAATAGACTATTACTTATTTGCTATGTTAGTTCGGGGTGCCGAATGGGAAACAGTAACACATTCAGTCGTATAAACATCATATGCGTACCACTGATGTAAGTGTGTCAGAAATTAATACTAATGGAACAAGAAAAGAACACTCCAGAGCTTAAAGCACTGTTGTGATTTTGTGTGGCATTCCGTACTATGGGCAAGCTCTTTACACTGTCCTAGATGTCTCCAGACAGTATAAGTTTGTCGTCGGGACACGTTTGAAAAAGGAATTCGTCACTAAAGTCTATGAGTAGCTAAAAAAGCAGTTTCAAGTTGATAAGGTCCAGAACCGCTATAATCCGTGTTGAAGTTCTGCAGGCGGCAAGATACGTAGTGTTATGATCAGGTAGAGTGTAAATTCAGCTCTCTCATCTGTCTAGGGTCATGTTGGAGACGTATATGAACGACACGTTGGATAATCGATTACGATGGATGTAGTGCTGTGGCTGCTACTCTGACAATCGATCTTTGCTGCCGTTCAGATGAGACCTGGATCGACCACTACTATCCTGACATTGAAATCTCCCGTTTTTGATCCATCCTGTTAGCATCGTTGAATCGACGTCTTTCTACTATTAAGATCTCACACACAAAAAACTACAACAAGGAGAGAAGAAATTCTAGTAAAAAATAATAAAGAAAATATGCCCAATATGTAGAAGAGATATATTGGCACCTGACTTGGATAAAAGTAGGTCAGCTATACTCTGTAGGCTTTCAGAATCATGTCGGAAGATAAAAGGAATAAAAAACACATATTACTCTTTAAAATGTAAGGAAAATGCTTAACGTAAGCCAAACATAATATAAATCATGGATTTCTGATGATTGGAGTACATTTATTATTATGAAACTCACATATACACTGATGTCCAAAATTAAGGTCACAAACCTAAAATAAGTTAAAACCTTTGAACTGCTTATTGTGTTGCCACAAAATTTAGCACAATGATATATTACAATATCAGAAAGAATAGAGCAACAGAACAAATACGGAAAATGCTATAATTGGGAGTTCAGATACAAATCATATCAGAAATTTTTAAATCCCGAGTCATAGATAAATCATTTACCTCGAAAAAGGTATTTCTAATATGGGGAGTGATCAATGTGAACTGCTATACAAGCCACACAACAAGCTGCTATGCTATATATAAGTGTATTAAATAAGTATTTAGAACAACAAAACCAATTTTTCAAAAACTGGGACTTTTAATTCCATGGGGGTTCCTGGGAGGGAAGCTACGCTACTGAGAAATGGCCTTTCTTAAACATTCCCAAACATATTAAATAAAATTGTAATTCAGAGACATCGAAAGTTATTCCATATGACAAATATCCGCTCCCACATGACATTCATCAACAATCTGAGTTCTGCGCGATCATACATTATAGTCCATAAAATGTAGTCTTAACCCAAAGCACCAAGAAAGACCTCACATAGAATTTCAGGATCTCATCCCTATAACGCTATGAGTTAACAGTACCCGCATCGAAAACGAACACACAGTGGTGAATTTTTCAACAATATGCTACCACATACAAGGATTCTTTTGCCACCAAATCTGTCAATTTTTGCTACGTAGGAGGATAGAAGGAAGCTCCATCTTCTATCCAGGTGAAGATTCCACGAGAATCACTTTGGAACATTTCGACTCATCACTGAATAGAAAACACCCTCAATCTTGTGGTGTCCACGACTGATGTTTTAAGCTCCACAAATATCCAGTCTTTCCTACTGGATACAGTAAAGGATACGCTCTAACCTTTAATCCGGGCTTAAGAGCCAGCATCTGCGAGATTGTTGTAAACATTTGCCTGGAAATTCTTCATAGATGCAGCAGGTCACGAGAAAACTCAGAAGTCGTTGTCTATCAATGCCGTCATGAGGTTAAGGCCAAGTAGCAATCCTATGTAGATGTCGTTTCTCTGTTGCGAACTTGGCAGTTCTTCCTGGTCACAGTGCCACTTGTTTGGAATAAATTTCATGATTGGAGACCCATTTCAAGCCACTAGTAACCATCGAGTCATCGCCACTTGAAACTGGCCAGCTTTAAACCTTAATACAGCTGTTCATCTCAAGGAATCATCAAAACGATTATGAAAAGTCATTCTCACCGCAGACAGACTATATTGTTTGCTTTAATGCAATATTCACATTGCTGGGGTTGAAATTCCCATACCATGACCAGTTTCAATCCAGTAGTTTCGCAAAAACTCACTCTAAATATCTTTTCCTGCACTGAAGGTTGATATTGTTATACCAGGTCCTTCGAAATATATAAAATACAAATTATATCAGTTTTACAGGAGGAATTTAAAATTATGACCAAAAACATGTTTGTCACTTTAATTTTGGATACGACTATAAATGTGCTCAGTTAAAAAATTTCATTATATGATGTTACAGTAAACTTAGCATGTCCTAAAGATAAATAAGGTATTATTTTCCTGTAAAATTGATGACATTTTTTTCCTGTATAAATAACAAGATATGTAAGACACAGCAATTTTGAAAAAAATAAGATGCAAAATCTGTTATAAGATATTAACTTCTGACCAAATTTTGTGTTGCTTGTATAACAAGAAATATATAAAAAAATTTAAGTCTATTCCTATTTTAAATGGAGGAATAGAAAGTATTTTATGATTGAAAATTTGAATAAGATATTTATATATATATAGGGAGAGAGTGAACTGAGATAATAGAGAGAGGAATTGAAAGAAGAGGATGATTTGTCTTTATTGTTGTAGCAATGCAAATCCAGTTTGTCTGAAAAACAGGTTTTCGACAACAACTTTTGTCTTTCTTTTAACATTTACATTGTTACAACAAAAGAGACGAATTGAAGTTGGCGTCAAAAACCAGTAACTAATATAATTTAATTTAATTAATGAATTCATATTTGAAGAAAACTGAATTAATATCAAGTATCATTCATTGCAAATTTAAAAAAAAATGTTTGAACTTGATAAGATGAATAGAAATTATTTTATTAACGATTAAAAATTTTAGCAAGATAAATAAATATATAAATATATATAGAGAGTGAACTAACAGTAGGCATTGAAAAATGAATCCGAAATTTAAATTGTACTCAGAAACTAAGTACATCTTCTCTGTCCGCATACAAAAATTCTCCGACAATAATTCTAACTTTTGCTACAGTTCCTCGTATTTTGCGAAGTATCATCTTCCGTCAAGACTAACTGCTCTGTTAGATGGTACATATTACCAAAAGTATTATTCATAGAAACGATTTATTATTCATTGAAATTCTCGAGAATGCATATTTAGTTAAAATTATGCAATGCATTCCGACTGAAAAGTTTTGGATGAAGACAAATATTTGGGAACGAGCTACACTTTTACTCAATTACTTCCACATCACAATTCTCCTATACGCATTTCTCCATCTTAATAGGCACGTTTGTGGCATTTGTACACATGTATAAGTTAGATAAAGAATGAATGATAAGCCTTATATATTCATAGTCACAAACTATAATAAGGCTTTTCAAATTTGTCTCAACAAAGATAATGCTTAGAGACTCTTGTGTTAACGTTTATGATAAGTTTTCTTGAAATGATCGAAGTCAAAATGTATTTCATGTTTTGGAATAAGATTTAGAAAAACAATAGTTATTCCCATAAGTTTGAATCTTTGAAACTAATTCGCAATCATTCAAATATTAACAGCCATATTATTATGGAACACAAAAAGGTAAAGATTTTTTTTTTACTAACTGACATTAAAGAACCCTTCACACAAATAACTTAATTGATATATAATTTTTTTTAATCTTGTATGCCTTTTCATCTTTAAATGAATGCTTTTTTGGTTTTGCCTTATATATCATAAATGTAATTTTTCAAAAGCTAACCCACTAAAGAATAAAAATTTTCCTTTTAAAGTTATGTTTTTTTAATGGTTAATTATTTTGTTATTTTTATTTGGCTTCAGGCAGTGCATCTCAAACTTTCAATATATTCGCGACCATTTTTCAATCCTAATTTTTAACTCACCCCCCCCCTCCATACAAATTATGTTTTTCATTCAATAACACTATAAATTGACACTAAAGCTACAAAACGACTTTAACATCATAAGTGCCACCAGAGTATGTAAACTTCTCTCAGCTAAGTCATTAATTTTCAAGTCGTATATATACGTCTTTCTTAAGTGCAATCTTTTCTGTGCACTGTTATCAATAAAATTATTCCGAAGGCTTTGGAATGCAATGACAACAATATTTTCGAGAGAAAGGGTTGGGTTATTTATTCCCTTCCTCCCCAAAAAAGAAACAACACCACATGCACGCATCTAAGTGGAAAACGGTGGCTTTGGGAAGTGAATCTTTATCTTTTAATCAGCAGCTAAGAGATTAATTATAAACACATACACACAGATTATCCAGATAATTATTAATACAAGCTCATGTGGTAACTGGTCATTATGAAACTTGTTCTTACCTACGTATTGTTAAATTAATCATAAAACTCATTTTGCAGTACTGATAAATTTATAAGTGTATTTTATTAGTGTAGATGTGTATTTTATTTTTAATTATGTCAGAGTGTATTTTGTTTGTTTACTTTCAGTAAGTTAATATTTTTAAATCTTTTGTTTTCGAAATTTTAATCTGCTCGCGGTCTCCTCATAGAGTTATCACGCCCCTCAAGGAGGGTACGCCCAACAGTTTTAGAAATGCTGTCTTTAAGAATTTAAATTTGTAACACGTTTGTCTTTTAGGTTTATTACAAAAAAAATGGGGTCTTGAAAATCCGAATTTTTGCTATCAAATAATTAAAAATAGTTAATTAAAGTACCCTTTATTAATTAAAATCCACTAAGCAAACACGTGCTATCACAGACACATAACAAGCACGGAAGCCTTAAACGAAAAACGTTCTAATGGTAATCCAGAGCATTACCTTCATTAGCAAAGACAATGATCGTTAGTCATCTAACAAGTAAGTAACTTGTGAAAATGAACTAATTTCTTTTTTAAAAAAGAAACTGAAAAACCATTCATTACTTTCGTCAGTGCACAATATTAATTGTATCATTATATCCTATCATTATGCTAAAACATTTATTATTTAAAAAGAATGACTTGTAAAGAATGATTAATAGAGGGAAAATTTTAAGGAACATTTCGTCCAGAGTAAAAATTCGAAGTTTTTAAAACACTTTACTTTCTTTTAAATAAATTATGAAAATCAAATTTTGTAAAATTCTTCATGATCTACATGCTTAATTAGTGAAGCAGATTTTTAAGGTTAACAATGTTGAATAATAATTTTTTATTTATTTATTTATTTTTATTTTTTATCACGATTCCGATTATAATTAGATTTTTTCTGGGATGTAAAATAGGATTATTTTTGCAACATTTAAGCAGTATTTGGATTAATAACTCCTTAAATGTAAAGATGTAATATTTGTTTCTGTCTATAAATATTAAATGTGACACATTATTTAAATAGGTTATATCTTGTACAATGCACGAAGAAATGAGTGATTACATGGTCTTAGCTTAAGTTAATGGACAAAGGGTTTCCCATATCGTTCTCAAACCTTGGCCTCCACGATCGCTTAAAATAATTTTACTGGATTTTCTTGGTGGTGTTATTTTAAAGACAAACTACTGCGACAATTAAATCAGTAGACCAGTTTTAAAAATCAGCTTTATTGAAAAAAATTTACAAATACCTATTAATCCCATTCAACATACCCCCTTCTCTTTCAATACATATCGGCATACGAGTTTCGCACCGTTAAAATCAACCCTGAGGCTTACTGGGTGTTGACACCTCATTAAGTGTACAGTTTTCACCTTCATCTCTCCTACATACAGAAATTGTGTTCCCATCAATGAATTTTTCACTTCAAAAAACATGCAGAAGTTGTATGGTGCGAGATTTTGTGACTACGCTGGATGCTCGAGCACAGTAATGCGTTTGTGCGCCAAAAAACTGTTTCACAGAGAGTAAAATCTGCACAGTGGCGTTATCTTGGTGCGAAATCTACGCTTTGTGTTGCTCTATAGATCTTGTATTTAATTTCCTCCTCTTTCTCTTATACTTTTCCGGATATCTATATGACACTGTTATCTTACCGTTTGGCCTCGAGATACCCATTCAATCATGATGATGTTATTAATAGGTAACAAAAAGATAAGCATCACCTGTTCTTGATGTGAAATATCGACAAGAACGTTCGTCATCTTCAGCAACCTCCCAATCATCCGAAAACAATTTGTGCATTCAAAAATTTGACCATGTGACGTGGAATTATCTCCAAAAACAGCTCAATTTTTACCTTTATCATAATCGCGGCACTTCGACATAACAACTTCTTTCTCACACAAGGATAAAAAACAAGCTGAACTAGATAGAAGAATGGCACAACGGGCCAACAATACCAGAAAGATCAAGGTCAACTATTTTCAATTTTCACTCCTTCATACTACGCCTGGCGGCAAGGGCATGCGCATTGCGGGAATTTAATTGTCACGCCTTGTAGTTTATCCAACATCTGATTCTGAGATGTCAGTTTTAAGAGAAAAAATTACAATTAGCAATTCTCACTGTTAGCGGTAAAAGTTAAAAAAATAGAGGAAAATTGAGTAGAGACTCGATACAGTATTTATCCTACTAACCAAGGTCACGGAAAGCCATATTGAAGGTACTGTAAAAAACAATTCTTAGATTGCTCCGTTTCTTTTGCAGACAACTAAATTTATTTCATCTGTTAGTATTTTTGTTTTTAATGCTTAGGAAAATAAATATCTTTCTAGGAAATGTTAAGTAACAAGAGACTACAGTTAACCGTAAAATGGTTCCAGTAGTACATTAGCAAACTATTAGACCTTCGGTGTACTACACATATGTCCAAAATTAAGATTGCAAACATGGATTTTCGATTCAATTCTAAAAGGTGTCCAGTAAAACTGACACAACGTGAGTTTTATACATTTTTGAAGAACCCAATATCAACTTTCAGTATAGGAAAATAAATTGTTAATCATTAGTTTTTGCAGAACTACTGAAATGAGACCATTGAAGCAAAAATAATTATATGAGAATTTTGCCTGCAGTTCAGTGTATATTGCATTAAAGTAAACGTTAGCCCGTTTGAAGTGAGAATGATTTCTAATAACTTTTTAGATGACTAAGCGAGATGGTGAGCCTTCGGCAGCTTTAAAATTAGCTAATGTCAAGCGGAAGTGGCGTGATAGTTACACTGGGCACCGAAAGTGGCCTCTCGATTGTGAAACAATTCTAAAACAAGTAATATAAAAAATAGTATTTAAGTCAATTCCTACTTAGAACAACAACGAAAAATTTTATTTTAGCTACTTTTTATTAAATAGTTACAATTAATATAAATGTGTATATACATAGGACAGAATCACAACATTAAGTGGTAATTACTTTTTTTAATTATCATTAAAGTATCGTATTGTCCTTTTAATTTCAGTCTAACTGAATTCTTTAACACGTTAGAAAAAAACCTTTTTAAGTTTTGACTCAAGTCGCCAAAATGGTCGCTAAGTCGCCAACGTAGCTGTATTTGTAATTCTTTAAATAATTAGTTTTAATCAATTAATTTTTATTAATTATAATTAAATTATTGTATTGTCATCCAGAATGATCCTGTATATAAAATTTGAGCTCAATTCAGAGCTTTAAAATGTTTTTTATTAACGATTGAAAATTTCACCAAGATAAATAAATAAATATGCAAATATATAAATAAATAAATAAATAGACAGTGCGAGCTAATAGTAAGAATTGAAAAAGAAGTACTATCCCCAGAAAGGTCGGCCAAGCCCTCCACAGAGCAACGGTGTCTGCATCGAATTGCTACATGGCATTAAGTATTTAAATACACATAGGCGAATGACAGCTCCTAAACTTCCTCACCACTTTGTTGATGTAGTTGGAGGAAGGATTTACAGGTGCGTCCAGCCTTAAATGACGATTTGAACGCACCTAACGGGAAATACCAGTTATTGTGCAGTAGAAAACATCAGTCATGGACACCACCAAAGTTATTCTCATCGAGTCTTCACCTGGAGGAAAATGGAGCTCTCTTTCATCCCCTCATAGTGTAACAAAAACCGACAAATTTTGTATCAAAGTAATCCTTCTATGGGGTGGTATAATACTTTGCAGTCGCTATACGTCTTCGATGCTGGTACTGTCAACGCACGACACTATAAGAATGAGGAAACCTATGCGAGGTTATTCTAGGTAATATGGGACCGAACTGCATTTTTATGGACGATAATGCGAGGCCACGCAGAGTTCACATTATTGATAAATTTCATGAAGGGTATATGTGTCGCGTGTCGTATGGATTGCCTTTCATCTTTTCAGATCTTAAACACATTCAAAATTTTTGGAATGTTATAGGAAGTGACATTTTCAGCGTATCCCAATCACCCAGGAATTAAAAGTATCCCTTTCCGAAGTAAGGGTTTTGTTAAACCAAATATTTATTGTCACCCTTATAAGCAGCATGATAGGTCTTTGTGAGACTTGTATCTGGTGGAAGGTGGTCACATTACACATTAGAATAACTTTTCCCGAGTGAAATGCGTTATCTCTGATTCATGATTTCACACTTTAAATTATGTCTTGTACCGTAAATAGTTCAGCTGTTTTCCCAGATTATATGTTTGTGACCTTACTTTTGGACATGAGTGTATTACAGGATTAAACATTATTTAAAAGAATCTTCTGACCCCTAGATATGCCCAAAGTATTCAGCTGAAAAAGGAAGGGAACATGTTATATAATATAAAATTAAATATAATCTCGAAAAATATAGAAATACATATGCATGCATATATATATATATTTATGTGTGTGTGTGTGGTCGCGCGTGTGTATATGTGTGTGTGTAAGTATCAAATTATTATTTTCTTCTGAAGAAATTACGTTCATGTCCATAAATTAAGGATAATTCAGAGTCACGCGGAAATCGAACTCTAAAATAAACATATCACCCTTAAAATGACTACCTATATCTTCAAGATTCATATACAAATTGCAGAAGGCTACTAGATGACACCAATAGTACGTCACAATTACGAGAGGGTAAGAGGGGGATCTATAAGGAATACAGGCAAAGATGTAAAATTGTTCACAAGCGCACTATACGTGCCATAACGGCTTAGTTATGACACAAGCGATGCATTTTGGATGATTTCTTACGTGTTAGAATTATCAGTCGTCTGAAATGTGGGTGTACCCAACTGGAATTATCTGAGGAACTTGGAATCGTCCAGAGTTTCATCTCCATCATTTGGCTGCAATTCCAAAGTGATGACAATGTGAGGAGACGTTACAGCAAGAATGAGGTCAGGTATTTGGCCGTTACGGCCGAAAGAAACAGATGGAACACAGCATCAAACCTGTCCCGTCAGCTCTCTTCAGTCACTGGTAAGACAGTTTCAAAATAAATCTTGAACAGACGCTTAGGGAAGGTTGGTGTATACGCTCGTAGACCTGTCACATATATACCACTTACTGTTCTGGGTTCCAGAACTGACCGGTATGTTCAAATTCGAACCATGCCAAGCCAAATCTATCAGGATGTCATTCTGGAGCAACATGTACGTTTGATGGGTGCAAAATTTGTGTTTATGGATGACCAATTCCACCCTCACCGTGTAAACATCGTAAGCGAATGCCTTCAATAGGAAAATATCACCCGTAATGCTTCTACCACATTTTCATCAAACTTGAATCCATTAGAGCATGCGTGGGATATGTTTGGCCGACGAGATGCAGCCTGTCACCAATTCCTACATTTCTACCAGAACTTGGGAGAAAATTGCTTGATGAGTGATGTAGTATTCCTCAAAATCAGATAGATAATTTGATACTCCGCATGCCTTGACGTTGCGCGGATTGTATTGCATCGTCTGGAAGACATACTATGTATTAACCATCATACTAATCGTGTACTTTTTTTTTTTTGAAAGATTTTTTTTTCGTATTTTGTTGCCTGGAGCAAAAGTTGCAATTTTTATTAATGATATTAAACATATAGCATATTCTCTACACTTTACATTTATTTAACAAAAATGCTTTACAAATAAGCCACATTTGTTTGGCTTTCTATTCTTTCTTTGTTTGAACTTGCATTAGCCTTAATTTAATTACATAAACACATTATTCTAGCTTTCTAAGAAATATTTAGGATCATTCAAGTATCTTTTCTTACCATAATATATATATTCTCCATTTAATTCTTTTATAATACACACACTTAAATTTTAATTTAATTTTGTTTTGATTTTACAAGTCATTTTTCAAAAGTTATTAGACTTTCAAAAGTGACCTTTTACAAAAGGTCAAAAGATTTAAGATTCATACAGCCTGTTGTCTTCCGTCAAGAGTTAACTGAAATGTTTCAGCTTCATCTGACTTAATTCCAATAACTTATTTCAAGAAAATAAGAGAAGATAAAAATATTACCTTAATCTTTCCTTATGAAACAAGAATAAAGTACGAATTCCTGTAAATATTTGTAGCGAATATTCAACAATGTTTACAAACTGTTACATTCATTTTTTCTAAAGAATGTTATTTCGTTTCAATAAAGTCTAATAACATTATTCATTTTTTTTTCAAAAGTTTGAAAGAAGTATTCAAGGAATAAATACTTCACATACAGAATATAGGTCAATGAATCTCCAAATATGAAACTTCTTCCAGAGAAGGTAGTTCAATCTTTTTTTTTCACATGCAATTGGTGCAACTCGCGTAATGAAGTTTTTTACAAAAAATAACTTTGCAAGATACTGACTCTGAAAAAGGGGGCTTTACAGCTTGACGATATTCTCACACGCTTTAGATATAGACGTAAAACGTCAGAAATGAATGGAAAATATAAATCCTTGGATCCTTTTCAATTGGTGAGAGAAGATGAAAATTTTCTGTATCGTAAAATGGTAAGATAAAAAAAAAATGTACTTTATTCTCAAAGATAATTTTATTCGTTACTTTTGTAATTGAACCTCTTAATACTTCAGGAACGTCCTACAAGTTGCTGAGAATAATTCATCTCCAGCTTAATTGCTGTCATCAATTTCATGAAGTTTCTCCCTCCCCTACAGACCCAAACAAATTTTTTTAAAAAAGAATACATTTTCAAAATTGTTTTCCTCTTAAATTATGAAGAAAAATGCTGATCTAGATATTTTTTTAAATCTCTGAGCACAGATTTGAAGAAAAAACTTATATAACACGGTTAATTCGGACCGTATGTTATTCGGACTACGGTTAATTCGTGGTAGTGTATGCCGCTTCCACACCATAGGTTCTGGTTTCAGTCCTCGTGCTTCGCCAACACCTCAAAGGTTTGGCAGGGCAAGGTCGTCTCAGCTTTTCATCCCTTAAGTGGATCGATAAATTATGAGGCTTGCTTGAGGAATAAAACACGGGGGTTTCGCTTCAGACTGACCACCTGATTGGGACATCTGCTCATGCACCTCAGCACCCAATGATCACGTATACTGGGATGGGAACAGTAGGCCATGGCCCTCATGGCCTGTTGCGCCACTGAGTTTGAGAGTTTGTTATTTTATTTATTTATTAAATTAATTATGTATGTAACACACACAAACCAAGGCAATATCTATCGTGTTGTATCGAAATCAAGTTTTAAGGTGTAAAATTGTATGATAGCTGAAATTTCATTCCAATAAAACATACAAATGAAACAGTAAGTTAACTGCAAGTTTTTGTTAGTTTGTTTGTTTTGTTTTGTTTTAATCAAAAACAAAAACATAAAATATAAAATATAAAAAAAGTCAAAATAAAACAAAAAAATATATTTAAAAAATAATGATTATAAAAGAAATAGAAACGGCTTACTTCTATCACGAAATTAATTTCCATCATAACTTACATCATAAATTACTACTTGTGTACTTTTTTCCCCCTCAAAGTTAGTTAAAATTCCTCTTCATTAGTTATTTCCCATCATTACAAAAGTTATCTGACGTTGTTGTAATTACCTGTCTGTTACGATCTTGCAACTATTTAGAATTTCTGCATAGAAAGCTAAGGAAATTTTCCATTTTCTTTTAAATGTTCCACTATGTACTACTGAAGGATATTTTTGAACGAAAATAATGATTAGTTCTTTGGCTAAAGTTATTCCTTCTTGCAAAGATTAAAATTATTAATTTTTTAAATCGTGTTATATCCAAGTAATATTAAAGTTTTGCGCGGTGTAATATCGAGTCCTTGTTTTACAAGTACCGTGTTATTCGACGGACGTCTGCACATTCAAATGAAGAACTCTCCTTTGGTTTATCAAACAATTCGTATTAATCTACCCAGAACTAAAGATGAATGAGTTCCTATTTTAGTTTATATATGATGATTCAGTTGCTGTATAAGAATTGTGTTGATTATAATCCAAACATTTTTTCATTTTCTCTTTTATTAGTTCATACTTTCCCTATATATATATATATAAATTGATGGGAGGCTGGAAAGGGTCCCTTACTTTCTAGCAATTTCTATACGAATCCCCCCCTTGACCGGATGTGGTGGAATTCCTTTGGTGGAATGCGTCAAAAGATTCCCGCCTTTTCTGAAGTTCATCGAACGCATAAATTTCATGAATTGTAGCATTGCGCGAAGAAGATTGTCCAAAATTAGATACGTAATTCAAAGGGCAGTAAAGAGTTTGGCTCAAGGATTTAACAGTGAGTGGGTTCACTTTATAAGGCAGCGCACTCGAATACTTTTAGGCAGACGAATAAACAACTGAGTGTTCACTACCCCAACCGGGGACCACCGACCGCTTCGCCATGACCCCCCTCTCCCAAAGCTAATTTTTTCTCATTTATTATTTTTGTAAACGTTAATTTTAAATGTGTAAAAACAAATTTAGTTTCACTTCTCAGAAATGGTTTTTCTTAATTTAGTTTTAAATTAATTTAGTTTTTTTTTTTTGTTTTTGTTTTATTAACATTGATCACATGATGAGATGTACAAATACCGAACATTGGTTACTTAAACTAATAATTTATTACTATGACCTCGCATCAATATATATATATATATATATATATATATATATATATGTATCACACTTTTATTTTTTCATTACCTTTTTAAGTATCAAACTAATAATCCATTTATTTCTTCCGAACATATGGCCTAGCCAATAAACATGTCTAATTCCAGATCGTTATATTTCATAGCTCTATATGTCAGCACTAACTTTCAAGTGCACTCGTGAAATCCGCGATCGGTGTTTTAAGTGTTAACCCACTTAAGATTTCGTTGGCTTTCGTTTTTTTCTCTGCCTCTTAGCATCAGAATATGGCTAACTTTCATCAAATAAACATTCTTTTTAAAAACTATAAGTCTGTTTCTTACTTCAAATCATGTCATATATATATATATATATATATAAATATATATATATATATATATATATATATATATATATATTATTATTATTATTTTTTAAAAGTAATTTTTCTTTGGGGTTTTTGAATAAGATATAGTAAATGTATTTATTTGTATAGTTTTATTGGGTTCTAAAATATGTATATATATATATATATATATATATATATTTTATTTTTCCCCTATCATATAAATACATTTATTTATATATTTTTCAAACAACTTAAAAAAAAATTTTTATTCATCCATTCAAGTTCAAATATATTTTTTAAACTTGTAGTGGATTTCACTTGATGTTAATACATTTGTTTGATATATTAATTCATTAATTAACGTAAAAAATTAATAACTAGTAACAAACAAAAATAATAGTTTAACAGCATATATATAGGGAAAATCGTTTGTTGTGTCCCTGCAGTGCAATGGATAGTGCGTTGGACTTTTAATTCAAAGTTTGTGGGTTCGAATCCCGCCTGGGTTGGCCTAATTTCTGAGAATGTGACTTTCTTACTATACTATTTTACTAAAAAAAAATTAATTACTTAATAAATATATACAGACCAAAAAAAAAAAAATTTGTCGGACACCATATATGAAAAGGAGAATGTAAAATTCCGGGGAAAATCGCTGTCTATTTTGCCACTTAATAATGTGATTCTGTCGTATGTGTATATACCTATTTATATTAATTATAACTATTTTATAAAAAGTAACTAAAATAAAATTTTTCTTTATTGACATATGTAGGAAATGACTTAAAAATAATTTTTTTATGATACTTGTTAGAAAAGGTCTTGACACGCTAAAACTTCCATTATTTGACTCTATATATATATTAAAATTTTTTATAATTAGGGGCGGGAATTCTATTATGCAGTATTGTCATCAATTAAAATAAATAGTACAACAATTTCGTTAGAAAAAAATCAAGAAATTTCTGGTAGAAAACTAAGTACAGACATTTAAATCGCATATGTTTTCATGTAATAAATGTACATTTTACTTAAAGTCCTATTTTTTTTTCTTACCACTAGAATTTTCAATAATTTTTAAAAAAGAAAAAAAAATTATAGAAAATAAAATAATTTTAAATTGAAATAGTCTGATAAAAACGAGTAATTTATTTCTTTTATATCAGTAGAAGTAAGATGTCGAGATAAAAGTTCAGCATAGAACTAATACTGATCGATGGAATTCGTCAAAAACTTGATTTAAAGCGAAATATTTCCAGAAATATTTCTGGAAAAGTTGTTGAAATAAATATCTTTCGAAAGAAACTTTGAACAATAAAATCCCACGTACCTCTTTTCAAAGTAAATTGTATCCCTTTGTTCACTTTAGCTTAGTTTGATTATCTTCTTGTGAACTCTGGCAATAAAAACATTGACAAAGCTTCCCTTTTATGAGTGATATCGTTTCTTACCGCTGATGTGAAGGAAACAATTTTTATGTCTTTCAGATCCAAAGCCATTTACCAACAACTGAACAAAGTCGATATATCATGGCATGAATTAGGTCTTTCTTTAAAATGTGGTCTATTTGTTTCAACAACGATACATTTTCTGCTGATGGAAAAGAAGCAAACTAACTTTATAAAGTATTATATATTTAGTATATATATATATATATATATATATATATATATATAAACAAGAAAGTAAGAATATTAAGTATTAGATTAAATGACATTTGCAGAAGTAGTGTATGTCATTGAATATTTTCACTAAGTAATAATTTATTCTAAAAGTGCAATCTGATAAAATAATGTTACCCCTAAAATTACATAAACAAATTGTTTTAGTGACAAAATAGTTAAGCGGTTATATGTTTAAATGGTAATTTTAGCTAACTACAAATTTCTGACTTAAACGATGTTTCGTTTTATTTTATTTATTTATTTTTTTTTTGTAAGTTTTGATAAAAGCAAGTTTTTTGACATTGTAAGCAAATATCTGTCCAGACATTTCGTAAGATTTTATACTTTTTCATTTGATTGGAAATATCAAAATACTTTCTAAAAGTATTGTGTATATTAAATATTTTTAAACACACAATGATTCTAGGTTATACTAAAAGTAGTTAAATTTAATCCCGTATTCACACATATACAGGGGCCAGCATATTAACCTCCCCGGTTTCAAATGGCAGTTAAAAACAAACACAACAAGATACAGAGAAAAGTCTTTTAGTTATGAACAACAAAGACGATGCCATTTTACATTAATTGGTTTTAAAAATTATCTCTGTTAAATGGTGTCCCCTATTGGTGACACATTGACGAAGTTGTGTCCGTACGTTTTCCATAGTTTAGTTTATCTTCTTTGAAAAAATAAGCACCCCACACGCCAAATTCAGCAACAACACCCCAAACTGTCACGCGAGGACTGTGAAGTGTTCGAGGGTGAAGCATACACACAGAGTAGTTTTTTGCTGCCCAGTAGCGAAAGGTTTTAAACTTATGGCCTGAGAAGTGGAACTGGGCCTCATTAAATAAAATCAAAACAGCGCCAGGGGGAACATTTTGAAGAACTTTCATGAAAGATTTAGCCAATGCATCACCATTGGAGGATGCCATTTAGCGGACATAATTTTTAAAGCCATTTAAAGTAAAATGGCATCATATTTGTTGTTCACCAATAAAAGACTTTTCACTGTATCTTGTTTTGTTTGTTTGTAAGTGCCTTTTGAAACATACACTGCCTTTACATACACTGTCTAACAACAATTAATTGGATACCTGTGATAAAAGATATAAAAAAAAATTATTCATATTCAACAAATGACAGAGCCTCCAACTTAGGAAATTACGGTCTAAACACTCTGGGGAATACTTTTTACGTGTTTTTTGGATGGTAGGCAGTGGTCTTTTCTTCCATTCGACATGTAAATCTTTGACCGATTTTGGACAATTTTTGCACCAATTAATTCGGTATCCAACCAGTCCCAGAAGTTTTCTGTAGGATTTAGTCGTGACACTGAGCATTCAAGTCCAGTTGGTTCATCCCATTCTTATTAAG
Organism: Trichonephila inaurata madagascariensis; assembly: GCA_019973955.1. Taxonomy (NCBI): domain Eukaryota; kingdom Metazoa; phylum Arthropoda; class Arachnida; order Araneae; family Nephilidae; genus Trichonephila; species Trichonephila inaurata. The sequence continues at coordinate 141,245 of BMAV01022191.1, read as the reverse complement.
TCAATCCAGGGTGGACTTCGAAACATGGCAGGAAGCGTTGTCATCCTGGAAGTAACAATGGTCAAACCCGTAAAATTGACACAATGTAGGAAGTTGAGGGTTGCAATAGTATCTAGAATAGTTGAGTAGAAGTAGAGGTTAATCTCACCATTAATTGGGATCTTCGTAACATGATAAGCATCCCCATCCCCTATTTCCATCCCCGACAATAGTTAATGTAGGCATAATGCATTCTGGAAAAGGCGATCTCCATGTATATTCCAAAACCCGTACTCTGACATCTTACTGAAAGAGATTGTGAACTTTGATCCATTTCTCCAGAGCAACTTTTTCCATTTATCTACGGCCCAATTTCGAAGTGCCTTGCACCAAATTAACCGAGCAATGTGGTTGGATTTTGCAATCAAAGAATTGTGGGTGGCAGCAGGACCATGAAAACCAAGACAATGTGCTTCCTTACGAATGTAATTTAATGAAACAGAATCTTTGGATGCTTGTTGGAACTTCTGGAGTACGTGGGCTATCAATTTAAGGTAATTTTTCTTATTTTTTTTTGACAGAACTCGTTCGTCTCTGTCTCTTAGATTCGTTGGTCAGGAGCTACGAAACACATTTCTAAAACTACTTTTTTAATCACCTGATCCAATGCTGACTTTTCAATGTTTAATGGAATAGACATATCTCTTAAGAATCAGCCATTTTCGCGATAGGTGACACTTATGCCTTTCGCTAAGTCAGACAGCTCTGACTTACGTGGCATCTGGCATACGATTGAAACCAATGCTGTTTTCTTTACGATATTTAAGTACAGAACACGTTACGCAGATCAGGACCGTAGATATCATTATTTTCAGGGGTGTCCAAATACTTACTGGTAGATAGTGTATATTGTGATATGGTCGTTGAATGGTGACCATATCTTTGATTGTCAGCATGAATTAGAGGTGTGGGATTCTCGAAATGAACCGACATTTTAAAATTCTTAATATGACTTTATTAAGAATATAACTTAAATTTCTAATAAATTAGATAAACTTATATTAAGTGAGAATAAACCAAACACACAGCAAATGTTGAACCCTATAGCGTAACTTAGATCACTTATCTAAATAATTGTATTATCTGCCTACTTTCAATTCTGATAATATTACAAGTCCTAATATCAAATAATCAGTCCTACCTTAATTCAAGCTAAGGTTCTATCACGGTACGAAGCTCCTGGGCGCGTGTGCAATGGTATGCACCTTGTAGTAATGGCTAGAAAGCTTGGTAACTTTATGATAGGCAGTCAATTCACACTCGTATCTCTTCCAAACATAGCTTTACTCTAAATTGCCATTCTGCTTACTGAAACTTCTGTTCTTTTAAAAGCTATCTTATTTGCATTTCACTTCTTGTATTTGGGTTGGAAAAGATTTGCCATTAATCTTGGCCGTCAAAGAACCCAGAGGTTATGTTACAGAAGAGATGCGTGAGCCCGTCACAATAATGAACGCATATAGAATAGCAGTTACTAGTTATGGTACAAGGAAGTCGGGAAAAAAAACAGAAACATCAGTACATTAATGAGACAGAAAGCATTTTATTGAGAGTTTGCATTACAACAGGTGTTCAGAAGTGCATGGACTTCTTCTTCTAGGTTCACATAAAACGTTCGGTGTACGAGATGCCCGTTCCTTCAGTTGAAGGAAACGCTCGAATATTTGTACATTCCGAGAGCATACATGACATGCCAGGAATCTTCCATAACGTAAGGCATTCCATGCAGCGGCAAAATCAGGTCTACCAAACGACTCCTTTCCTGAGCACCTGTGGTAGTACAACCTATCGATAAAATGTTGTCTGACCCATTAATGTATTACGGTTTCTGTTCTTCTTTTTGCCTGCTTCTTTGCACCATAGTTCGTACCTGCGGTATTTGTGACCCCGTATTCCTATGTGATTCTGATTCTTTTCTTTACCCACTGCATTTCTAACCAGCTTGCCGGTCTGATAGCGAATCATCCCTTTTCTTTATATACTTTATTTCTGTGTGCAGTTTTTAATCTCTTAGAATTATGGCTCAAGTTATAATACAATTAGAGAAGCATTAACTAAATATACAGCAAATATATATTTGACAAATTCCTTAATAATTTTGTACAAAAATTAAGTACACTTAGATAATTTAAATAAGTTGATGTTTTTTTTCACATACCAGTAATATATCACAACATATTTTAATAAACTACAAAAATCATACAATAACGGTATGTTAAATTTCCTTTTGCTTTGCAAACCATTAATCCTTTGAAATCTTTGCCAGTACTAAAAATACCGAATTAAAAATAACTATAATAAATACTGGATTTTTAAAGCAAGAGCTGAAAACATTTTCAATAAACCAGCAAATTTAAAATTATGAAAGTTTAATAAAAAAAGCTCTTAAAAAGTTGAGTGGACTTTTCAGAAGTGTCTACGTTATAACTATCCTGCATTGGAACCGAAAGGTTTAAAATACCTAGGGCTGTTTTGTTCTGATCTTCTAGGAATGACTTTGTTCTGTTTCTGATTTTACCATAAATTTCGAAAAATTGTGGAGGAGAAATTCAAATTTTTTTTTATAAATGACGCATCGAAATTCGGAACGACAGTTCTTCTCAGTACAGAATTTAACATCAGAATGGGACATGAAATAAAAGTGAAAAAAGTTTAAAACTACACAACTGAAGAAATAAAAGAAAATATAAATTATGTAGTATCTTAACACATTGTTTTTTAAACTGAAGCTTCAAGGTAATATAAGACAGGGTTTTAAAAAAAATAAAAACAAATCATATATATATATATAAGTCAACGCCTACTTAGATAAAAAAGAATAGCTATACTCTTCATTAATTAATTACAATTAATATAAATATGCATATTCATATGACAAAATTACAATATTAAGTGGCAAAATAGAAAGCACTTTAACTTGCAATTTTACATGTTCCTTTCTATATAGGGGTGTTAGACTAGTTTTTCCTTAAAAATTTAATTATTCCAATAAAATAGTATAGTAAAAAGAAATCACATTCTCAGAAATTAGACAATCCCAGGTGGGATTCGGACCCTCGAATTTTGGATCAGAAGTCCAATGCTCTACCCATTACGCTACAAGGACATAATGAGTGATTTTCCTTTTATATATGGTGTTGGACTATTGTTTTTGATTGTTACTAATTATTAATTAATGAATGAAATAATATTTGGAAAAAAAATTGCATTAACACCCAGTGTCATCCAATTCAAGTTTAAAAAATGTATTTGAACTGGAGTGGATGAATAAAAAGTATTGAAATTTGAACAAGATATATATATATATATATATATATATATATATATATATATATATATATATATATAATATATATATATATATATATATATATATAGGTAGAGTGTGATTAACTGTTTGTTGGTTTCTAATGCCTCCTGTCTGACATAGTCAGATCGAGGTCCATGAAATTCATCGTGGCAAGGGGCTAGAAGTACACCTGTCGTTGGCCTTGGAATTGAGCACTATACAGGTGAAAATACGAATTAGCTCAGCGAAATTCCCCGAAGGGACGATAGATGGCGATACCACAGATTTCCTCCTCCACAATTTAGGCATGGACCTGAAGGGGAGGGAAATATACTCCAGTCCCCTGCACTCGTGATTCAGTTTACAAGACTTTCGGTTCCACTGATTTAACGAGCACGTACTCCGTGTGCACTCGGAGGGTATTTGGTGGTATTGAGCATCGAACGTAGGCCTTCTGGTCTGGAGGTGGAAGCTAACCACTAGGCTACCCACGGCCCATAGTAGGGATTGGATAAAGAGGATATGTTTTATTACATTACGAATTTTTATGAAATTAACTACACTGATGTCCAAAATTAAAAGGCTACAATCATGAAAAATACACGTCAAATAATATTTTAATGGAAATGAATTAGCTACGCATACATTTTCTGGACTGTGAGCTAGTCAATAGTAACAAAAATCATTTTCTGTAATTACAAGACTATAAGTAATTACAGCATTATTCGTCAAAACAAGATTCATCAAAATGATTGATTGCTCGAAATAATAACAGGTGTAGCTACTCATACAACGTTATAAATGTCCCAATAAGCCCGCACAGTGTTCAGGAGGGCATCGATCAGTGATTATGACAGCAATTCTCATTCTTCTAAACGTGGTTATCTTAACGCTTGCAGGAAACTACGATTAGATTGAAGGCATGCAAAGGTTTTTCCTAGAACATTCTAAACTTCCTCAATAGAATTGGATGTGGATTATATTGGATGATATTAAATCATGATCATTTACGCAGTGAGACTCAAAACCATTAAATCAAAGTCTGGAAAGCTTTATACATTAATTTTATTAACATTGAAACAAACGGTTAACTTTCCAAACCTATATATATATTAATCCACCACACATTCAATCATGCTAACATCTTAAGAAACAGTCATAAAAGTAATCCATCAATCTCTTAAATAAGCAGATAGCATGCATTTATGTATCTTGGGAAGAACTGATGCCACATAGGAGAATATAAACTTTATACAAAGATTTATGTAAATTAGATGTGTTACGTTCGATATTGGTATGATTAAATATCATCACGTTCCACTTATACTTCGCTTAGAGGAAATTCCAGATTAGATAAAAAAAATTAAGGTTAAACCAGGTTGAAGGATTATTTCTAATATAATTGAGTCACTTCATCACCAGAAGGCTCTGCGATAGCTTAGCAATTTCCACCTGATTGTCAAGTAAACAATAAAGGCTAATTATATTATACTTGTGGATGTGTACTAACCGTCGATTTTGCTTATATTAAAATTTTATATTCTTTAAATTTTCTTAGTACTCTCTAAATATTTTTAATATATTTTCTAGTTTTTTGCGTTTTGTATAATTATTAAATATATACAGAGTTTTACTTTACAGTATTAGCCCACGATCACTCACGCGGGGTGATCTGTACACCCCAGCAACAAGAAAAGCCTCCTACAATTTTAAAAAGAAGGCGCAGAGCCACGATTTTTTCTGTAGCTGCCCATTTTAGGTCATTGAACCTTCAGGCCTGATGTAATAATCCCCAGAACGGTTGGAATGTTATGACCTTCAAAAATTTATTTGGGTGCTGAGAACACCCCGCGAGTGATTGAGTTATGTTTTGTACCCCGAAGCATCTACGGAAGAATACGTTTTAATCTTTCCGACATTTTTTATCAAAATATATATTAATATCATGAATATTTTATTTAAAATTTCAATAAATGTGGGATAAAAATAATATAATTTATAAAATAATTGTAAAATATAATTTTTTAAAATTTTCAAAAAAATTTTCCAGAAAATTGGCAAAATCCATGGGAAAGGGGGAAATAGCGACTTCGTAGTCTATTAGATACCGTATCAACAGATTGTCAAGATGAACTAAATGAATTCGATGATTTCGTAATTTCGAAAAGTTAGGGATGAAACTTGAAATTTTTAAATATTTATAATACCACTGATGGAATGTGCAGTATATAGGGTGTACGCGAATATGTAACCTTTTGGGCCCTTGCGAATATTTTATCATCTACTTAATACTGCAGGAATTAATGCTTCCTTTGCCTATCATTCGTTCTTCCTGAAAATAAATGAGACATTCAAACTATAAAGAGATTGGGAATGGATTTTGTTTAGCCACAGGGATATAGATGGACCCCAAACCTTTAACAAAACACTCAAAAAGCTTTACTGACACAAATATAAAAAAAAAAGGGCATTAACCAAAAAAAAGGGGTTTTTGATGTTTGTCCAGGGGTAAAAGAAAAAAATTATTTTTTTGTCTTCCGTAAGAAAATTGTGCTTAAAGCATATGAATGGGTTGCTCTGAATGTTTAAAAAAATGATTAAAATATTATTTTCTACTTTTATTCCTTTTTTTTTAAATTAATTTATTATGGTATTTTGTTTTTTTGGGTTTATAAAAAAATATAAAATTGGTACTTCAAAAGAAAATTTGTAGGTTATTTTAAAATTTAAATCTAGTCTCATTTGAATGCAATAAATTTAAAATTTTGTTTGTATAATAAAAAAAACACTTATAATTTTATAAAATATATATCAAATTGGCTTAAAAAAAAAATTTCCCTATTTAAATACACTTTAAAAGTTTGGGTGTTTCCCCCCCCGCGGGAAATAACGACGGTAGAAAAACAGGGGAGTGACCCCGGGTTGTAGTACCCAAAATTTTTTTCTGTTCTTTGTCCCCCCTTTTCTTGTTTTTTGATATTTCAGGTTTTTTTAAAGTTTGCCAGCCACATTGTATTTTAAAAGATTATGGTTCATTCAACAGAACAAAATCTTTTATACTTAAAAATTAAGTGTTAAAGTGTAGAACAGAGAAGGCCCTTGACGATGTCAATTTTCTTGGCGACAAGAATCGATAAATAAAAACAACATAATTTAGCGATAGGTATTCCGAGAATTTACGAATTGTAATTTTGCATTAAAAATAAAAAAAAATGTTAATGTGATATTTTAGAAAAAAAATTATAAAGCTATCACAGTAATGCATAAAAATAAAGTTTTATTATTTTTTTAAGGTAAAGGAAATAAAGGATTTCATTTTGACATATGATAGAGTAGATGCAAATCCGAAAATGCCACCAAAATGCTCTCTCGATGAAACACGAGGGAATTGGTTGAGCGTATTGTTAAGTGATTATGACGTCAAAGGAATTCAGTCCATTGAAATTCATTGATTTCGCGATTCACACCATGCACTGATTATCATTATCTTCCAGATAGTTATCCACAAGTACAACTCTGTGTAACGTTCATAAAACCAAATTGTGTTCTTAAAGCAAAAGAATGTTCAAGTATCAGAATGGAAGAATATCGATTTCAGATATTTGAACAACGATAGGGTTCACCAAGCTCTCTCAAAATTGAAACTTGTCGAAAGTCAATTTGGGTGCGAAATCTCGATTTTTCAATGAAGAAGACACGAGAGCTTTATGCTCACTGCAAAAGCTGTGTTCCTGGCACTAGTGGCACAAAACATTTCATGAAGTGGACACACATCACTATTCGCTAGTGCCGAAGGATCCTCTTAGATAAGTGCTTCTCAAACTTTCAATATTTGAGATACATTTTTCAATCATAATTTTCATCGGTTTCCACTTTTATACATAAACGATGTATTCAGTGTAATAACAATATACTTCGATGTTTAAGTTACAGTGCTACTCTACTTATAAACTTTATACCTTATAAAGATAAGTATTGAGTTTTGCATATAATTTTATGACGTGTCCATGGAGTCATTTATAATTATTTAATTCGTTCTAAACTTGGTGTGATGAATTAATCATTAAATACATTGAGCAGCACTGATACATTTATAAGAGTACTATATCAGTGATAACTGTGTTTTATTTTATATTACGTCAGAATGTATTTTGCTTCGTTTCAGTAAATTAATACTTTTTTCTATAATCTTTTGTTTTCGAATTTTGATATGCTCGTGCCCCCATGTTGGGTTACCACGCCCCGTTTGGGAGAAGTGCCCCTCAGTTTGAGAAACGCTGTCTTAGATAGTCATTTAATGGAGCCCAATTCGTTTCTAATGTAGAAAAATACCCTTAATACGAAAGAGCCCCCTTTTTTATTATTATTTTTATCTGGAAGAGGAGTATATTCGTTTAAATAAATCCGGCGAGGTTGCTAAGTATCCAGCCATTGCACACCGTCAAACCATTCTCAGGTTTCAGCAGGTGTTGAAATAGTCACTTGTGGAGAAAGGGTGGATTGCTGCCACAACAACTCATTAAGAATCAGATAAACACCTCATTAAGAATAAGATGATTATTTCTATTAAATTTGGCACTAAAAAGCTTTACGCGCGTTCATTCTAATAGCCTCCATCATTCGATAAAAGAAAAGTTTGAGTGCAATTTTTGAACAAAATATATTTTTAATACAGGGTGTCCTGGCTTAAAGTTTCCAAAAGCTATGACTTATTATGATGGAACTACCCATCAGAATGTATTACACTGTTCATCCGGGGATTGTAAAACCCTCCGACATTCTTTCGATCCAGTCCGATCGATCGCACGTACACGCATTATTTCATCAATCTCAGACGATATACTTGTTACACTGACATCATTAGTAAAGATGCGGACGCTACATTAAAGATTCAGTGCATACTTTGGTGAACGGAATTTAAATCAGTCACCCGTGTACATCGACGTGTTCGAACAGAATGAAATGTCGATCATCCAACACCAAAATCTATCCACCTATGGGAAAGAACATGAAAGGGGACAGGAACTTTGGTATCTCAAACCGAAAATTATCCTTTTTTTCATGATAGAAGACAGTGTTGATCGTGTGCATGCTTCATTTTGTAGGAATCCTGATAAGTACATTGGGCAAGTCAGTTACGACATTCCATTCTGCTCAATCATGTCGCGGTACACCCGTGACAAATTTATATACCGTTAACCAAAGAAAGCATGGAATCTTTTACTGTATGTGCTCATCTTTACTAATGAAACCAGTGTAAGTCAGTTTATCGTCAATTGCTGAGTAATGCTCGCATGTGCGGGGGATTGGACTAGACCCCAAAAAATTCGGAGAGTTTTCTTATGCATGAATGAACAGTTTATTACATTTTGATGAGTAGTTTCGTAATAATAAGCCATCACTTTTGGGATATTTTAAGCCCGGACACCCTGTATATTGCTATGGTGCAGATATACTGCATTAACTTCCTGAAAAAATTCATTTAAAAGAAAAAATTAGTGTGTGTGCTTATGACCACACGATAGAAGTGATAACTTCATATTTTGTAATGCCATTTCAAGGATTAGTTAGGTGAATAAAAACAAGGAGATATTAGTATTGTCATATAAAAATATTTATCCATTATTGTTATGTATGGGAGAGAAAACCTAGACACATTTGCTTGCATTCACAGTATAAGTAATTATTCAAAATGTAAATAATACTATCTGATGAAAACAGTTTAGCATTTTCTTATATTCTTAGTTTTTCACTCTAAATCGCTTTTATAAAAATAAAGAAAACCATCAGTTGTAATGTATCAGAAAGTTGTCTTTCTGCACATGCTCCATAAACCTCAAATTGGTCAATTCTCTCGTAGATTTATTACAATTAATTATTACTGGTATTTGGGGATTATAGAAATTCTTCTAGTTACATTTCTATGGCTTCTTGAAATGGAAAATAGCCTTTTTTAAAATGATTTTATGTGCAAAAAAACAGAAAATTTTCAAAATTATGAAATTCCATCAATTTTTTAAAGAATTTTTAAATTATTCGACCTCAGTCTAACTTAGAAACGTTGAAAAATATATACATTATATCAATCTACTTGAAAAATAGGTGTAACTTTTTTTTTTGGAATTTAAATCCGAGAAAATCCATAGAAATTTGTAAGAAAATGTTAAACATTGTAGATATTGGGAATTTAATAATATATTTTTTTAGTTAAAATCATTTATTTTTTAAACAAAGTTAATTAATACAGTTAATAGAGCCACGTCATAAAATTCCAGTTTGGCTGAAAACTGATTTTCAACACCAAATGTTGTAATTTTTGTTGAAAAACTTAACATTGTTATGGAAAATTCCGTCCATTGTTGCAAGCGTTACAAACACGAGCGTAACAATACTTGCTTTTAAAATACATCATTCAAGCTCACTCTCCAGCAAAACGCGCCTAAAGACGTGATCACTTCAAGATATTCCATTAGGTAGGAGTCTCTAATAAAATTGAAAATGAGAAAATAAATCATAACATAGATTTTCATTTCAAGTTACGATGACTGTTGGTGTCCTATGGTTACAGCTGTCATTTCGCATCGGTTTTCTCTTTTTATCTCAACTTCACAAATAAGACATTCTAGTCATTTTAGAAATTAAATGAAGGGTCTTTGAAGCACCATGAAATTTTGTTGATGATGCAGATATTCATTGTACATAACATGCTAATTTTAATGAGCAAATCCTTCGCATCATTTCCTTGACGATATGTCAGCCTTTGGAAAACTTTATAACTCTCATTTACCCATTTACGAGTCTATTTAGTCCTCCTGGAAACAGCAGTAAAGTTAATCAATTAATCTAGTACAGTTTTACGCCTATGCTTAACTCTCCCCGAACATTCTTAAGTGGAGTTCCTAGAAAGAGATTTCTTCTTTCTGAAAGTCACGATGTTTCTTGATTGAGGATAAACGAAGTAATTATCTTAGATTGGAAATAAAGTAAGTAATTAGTAAAAAATGCATCAAACATAACTTTTTAGAGAAAGTTATTGCTATCTTAATAAATCAGGAAACATTTGATTTTTTTTTTAATTTACTGCTTTAAATATAAGCTAATCTCAAAGCTTTTTTTTCGAACAAATGTACTTTTATTTCTGCAATTAAAATACAAAATAAAAATTAATTAAAGAGACATTAACTTCTTCCCGGCCTTTCCCGAGCTAAGCTAGGGCAGGTGGAACGTACCATCCTGGTTCATCTCGAGTGTAGCTCGGGCATATTAAAAATTTACATTGCGCAATCGGTCTTTCCCGAATGATTTCACATGCACTTTTTACGGTTTTGAATAATTGAAAAATAATATTTGGTGGAATCTTCTGCAAAAAAATAGCACCCTTCTGCTAAGCACCTCCCTCCTGTTTCACATTTGTCTTAAAGACACTTTTTGACTACATTCTCCCAACAGAGAAGAAAAATGATCACTAACACGGCAGAATATTGTTTGTTGCTCAAAGAGAAACAATAATGGGCAGAAGGCAAGAAGTGTAACAAAATTTACTGTCATGATCGCAAAGTTGGGTTATACGCAGTACCGTGTTTTTAAATGTATCATACACGCGATCAAATTTTCATTAATAATTTCATAAACATTTATGCAAATACAAAAAAATGTTAATAATGTTCCTAATTCAAGATGAAAAGCAAGGAATTCTAAGCTTTATGTTTGTAATAATGGAGAGTTGAATCCAAAGTCTAATTATCTGTGCCATTCAGAAAGTTAACATTACAGGTAAATTACTCATTTATTTAAATAGATTTTTGTACATTAATTTTTTAGGAAATTTTGTACGTAAATGGTGCAAATATGTTTAAAAAGTAAACATAATAAAAATGATTTTTTTTATTCACAATCTAGAAATAAAATGCACCGCGAAGGGGCTAAAAAAATGTATATGTTTGGTACCAAAATCTATCGTTACTAACTCAGATTTCGTTTGAGTAAAAAATGGACATTTTAATATTTTAATATTTTTAATTTATATCTTGGAATAAATATGAATAGATATGCACACAAGAAATTGGTATAGTTCTGATACTCTCTTGAAGACAAAATGCAATAATTCTATTAATTTTGCTCAAAAGTTATATTGATAGTAAATAAAACAGAAATGGATCAATTTACACCCGAACATAGGGCAAGTATATTCAAAATGAACAAAGTAACAATGTTAACACAAAAGACTATAAGTAGCTTTTTCAAGCATCATGAAATCTGACAGCATTCCCTAAACGCACAAATTTAGTCAATAGTTATTATTAATCTTATTATAATTATTTTAATTTTATTTCCTACTTAAAAAAACATAGACACAAGTCATATAAATTTTTTAACGAGTTCAGCACTGAACTCGATAAATATAACTGCAGTTATATTTATCTGATTTCAAAGTTGGTGATATCTATAACAGAAGGTAACGTTCGATCGGTGTTATCGTTATAGATTTTGCTCCTGCCAATATAAGTAACAAAAATTGGATGCTTGGCTGGGTAAGAATTAATTAAATAATTGCATTCATTCTTAGGTGGTAATTTGATTTATGAGTGCTAATAGCAAAGTTGTTGTTTATGTGTTCGACATGATGGGCGATAATTTTACAATATGATTACCTTGATATTTTTATCGTGTGGTAATGCGGTTGTCATGGGATAATGTATATTGCAGTTAATTTTATTGTTTTTCCCGCCTAATTTCAGACTATTTTAACTCTATGTCCTTAAAAATTTAACCATTTTCTTTGCAATTATTCTTCAAGTTTGCTACTTCAGCCTTCTGTTCTATTTTGTAGTACTTCCGAATAAGAATATTTCTAATATCTTTAAGGAGTACCAATGTATTTTCTTAAAAAAATACGAAGGTTATGATTTTTATTATTGCGCATTTCCACTTTATTTTACCTTAAATAGTGTATTTTTGAATACTCCTTGTTCGATGAAATTCTTTAAAGGAACTCGCAGAATTTTGGATGTTACAAGTTATTAGCAATTACTAATTGATATTCAATATGAATTTTAATATATATATTGTAATTGCTTTATTTATAATATAATTATACAGTCGAATTATTATGGTACATTATATGAAATAAATATTATTATATATAATTATTACTATTAAATTTATTATATTATTATTACATATATTATACATTATATTATTATTAGTATATATATAATTATTAGTATATTATATTGATTATTATGGACTATATGTATTTATATTATATTATTATTACATATATAATATATTATATTAAATAATTTATATTATATTATATTGTTATATAATATATTGCTATTCATTATAGACTGATATAAGTTATTTTTAGTCTTGTAATCTTTATTTGAAATATATTTGAATATATTTAAAAATAGATCTTTAAAATTATTTTCCTGGCGATTTGTTGCACCTAAGCCACCATCTTGTATCCATATCACTCGACAACAGGCGCTGCTCGATGCATACCCTCGCATATCAAATTGCTTCTTCTTATTTAAGTATAACATAGTTATTTAATTTATAAATAGTAAAACAGTTTCATTTCTAAAGAGAACTCCATAAAAAGTATATGAAGTTATTCCAAGCTTTAATTAGATTAATTTAGTTTTTTCAGATTCTTAACACTTTCTTAGCGAGGGACCAGATAACTCATCATCCAGGACCCACAAATAAATTATTCTAGAGAGAATTTTTATTGATTATTATTTTTCAAAGTTAAATAAAAAATGTTTTAAAGTAATTTGTGTGTGTGTGTTACAATTTTAACGCTGCAGAGAGCGTCACCGTCTCTAAGTGCAAAGAGTGGGACAAAGGCACGCCATTGTCGTGATGAATGTGTTAAGAAAATTTTATCCCTTTATGATAAAAGAGCTGCCTTTTTTTTTCTTTTGATAACCAGAGAAAACGAGGTCTTTTTGATAAATAAAAAGTAATAACTTACTTACATTGCAGCTGCTCTCATGAATCATTCTGTCTGTGCTTTTTAATTTCCACTCCATGCCCGTATTTTTTTTTTGATGTTGTTCTTCATGATATAATTATTCACAACAACGTTAGTGAATCACTTTGATTGAAAAGTAGAGAGATGCGACAAATTAATCATCTGCTTTCTTTGGCTGGATTTTTCTTCCTGTCTCAAATTTAAACTAATGATTCTGCATTCCAAGAGAGAGAAGCTCGCTCAACCAAATGGCTACAGGGGATTGAATGCAAAAGGGTGGTTGTATCTTGAATTGCGAATTACTCCCCTACACTGCAATCAAATCATTCCCTTTTGCATTGGTTGTAGAGCATCAAATTTATATAGCATTATACAATTTTTTATATATTTTACCTAAAAAGTGATTTCTAAAATTTCCGTGGGATTATATCTTAATTTGAAATATATCGGAACATTTGTTTTTAAAATTCATAAATATGTAGCAGCAATTGCTTATATATATATATATAGCATTCTTACATGGGTTTGTTTAACATTAACGCTGAATTTATTATATACCGTTAATGTTACCATTGTTCAGGTTGTTGTTGTAATACATTTTTATCCAGTGATACATATGAAATACTAGTGGAAGAACAGAAACATACAATACAAACAGAAGAATTTTGACATTTATTACAAATGATGATCCCAGCATATTACAGAAGGTGTGCACTGCTTTCCATTCTAGACGGAAATCCACTGTAGGCGAAAGTTGGACTTCTTTTCCCGAAGAAAATACATCCGGCAATGTTACCAATAAATTCGGCGTATAACTTTCAACTATACGATCAAACTGTAATATTTAATTTTTAGTTATACTCGCCGTATAACACGTACCCTATTTTTTTAGATAGAAACCTGAAGTATGTGTGCAACGCTCTTATGTGTTTTGAAGTCCTTTATTCGAAATAGTATTCCAAACTTTAGGGAAAAAAATAGCATACTTAGAAAACTACAACCCTTTCAAGCATAAGGAATGTCATTTCTTTTAAACAGTATTTCGATACATGCTGATGTTTGATTTTTTTTCTATTCTCATTTTCCTTCTTATTTTTAAAGCTCAAATTTTTGTACACGATGTATAACGTGCACCCGTAAACATCTTAATTTTTTGAGTTAAAGTGCCCGTTATGTGTCGGATTTTTCGGTAAATATATTAATTAAATATCTTCACGGCCTCGTGTGTGAAAAAGAAGAATTTAGTTTGTAGTCAAGCAGGAATGGATATAATTAATTCTTGTATCCCAGATCAAGTAACATTGGCATTTAAGAACAAAAGAACAAGACTCAATCCCCTCTTAATGCATACCCCAAAAGGCGTATATGAGAAGATCGAAGCAAACTCTCTATTAGATTAATGGAGTCCTAAGGGAATTTCCCTTTTTTCTGCTATTAGAGCTTTTTGATGTTTTCGGAAGCTGAAACAGAATCTTAATGGGGGTAATTGAAGGAGATTGAGACGATACAATGTCCGAAAGACTAGAAAATAGTCAATATTAAAGATTTATTTGGTAAAATTACTACGCACACACAACGTATTCAAGCGTTCGATAATGATCATTCAAATGTCATTTTATTACGCAATAACTTCATGAATTTCCTCCTAATCTGGATATTTTTTCTTCATTTTTCTGCAACATATCTTGATTTAATATGTTCATTTCCAAAATAATTATTTTTATCTAATATTAAAATAGTTACATAACATTGAAATCAATAATGAAAATTACGGAAGTTAAAAAATGTTACTCTTTGTAGATATACGCTAGTAGACAAAACTTGAGTAACAAATGCATTTTTTCAGCTTAAAGCTATGAAATTGCAGAAAAGGGATTTTTTAACCAGTACAGAATAAAGGCAGCTTAGTAGAGAAATGATTCATAAGTATACCCACTTATGTCCTCCATGGTGTGCCGTTTAATGTCATAGTGCTGACATTAAAGGGATACCATGGGGGGTGGACATGCAAACGCACGAGATGCACACGCTCATTGCCAATGCAACTTAACCCAGGAGCAGGCACGCACTCGATACTAACGTTAATGGTCACTCGGAGTGACTGAGTGACCCCAATCCTTTTTTTATAATTATTTTTACTGTACAGGAAAAAATCGTAATTCGAGTGAGCCATTTAATTAAGAGAAAGTGTACTTGCCTACTTTTAATGACATTTAAATTTTTCCTTTATGATTTGAGAAAAAATTCAATCAAACTAAACCAAGAAATTTCAAATGTGCGTGACTTTAATATTACCAGAGTGTTATTTGCCAGCAAAACTGTCATATTTATTGGGGTTATTTCAGTTTTATTGCCATTTGATTATCGACAAATAGTATGTTGAATTTTTTTTCTTCCTTGTGTCTTTTTAACAGGGCGCTGTGGGTCTTTTTGACAGGATGCAGTGTGTCTTGTGACACACACTTGTGGCTTTATATCTTTCTTGATGGAGTTCTTTACGTAACA
The DNA here is from genome assembly GCA_019973955.1 of Trichonephila inaurata madagascariensis. Lineage (NCBI taxonomy): Eukaryota > Metazoa > Arthropoda > Arachnida > Araneae > Nephilidae > Trichonephila > Trichonephila inaurata. The sequence goes on along the minus strand of BMAV01022191.1, from coordinate 125,430 downwards.
TTTGAAAACTTTGCTTTTGACTCAAACGTTTCGTGCTCATCGCTTTTCACAAATTTTATTTCGCTATCATGATTAATATGCATTATTTCAGCAGGTTCTTCCCTTGCTTGATCAGTTTCAACTTCCATCAATAGAGATGACATATACCCATTTCTTCTTTTTTTATATTCTGCTCATTTAAATTTATAGGCGATAATAAGTCATACTAATCAGCAATAAAAACCATTAAGTCGTTCACAAGGGAGAAATGTAGCCTATTCATAGAAAAGTATTTTGGAGCAAAAGTGGTCACTCGGGGAACTCACTCGAAACAAGTACCTTAAGGTTACATAACACAGTTTGCCACTACCAAAAATGAGGGAGATATGTGACAAATTCATTTTAGTTCCCATGAAGACTTTCATATAGGATGATATTGTTAAGGTCATGGGTAACAAATAAACAGTTTTTCAGAATTAACGATTGCGGCGTGAGCCTGGTGTGACTCTGTGCTCCACGCACCCTCTCCTGGGTTAAAAGGAAGGAAGAAGGACACATTTCTTGACATTCCCTGCAAATGAAAGATAGAACGTTAATTTATTATAGCTACAAATAGCAATCAAGATGCTTTTAAACGTGATAGACTCATCGGGAAGCTTGAAGAAGCGCGTGGTTTGACGAAAGTTGAACAAACGCTTAGAATTGAATAAAGTGTAGATTAAAGAGCTTGGAAAGCCTTCCAAACGAGAGGTCCAACTATAAGAAAGGTCCAGGGAGGTTGACCGAGGAAAACAACGACGTGATGACCTATGTATCGTTCTGTAAGCGAAAAATGAGTGAGTTTCTTATTAACGTCAAAATATAAAGCAACACGAGGGTTAATGGTAATATACCCAGTGATTCTGAGCAATATTGTGCTAAATCTACATTCACTAGTGAAATATTGCTTATTATGCAACATGTATTGGTTTTCAAAATAAAATTAAACGAGCTGTTATTTGAATGAATATAAATGCAAGTTACTTAACGTGCAGTAGCACATAGCACATTCTTCCCATATTCTTGGACAAGATCTGGTTTTACGTTAGATTTAAGTTTATGACCAAGTCAGTCTTAACTGTTTAAGTTTGAATAAAACACCCATCTATATCAGAAAAAAAATTTATTCAGTATGACAAAGAAAAAAAACTTTTTTCACAGTTATTTTAAAAATCTGCTGATCAACATTAAGAAAAATAAGCAACGGTGTAGTCCTTTATAATTGCCTGGTAAAATTAACTCATTGAATATGTTGTGCATGCCTGTATAGAAGAAAGAGACTAAATTCTCATAAAACACTCCTTAATTGTTAGATAATTGATTTTCCGCATTTTAGTACTTAGAAAAATAAATCAATATCTGGTTTTGAAAGCACAATTTTATAGCTACGGATAAAACTTTTGTACGCATTTCTGAAAGTTTATGTTTAAGCAAACAATTGTTTTAAAAAGCCTTTCTTAAAACTGAGATTTTCAAGAATTCAAATACAAAAATATGTATACTTCGTGATTTAAAGTCATTTTACAAAAGTAGATAGTGAAGTTAGAATTACATAGCAGAAGTTCGTCATCGTGTAAAAGAATTTCAAAAAAAATCTTGGGATGTCATACATATTTACCTTCGAAATAAACAAATATTACTCCCAGGATATTGAAAAATAAATAGAAATAACACAAGCATGTTTTACTCTGATTTCTTTTGTTTTAAATGAAAAGATTTAAATAATACACAGACTTGTTAAAATGAAATTTTTAAAAACCATGTTATTATTTAGGGAATCTGATTTTGATAAATACGAAACGATACTTTTGAACTCCACAGGATGCTCTTGATATTTGTCTTAAAAGACAAGAGGCGTTAGTGTTGTGGTGTTTGTAAATAAAAGATGAATTAAACAATGTTTCGCAACACAAAGTATAACAAAACTGAAGTATTTATTTTAGGGGTTCACAACAAAATATCGAAACAATTTAAACGAGTGAAAAAGTAGACAACGCAACTTGTACATTTGTCTTCAAGCATAAGATAGAATAGATATTATAGTTCTATAATATCTATTCTATAGATATTATAGAATAGATGAACTGCAGATTATTTCTGACATTATTTAATAACAGTGCGAAAAATTAATGCCACAGAAGAATGTAAATAATACTTAGTTGAATTCAAAATTCGAAAGATTAAATAAACAATGGTAGTATTTTATTTTGGTTCTAATGCAATTTTAATTTTGAGGAAAAATTCGATGATTCAACAATTGTGCTTTACACTCAATTGCGAAAAAATTCCATGTGAAATATGAAAGCAAAGTATGTGTATTTCTCTAACTTAATATATTAAATAAGTAAAAAAGGAATTGTTAAATTGTGAAAAGCTTACATGCCTTACAGAAAATACCTTAAATAAACGGATAATATAAGTACGTAACTGTGTGAAATTAAATATAAAGATAGGAGTTACAAGGTGTGTAGCTGCAAATAATAAACTGACGCTGTTACAGAAGAAGTAAGTACGTTTCAAACGCCAGCGACCAACAGCTATTTATCCTAAAGCAGTGGCGTAGCTACCAATGAGAAAGGCGGTACTATGCACCGGGGCCCTCGGGCCCTGACCATGAAACAAGCCGAACATGCAATAATTTCTTCTACATTTAAGAATAAATATAAAAGGTTGCACCATAACTGTAATCTGGGCAACTCAGCTGAAGGTAATTTTGATCTTGTAAGGAATTCCCTTAAATTTTCTCCTTTATTTTATAGTGCGATCTTTTACTTATTGAAAAGTTAAAATTACTTTCAATTTTTTTTCATTTTTTCTAACTGTTACTGGAAAATAAACTTCAAGTTTCATGAAAGATATTACCTACATCTTAAAACCCTACGCAGGAAGCTATTTCTTCTTGGACATTTTATTTTTAATAATGATATGATTCACAATAAGCTTTTCCTTTTTCAGTATTTTGCAATCTATACGAATCTACAATAAATGATGTAATTTTATCCGCACCCCCTCCTCTATTATTTCACAGCTGTGTGTGTTTTTTAAATAATTATAACAATATTGTAGTAAATTTTCTTTTATGTACATTTTTTGTATCATTTCTTGTCTACCATGCGTGTCAAATCGAACTTGTTTACACAAGAAAACTCATCCACATACATGTAAGTAGTATGTAGCTTTCCTTTCCTATGATTCCTGAAGAGCACGATAAAGGGCTGTTTGTATATTTAAAATACTAATATATTTTTACTTTTTATTTGATAAAACCCAACCAAGATAGGACTGCCTCTCATTACTATAAACCTATTTGTATAGCTTCTAGTCTTCATTCGCATTACAGTTCTTTTTTTGTTTAGCCGGAGAAATGATAAGTGTAATAATAGATCAACGAATTCTTGCGAAATTTCACATTAAATCTTGAAAAACCGCTACAGAAATTTATTATTTACTAGCTGTATGGCCCGGCTTTGCACGGGCTTTATCTACTTTTATAAGAAAAATCTTCAGCAAGATATACTTTTTCGAAATTTTTTTGCGTTTCATGGGCTATTGCAGTTTTAAGAAATAGTGCATATTTTTCAGAATCAAAAAATGCCATCTCGTATGTGCATCGATAAAATAAACGTTAAACCTGACAAATAAAATTGTTAAAAGTGGGAATTTGTTTATTATTTTTAACATTTAAAACTACCATTTTTTTATTAAAAAAATTAATCTGTGTGGAACCATTAGCCTGTGCATTAAATATTATATTTAAAGCACAGTTTCCAAAGTGAGGGGTGAGGACCCTGTTCCAAAGGTCACTCCACAGTATACAAAATAAGTGCTTTTCATAAAAAAAATTGTTTTAATAGTTGATTATGTAAACACTTATATTGCATACCAAAATAGTAATAACATTACAACAAACGCGCACGCGTCAACAATCGACACTCGTTATAAAAGCCAAAATAAAAAGCGAAGTAACTGGTACAATGATGAAACCAAAAACATTAAAACAAATATCTAAACAAATAAAAGTTCTATAATTTACAATTGAATATCAAACGCGAATTAACTTGAACAGCAATGAAACAAAAATAACATTAAAACAAACATGCATCAACAATCAACATTAATCATTAAAGCCAAAATCACACGCGGATTAATGTTGAAAGCGAATATCAAACGCGAATTAACTGGTACAGCGATTAAACCAAAAACAATAAAATAAACATCTGAATATGCAATAATTAACAACTGAATATAAAATCTAGTTGTTGGAAAAAACCCATTTCTAAAAGACGCTGTATTGGAAAATAAATCCTAATTCGATTTCAGCGAAGAGCTTTTTGAAAAACAATGTTAACCATCTTACCATTAGGAGTAAAGATATACAAATTTTCTGCACTGCTGACACATGAACAACCCACCTAAGCTGACCATGGGGGAAAACAAAAGAAAGGTTAATCTTTTAAAGCTGTATTATTCTGTCTAAAGCTTACAAAATTACTGTAAAAAAAATTAAATCAACTGGAACTGGGATAAAATTAAAACTACAGACAAAAAAATCAAAAGAGTTTTCAAGCTGAAAAAGAAATGACAAAATTAAATGTAAATGCAACAAATATCTAAACAATCAATTTAGAGTACATTGTTGAGAATCATAGAACCTGTTCGTGTCAGCAGTTTTTTGGATTGAACTATTTCTTTTTTCCAGTATAATATCTTTTCCCATGTTGATTCCCTGGCATGATAACTGCTACTTCAGATGTTGTAGTTTCATTAAACCGCCTGCTGTGTTCACCAGCTGGAACTTTATCCGCATGAATAATTATACAAAAATCTGGTACAAGTTTTTCGATTGCAGATTTGAAGCTTTTTATGTAAGAATTATTACGTTGTAACATGTCTTGCAACTTCAAAACTAAATTTTGCTTAACTTGTTGTACAATCTTGCAACGTTGTTCAGTTTGTTCGGTATTACTGTCTATAAAATAAATCTGTAGAAATTAAGGTTTTTCAGCAGGGCAAGGAAATATACTGCCAATTCTGTGGTAAACTTGGCCATGAACTTTAAATGTAGGCATAAATCCAGTCTCAATTGCTTGCTTGGAAGAGCCAAATGAAGTCATTTGAAAGCAATTGTTTTACCGCCTTATATTCTTCTGAGACACCTTTGCACTTACAGAGCCAGATGACAACAATGTATGTAGTGGCTCAGGTGGATCCCTTAACACACACAAATGCATCTTCCCACCACTACAACATAAACCAGGAGTTTCTCCTTTAAACATCATTGCACTGCAAAATTGGCAAGTAATTGACATGGATCCAAGATTACACGACGCATCAGACTTGTAATCTATTGATGGATTGTAGGAATAGGCAGCATTTTCTTTATATTTCCAATTAGCCATTTTTGAAGAACGTGTGATATTTCTCTGACATTCAAGTCATTCTTCTCGATCTTCAGCACTTTCAGAGATCCTTCCTTGCATTATTTGTAAGCAATTGGATTTTCTTCTTGTTTCTTGTTCTTTCAAAGTTTCCAAGGCCTTTAAACGTGCCATTCTCAGTCTGTTCGATTCTCTCATTGACTCTTGTTTTAGTTGAGCTTCATTTTTCCGTTTTCTTCTCATATTTTCTCTGACTTTATGTGTACGATAGTGTACACTTCTTTTCCTTTTGGCTGGCATTTTAGGATTGATCTGCTTCTGTTTTCCTGGAACTTAAATGTTGCTTTAAAAAATTTCTCATTATTAGAAGAAAACACACAGGCACCAAAGTGTACGGCACTCAAGTTTTTGCCATTGAACCTTAAGATTTTATCTGTTTCAAAATGCTCCTCAAATACAGCAAAGAGATGTTCATTACGAAAAATCTGGAAACGGCAAGAAAACACTTCTGAGGCAGCCTGTAACTCAGAAGCTGAACCGTAAGTCACATGGTACAACATGGCTGTTTTATAAGCCTCGCGAGATTGGTTTTTGTTCCCTTGATGATCATGAGTAAGTACCTTAAATCTATCCCAGTTTCTGATGATATAATCAACAACAGCCTGTCGAACAACAAAGCTGGATTGCACATTACCACACAACAAATAAGAAATTGAACTGAAAAGGCAGGAACCATCACCGTCAATTATGACAAGTTTGCCAAGGAATGTATCAGTCCCTAATTTCAACAGCTCAAACACTGTTTCATTGTTCATAATAATACCTAAGTAATCAACATAAACAATCTAAACCGAGGAATGGCTCGAAATAATCAGATAAAATATAAGCAAACCAAAATGTATATTAAAGTAAATCAAATTCTTAAGCTGAAAAAGAAACAAAATTAATTCTAAACTCAGATATGGTTCGGAATAATCAAATAAAATATAAACAAACAAAAATGACTACTTAAGTAAATCAAATTCTTAAGCTGAAAAAGTAACAAAATTAAATCAAAACTTAGAAACGGTTTGGAATAATCAAGTAAAATATTAGCAGACAACAAAACAAAAATGTACAATTAAAACAAACACCAAAACAATCAACGCAACATTAACTGAAAACCATAAAGACGTATATGAGGTACAATTTACAATTTAATTTCGAAAAACGGTAAAAAATAGTAATTATTAACATGAAGACAGCTATGACACACATATTAACAAATAAAATATAAGCAAAACAAAAATTTATTTAAAACAATTAAATTTAGAATTATAAAATAGACTTAGCTTGAAGAGCCATGCATTCGAGGGCAAATGAAATATAAGCAAAACAAATGAGTCTGTTGCCAAAACAACTAGCTAAAAACCCAGTTGTTGAAAAAAAAAATGGAAAAATCGCTTAAAAATTTAATTTTAAAAAATCTAAAGTGAATTGTGCGAAAAACTCTCTTCGTAGTGCACATCATTAGGACCTAAGGTAATTAAGTGCCAAGTCTTATACTTCTGGGTTGCATAGTTTGACTGGTAGAAGTGAAACACACACGCAAATCTCTTCTTTTATTAGTATAGATTAAAAAAGTGTATGAAAAAATGAAAGGTTTATCGTGTGCATGTCTCTTTGAGCAGCTAAAGCGTTTTCAAAATGGCCGAGGAAATGTAAAAGATGGTTCATGTTCGGATCGCCCTTCAACGTCATAAGCGGATGGCAAAATCTAAAAAGACGGTTTAGTTTAATCTGACCATCAGTCTAAGACTGTAGCAATTAACAAATCTTACATACGGCAAAGTTTTTATAAGAAATTTTAGCATGAAAAATATGTACCAAAATAATTCCTAAAATTCTCACATTTGTACAAGAAGCTCGCAAAAATGCTTGCATTGACACTTTCAATGCCATTGAAAATGAACCAAAATTGTTTGAAAAGGATGATAACATTTGTTAAATCGTAGTTGTTTAGTTATGATCATGAAACGAAGTACCTAATCCATACTCTGGAAGAGCGCATCGTTCAACAGCCAAACAATCTCGAATGAAAAAAATCAAACTCCCAAGCAATGATGCATTTTTTTTTTTTTTCGATTTTCATTTGATTGTGTACTTCCGTTGTCAAAGTCAAATTATTCACTACTCTCATGTTCTTGTTCATTTCCGTAAAAGAATAAGAAAGAAACAATCAGAATTGTTGAAGGACAAACCATGGGTTTGGTTGTCCATTAAGACAATGCATCCGATTCATTCCAAAATGTTTGTCAAAAGGATTCTAGGTTTGTTGGAAAGCTAAAAACTTATTTTTTAGACAATTTGAGATTTTTACATTTTCAAATTTTATAGAATTTATAATCTTTCTAAAAATACCTACTTTAACCTCTAGGGTAATTAGAGATGCCTTAAAACCTAATTTTAAATAATCTTTGAAACTGGGCCACGCCCATTTGAATGGAGAAAAATGTAAACAAAATACTTCGTTTTTGCTTAAAAGATGAGCGTCTGCTAGAATCCAAAACATGTATCTTTTATTTTAAACTGAGTCTTTTATTTATTATTTTTTTATTTCCTAGCCGATTAGAAGTCTCACTATACATTTAAATCAATTTATCTCAAAATGTAAATTTTGAATGTTCGTTGTACCTTTTCTTAGAAACTACTGTTCACAGGTATGTAAATTTCGTATGATACATTTATAATGGTAGATGATATATTCTAAAAAGGTCTTTTTGTAAAAAAAATCAAAATTTATTTTATACAATTATTTTTATGCAAGAAACGGGTCAAATTTCACAATGTTTTATAAAATATTTTATAAATTATGAAAATATTCAAAATTAGCTAAAAGCTCATTTCGGTATAATGAGAAAGGTGGACTTTAATTGCATGAAAAATTTCAAACATGTACATATAACATATTTTGGGAAAAGGTTGTCGAAAACAGCCTATTTAACATTGTCGATTACAGGTTTCCTACTCCTCTTAAGTACAACATCCCAGTGTTCGAAATTTCGTTTTAAAATCTGGAACTTGGGAAATGCGACTTCTATCTGTTTCCTAAGTTGAATTCTGCATTAAAAGGAATATGATTTAAGTCCGTTAAAGCAGGGAAAAAGAAAGTGGTAAAAAAAGGGTCCTAAAAGGGTTCACACAAAGATATTTCCAACACTGTTATGAACAATGGAAGATATGCATGGATCGTTGTAGAGATAGAGGAGGGGTGTGTATATTAAAGGGGATAATCAGTTTAATATGTGTGAAATCAAAATGAAATTTTTTATAGCATCAGTCTCGTCTTTTAATAGCCACATCTCGCATGGGACTCTGATTCTTCAAAATTCTGCATAAATTAAGTCCAGAACAAGTGATGTTATTCGAATTTAAATTTTGATAACTACAGTCGATAAAGTACAGTTTTCTTTTTATATTGTTCATTTCTTCTATACAGTAGTCGTGATTTAGAGGAAGAAAGTGATAGAGTGCAAATTTCAATGCATGTTTTAGACATTTGAACATGTTTCTGAAATAAAAATAAACGATGATTTACGATGTTAGGTGGTCTTTTTTCTCTCTCAGAAGTGTTTCCCCACTTTTGTTTAGCTGAACTTCCTATGGGATGAAATATGTAACTTTAGTAAGATATGTGTAGTTTGTCATAATAAATAAGACATTGAAATTGAAATTTATAGAATCTCCTTCCTTACTCAGCGGCTCGACAGCCCAGGATGGGTCTTGGCCTTTTACGAAGCCTTTTCCAGGCCAGTCTTCTTCCTGCTAGTGTTCTCCAACTTTTTAGTTCTCAAAACTAGGAGATCTTTTTCTAAGCAATCCATTCATCTAAAATTTGGCCTGCCCTTTTTTTAGTGCCAATTGTTTGGGCATTGAAGACTTTTTTAGTGCTGACGTTTTCATCCATTCTGATAACGTGACCTGCTTATTTAATTCGTTATATTTTGATGAAGTTAACAATGCCACACACACACAGAGATTCTCTATATAATTGATAGAGTGTTGAAATGTGATGATTTTAGCTACGTGCCATTTTCCTGAATTCCTCCAAAAATACATCATAAAATCTTCCTTTCGTTCCTTTAAAATCATCATGTTCTCATCTGTTCAAACATGGACCAAGTTTCACATGCTTATCTATAGCATCTCAGGTTATATTATAACATTTTCATAACTGAATCTTCGTTGTCGCAGTGTTTTTGGTATATTATTGCTTAGTTTTTCCACCTTAAAAGCAGACCTTAGTTAAGTATTTATAAATGATCAGTGTCAACTTTGAAAAATAGAATTTAATATTCCAAATTCATTAAATTTAAGTTTAGTTGAAAGTAACACTTTAGATTTAAGTGCAATATAGAAAAATCCTTGCTTAGCTACAATAATCTCCCCATTTTTTAAATTTGATTTCTATTCCGAGTCGAACTGTCTCACGAACGGAATTTACTTTCTAAGCGTTACGGGGATGCGGTACAATATAAAAAAATGATATTAAACTCCACTCAGTCTTCTTTTGAAAGCCATATTTTAGCAGTATTTTATGCGTGTGTATCACACACATACACACACAAAATTCAGACTTTAAATATATATCAATAAAAATAATATCGTTTTATAAACATTTTACTAGTAGAGATTGTTCATTTTCAGATTGTTTTTTTATCTGATAACAGATAAAAAACAATTTTTATTATTTTCCATGATAATTTATTGCGTACTATGTGTTTGATAAATCGTAATGCCAAATTCATTTTCCCTTAATTAATCATTGCAATTATTAACACAAGAAAGTTCAAACAAAATAGTGCTTATTATTCTTGTTAATTAAACTTACATTTGTTTATTCTTCATCATTGAAAATACTGGCGTAAAATATACTGGTAATTATTTTGAAAAACAAGCTTAAAAATTCACCTCAGAAGAGCGTTTAAATATGCGTAAGGCATAGCTCAAACTGTCTTATTTTTTAAAAAAAACGATTACTGCGACACAATGATAAAGGAGCAAATTAATATTGTCATCTGTCGAAGAAACGTTTTACTTTCAAACTTTACAAATTGTTCCTTCATGTATTTTTTTAAAAAAAATAGTTGTTCAATTTAAGAGCATGTGTTCTGAAGTGAATAACGATCACTCTCTTCGTTAATGAAGACCAGAATGTGTTAACAGGCTCCAACATGTTTATCCGTTTCACTCCGTTACATCCTTTTAGTTCTTTTTCTCCTTTTTTTAATCCGTGCAGCTGAAACGTGTTCTTGTTAAGGGGCATAAATATATTTTCCACAGAAGAAAAAAGAATTATTTCCTTTGAAAATTTTCAATATTTAAGAAAATAAAGACTTATAAAATGTCTTTTTTAGAAAATTTGCAATTATAAATAGTAATTGGTTCACATGTACAGTTCTAAATGACCTTCTAACGGGGTCTAATTGAGATTCTTACTAATCCTCTGGGAGTATATTCTTTCGATGATGTTATATAACTAAGATACCTCCTTCCTGTAAAGGAACAATGATTTATGTTAATGAAGGTTGTTATTTAAATTCAAGCGAAGCAAGAACTTAGAGAAATGGTGATTATTGTCATACGGGAATAAAAAGGTAAAGAAGTTCATGCTGAAAATCACTGTAGTTCAAGTTAAAAAATATCCGATAGGCCACTCATTGACTAGAGTTATTGCTGTCCTCTCTAGATGTCCACAGACTGTGGTGCGAAATAAAAGAGGGTCATATTTTGGTCGGGTTTCATCAAGTAAAAATATAGGAATATTTTAAATACAAAGCTACTTGACTATACTAAATACACAATATACTAAATGTACACTAAATATACAAAGCTACTTGAACATCAGCCTTTTATCGTGCTCTGCAGAACATAGAAAAACAAAGCTACTTACTACCTACATATATTTTATTTTTAATTATTAACAAAAATACTGGATAAAAAAAGTACTCGAAGGGCTGAATAAAAATTGTCTTTGGGGAAATTTTTTAATATCTTCTTTTTCTTGGTATTGTTTGCGCTTAAACGCCCAACTGGGTTTCTTTCTTTCTTTTTTAACCCCATAAATTTAAATTTTTTCAAATTTTTTCCAATAAAATTGTGCATTGGAGTACTTCGCTTTAAAAATAAAGGAGAAACCCCTTTTGGCTTCCCTCCCACAGGGCTTAGAGCTACAAAATAGTCCAGCGAGATAAACAGAAAATGATACGAAAAATATGTATGAACAAGAAAATACAATACAATACAATATTAATATAATTATTTTTTGAAAAAAAATACCTCTGCAAAAAATCAGAGGGAGAGGGGAGGGAATTACATCAACCTATTGCAAATGGGAGTAGATTGTAAAATGTAGAAATAGAAAACTAGCTTATTATGAATCACATTGCTATTAATAGTAAAAGAATAGCTTCCTGTGTAGATTTTTTAAGATGTATTAACACATATGGTATGAATTTTTGTTGAACTTGAAGCTCATTTTCAAGTAACAGTTAATAAAAAAAAATGAAAAATTAAAAATTTTTTAAACTTTTAATAGTTGGTTAAAATTTACGCAACGAAAAGTTAGGAATTTAAAGTTTTTTATCCTTTTTTTTCCCAAAATATAGTTGTGTTGAAAACTTTTGTATTTAGATCTTAAATGTAGGAGAAAATATCGCAAATTCGGGTTGTTTGATGGTCAGGGTCTTCCCAGAAAATTATAATATGCTAAGTTAATGATTTTTTAAAAATACTTTTTAAACTGTAGTTTAGGTGAATTTAAAAGTGATTAGAAGGCCTTAATAAAGAATATATTTTAAGGAAATTTCTCCTGTTTTGTGGTGAACCATAACACTTCAGCGAGCGAGAGTTTCCGATTACCTCAAATGGGGAATATAAGTTTAAATGAGTTTCAATCAAACAAAATTTTAAATGTTTAAGTAATTTCCCAGATAATCCATCTCGGGCAGAAATTGTGAAAAACAGGTAAACACAACACTTGAATTACCCTCCAAAACCTTAATAAAGCTACTTCACATTAAAAGCATTATTTTGTCTAATTAAGTATGATCAATTAGAGAAAACATTACCATCTGAATGAATTTGGAAAATGACAAATTCTCTAATCATCGACCTGTGTTGTTAATTAAGTGCCACTCTCATCGAATCAATCAAAATTCAATCGACGATTTATTATTTTGTATAATGTTATATTCAACAGGAAAGATTGAATACATGATGTATTTTTTAAATTGCTTTAATTATTTAACTATGCTCTTAACTTCTTTTTCTGCTCATCATTGCCATTCTCATTATGAAATGTGTGATGGATCAAAAATGTGAAATTAAAGTAGTAATATTCTGTTTATTCCTTAAATGGTATTCAATATCTTTCCGAAAGTAATTTTCTAATTTTGTTATGATACTTAGCATCATAGGGAACACTCTAACAGGAATCTTCCATCCGAGTAACGCAGCGATTCCTAAAGTTAAACTAGTCTCAATAGATTTGTGTACAACACAGCGTGGAGGGGCAATTATTTAACCTTTATCCCCATTTATATACTTCTGCAGATAAGTTAAGCGCGTGGAATATTTCTGGGTTAATGACTGTCTAAGGACTAAAACATTGAACCTATTAGGTGGATGCACCGACCCCCTCCATATATTCGTCTGCAACCGAAGGCGTTGTTTTGCAATTTTAATATGCTTAAATGGACTGCACTGGAACAGTTAAATGTTACACATACATATTTCTAAATGCAGCGCGCGCGTGCGTAATATGTGTATTAAACTTAAATAACTAAGTGGTTTCCTGGAATTTTAGAAGAATGTTTGTGTAAAACTGTATATGTGCGTGTTTGCACATTAATATATTTAGAAATGAAACATTTTATCAAGCACAGATTTTGAAAGATGATTAATTCTTTATAAGATAACGCATATATATATATATGTGTATGTGTGTGTGTGTATTTGCGTGTGTGTATTGGGACATACGGCCAAAATTTGGAAAACCCACTGTATTTTTTCCAAATGATAAAGTGTAGTCAAAAAACGGAGTTTTTTGGGAAATAAGGAACAATACTGAATCGAATTGAACGGAAAAAGTGGTTATGGACAAATGTTATCTGTCTAAAGTAATTTTTTTTAAAAAAGTAATTGGTCTTTATTCACGCTTTTTATAAGAATGTTTGCTTAGGTATTTTAAAATGAACTTAAAAACATTTAGATGTGAGAACGGACGTGGTATGATTATTATTTACAAAATAAATGTTAGATTTTATCAAACAAAGTAAAATAACCAAATCGCAAGTTTTAAAGAAAACCTTTTAAAATAAGAATCATCCATTTTTTTTTTTTTCATTATTTACCTTCTATATTTTTTTTCTCAGTTTTGATACTAGTTCTGTTACATGAGCATATTTAAAGTTAAATTCTTTTTGAGGCATCTTTATATTCTACAATAACAATAATATGTTTATTGTATATATACGTGTGTTACAATATTTCTATGACGATAGACATAGTTTATTTCAGTTTCTGTAAATTTGATATTAAATCAATCAAATATTGTTCAGGAATAAGACATTTACATTGTAAAATTTAAAGTTCAGAATTTTTCTCAATCAGTTTCCTAATTTTTCAAAACAGTGAATCTATGTATGAGTTCTCAAATTAAAAATTTTCAGAAATATATAAACATTCAATCAAAAACTAAAAAAGGACCCTGAAGTTATTTGTTTATTCTAATATAGCACGAGTTAGTAATACTGAAATTTCAAGCTACTATATGATTCATATTTTAGCTTAAGGTATCCGACTACGTTCGAATCTCGATTTTGCAAAACATACAAATGATTATACTTTTTTTTAATATTTAGGTCAATTAGATTATAATACACGTATCAAATTGTTTTAAGAATATTGTTATAATTAAAAATTATTTAAATGCAAAATTTTGGCAAAAAATGAACATAGAATGACCTATTTTAAAACATTATTTTTTAAGAAAAATGCTTCTATAATAATAATAATAGTTTACTTACATATAGCTAAGAGTGCTCCAAAGAGCCTAAACTAGGATTTTCGAAATATTCACATTATTTTCAGAGTTGTTACTAACTGAAATAATTACCGGTGTTGTTTTGTTAAAATTCTCCAACTATGATATACTAAAATATGAATAAATCCATTTCTAAGTTATGTACCGTAAAATCTGGTGTATAACGCGCAGCTTTAAAACAAAAAATAAGATCGAAACTTAAGGGTATGCGTTATACGCCGGTTACAAAAACAATAGCTTTAAAAATAATAAATGAGATGAGCATAAAAAAAAATAATTTATTTCAACATGCATCGAAATTCTTATATATATATATATATATATATAAAAAGGAAATTACTTGTCTTATGAACTAAAAGAGTGGTAGTTCTAGAAGTATATTATTTTTTCAAAAGTCTGGAATAATACCTCGAATAAAAAAATTGACTAAATTAAAACATAAGAGCAATTTTTCAGATTCCTTCGTAAAAAAGAAGGTGCGCGTTATGCGGCGAATAAACCTAAAAATTAAAAACATTCAGCTTGAAAGTATAGGTGCGCGTTATACGCCGAATTTTACAGTAGTTCAAAAATGCTAGTTCAGATTCTGTACATAGTTCTTCCATATATATAGGCAAAATATTATCATTATAAAAGCATTTTCCATAAAAGGAGATTGTTTTGAAAATAGGTAATTCTATGTTCATTTTTTTCTTCTTTTTCTTGCAAAAACGTTGTATTTAAAAAAAAATTATTGTAAAAATAGTTTTAAAACAATTTATTTTTACATGTAATCTAATCTAAGTGGCACTAAATATTAAAATAAACATATTCGTTTGTATAATCTGGTTCCGAAAGTAGTCGGATACCTTATGAGGATTTTAAAATATATTAACGTAATTCAATGTTTTTTACGCTACCATCAATCTGAGCACACCCAAACCTAATGATAGCATACATTGAAATACTTTGCATCATAAAAAATACTCAAAACCTTCACTCTCCATTGTTCTTTTATATTTATGACTTATTCCACACCTAAAATTCCTTTTCTATTTATTTTCATTGTTTTCCGATAAAACACTTTCAACTCAATTTTTTTCCCTTGAAATATGGAGCCAAAACGTCCGTTTACATATCTCCGAAACAGAAACAATCCATTTATTTTCCTTTTTTAGGACAAAAAACAGACTTTCTTTGCTTTGCAGCAAAAAAGCTTCAATTCATACAAACCAGGCATTTTCTTTCACGGTTGTCAGAAAGATGTGAACTTCTTCCTCGTACTCAAACATATTTTTATGTATTTATTCTTTTTCAAATTCACTTGATTCATTACAGCCCTCTACCCGCAACCTTAGAAGCGAGGCACTTCTTTTTCTCTCGAATAAAAGAGAACCTTCTGGGAGCATCGGGTTTTGTGATTCACTCAAGGGAGCCTACAGATCCTAGTGATGTCAAACTTTATTCATGGTCCAAAGGGGAGCAAAAGAATGAAATATATTTAAAAAGAATTTACTATAATACTGTAAAAGAAGCGAATTCAAAAAACTTTTTTAAGAGTATAAAACTTTTAAAGGTCACATTGTGTACGCAGGAAAAAACTCCAAACGCGTGGTTTTTCATTATTTGTAACTAACATGAGAGGGGTGAGTGGGAAGGGAAATGAGAGGGGCATTATCGTTTTTACGGCCAAATGTAAACGATATTACTAAAAATCGTTAAACTCTAATTTCGCAATAAATTTATTCTTATAATTCATTTTGTAATTAATGTCTCAATAAACATTTTGCTGTCCTTTTTTTTCTACGTATTATTTTACTTAACAATGCAAATTATTATTGCAAACTATTTAAGATGGTGTATTATACATATGTAAAATTTTTTTAAACATATTCTTTTTGTTACTGTGCCGCAACAGAATAAGGGCTGAGAATCACTGCTCTATGCGTATACCCGTCAAAAGATGTTGATAAATGTTTTGTTTGGATATCTTCGATCGCGAGGGGGATATCAGTTTTCAAAGTACATAGACCATATTTAATCCGGCACTTCTTGCACAAGGTATGCAATAACCATCGTCTCACTTTGTTCATCGCTCCTTCTAAACCTTTTTTGGAAAATGAATAGTGTCTCGTGTAGTTGATTTTAAGGTCATAATCCTTTGACAGGCTGTAGCTTGTAGGCAAATTTTAATTTTAATTTTTTTTTAATACTGCTTCTTCGGGTATGTCATACCCGGCACGTAAATCACCGTTACATTTCTAAATGCATGAGGCCGCTTTAGAATCCTTCTTAAGCAAAGGCGTATTATTGTAGTTATGATTAAGAAATGTGATATTTAAGTAATTTAATTGATACAGTATTTAATAGATATAGTACAGCAATATTTTTGGACGAAGAAATTCTCTTTGCGGGGAAGACGTGGAAGAATCAAATGATGAAGAGTATAACAGCAAGTATATGATTCCTCCACTGAAATCTATTCAGATAATTTAACTGAGGAAGTAATTATCATATCCTTGATAAAATGACCACTTCCTATTCGATAGCTAGAAAATATAATCGTTAGCCTATTAGAATATTTTTTATGTTGTTGAACGTTTCGACTATAAAAGCTCAAATTATTTTGTTAAGTAGTCAGAAACAATCAACTAAACATCGAACCACACGCTGATTTCAGAAGGGTTTTGGATTTTGATTAACAAAAGAATGTAAAAATTAGCTAGCAAATCTTCTAGGAAATGAAAAAAAAAAAGATCCAGTGAAAACATCGCACTTACTCGCGACGAGATTAAAGGAATGTATAAACAATGTATTGTGAATGCCCAAATAAAAAGAACAGGAAAACTAAATTTAATTGTGAAAAGTGTTATATAAACATATGTTACTTCATATTTTTCCTATATATTAAAGTAAAAAATGAAAAATATCCCAATAAATTTTGGATTGGCGGATATAACTTATAATCAGTAAAAAGTTATGATTAAGGTTAGTAGGAGGCCTCTATACCGACAATGTTAATTTGGCTGTTTTCGATGTACCTTTTCTCAAAATCTGTTATTTGTACATGTCTGAAATTTTTCATACAATTAAAGTACACCTTTCTCATTATACTGAAATGACCGTTTAGCTAATTTTGAATCTTTTCATAATTTATAAAATATTTTATCAAACATAGTGAAATTTCACCCATTTTTCACATCAAAAAATTTGTAAAAAATAAAGCTCTGACTTTTTTACAAAAGGTCATTTCAGTATATTTTAGCCATTATTATAAATATATCATAAAAATTTATATACCTGTGAACAGTAATCGCCTAGCTGATCACTCAGCTTCCATCATGCCAATGATTCTCACCCCCCCTCTCAAACTGCGACAGCTACCCATATTGTCTTTGAAAATGGTGTAATGGCATGGCTACCTCAGTTCTCCCTTTGTATACGATTCAGTACACTCAAACAAGACCATTTATGCTTAACTGGAGGCTGGAAACCTGTCAAGTTCCTCCGCTCCATATCTGGAACTGTCACTGGATGTCACTGGGTACATGGCTCGCAAAGCGAGCCTCCAACCCATATCTTAGGTATTAATAGTGCCTGATGGAGTAGCGTCCTTGGTGAGAGGAAACAGCCTGATTGGCCGTTGATACGTGGAGAGAGGGCGTGGCTATGTAGAACTTGGAGAAACAAATTCTGAGTTGAAAAAGACCATCCTTGAGTAAATGGGCCTTTTGATGTGAGGTTGGTTTGGTGGGCAGGAGGTGTGGCTTCGGAAAGCGGGAACCAATGGTGAGTGGAAGAATTTCGGCAACTGGAATGGATGGTTCCTATTGGTTTGTGAGCTTTTGGACTTAAAAGAAAAATTGCCTGACAGGGTACAAAAAATTAAACTATTGAGATATGAGAAGAAATGGGAAGTAAACTAAATGAATGGAAAAATAAAATTTAGAACATATTTGGAATTAATGAATTAGTTTAAATATTAGAAATTACAAAAAAATTAATCTAGGAGTGCTTCTATTAAAAGAAACTCTTTCTGCTTAAAATCCTTGGTTTTCTTAAGGGTGGGGAGAATTTGAATTAAATTAATTAGAAAATGTTTGAAAATATTAGCTATAAAATTTTAAATAGATCTATCAAGTTTTGGACACTAAAACAAGCTTTGGTTACCTGTTTTATACTTCACGGAGAACGACGTTATATATATAAACACCCTCTACCTGCTATACATAATGAGCAATCACGCTGAATTTCTAAGAATTTGCATATCTTCCCGGCATATACCTTCATGCCAAGTTTCGTTACGATCCCGCAATTATTTCTTGGGGTGCTAATTTTTTTGTCCATTAGTGTATATCTAACTAAATCTGAATATTTAGTGAACTGCTGTGCAACACTAAGTCCGAGTTGTCTCAATATGAAGATTAACTATTTCTCATGTGGAGCTCCTGGTATGCCTTTTATTGCCCAGCTGGAGATAAGAATTATATATGTTGACTAAATGAAAACTAGGTAAAATAAAATAATGCATATAATAGAATATCTAAAATTAAAACAAACATTAGATAATTATAGGACTAAACTAAAATTAAGCTTACAGCATTAGGTTAGGAAATACTGAAAATGTTTAAATATATAGGATGAATAAGTGAATTTATTTATTTTCCAAATATAAAATAACATGATGGATCTGTTGTGTTGGCAAAGTTCCATTGTTCCTAGGGAAAAAAATATGTTTTCAGAACTATCAAGCAGCTTAGAAGTGTGGTGGTACAAACTATGTACCACTGTTTGTTAAAACTTTGGACAATCTTTATTTGAAAAGGTGTTTAATATTATTAATATAGAATAACAGCTTTTGTTCAATAATTATAGTTTTGTGAGGTTCATCTAAAATATTTGTAACTATTTCCCTCAAGTGCATTATTTTTATCAAAAATTCACTGCATGTGAAAGATTTAAAATGAAATTTTAAATAGTTTGCAATATGAATTCTAGTTTCAGTGAATATAAATACTGTTTGAAAAATTAATTATACTTTAATTTCTATAGCAATTTTTGCACTACCAAATTTAAATGCGTTTTAAAAATTAACATCAATTTGTGAAAACAATAACTTTTTGTGAACTCATTATTAATTCCTACCTCAAAAAATGTTTAAACTGGTACCATTTTAGTTGAAATTTATTTGTTTAAAGTAATTTGGTTGAATTAATGCAAAAAGAAATAAAAAGAAAACTACGAATGTTACTGGTCGCGAAATTCAAGATTTTGAAACACTATCAAATGAGAAGTATCTGAATTACCAATCATATTCAAGTTCAGTTTGATGCGTAGGTTTGAAATATGATTAAATTGAATTCACCAATCCATCTAAAGCAGGGATACTCAGCCTTTTTTCCCTCTGGGCCGCATACAAGGTCCCTCTGAAATTTTTGAGATACTCTAAGGTTTTTTAAAGTTATACTTAATAAATTTTTAGGAGTGTTCACTGTAGTCTATATACTCCAGCATCAATGCACTTTTGTATACGAATTTTCTACAGATTAAATGTCTGAAACCATTCATTTCTTGGAACTTATGAAAGATCTCATTTATAGCTACATCAATGTCTTCTTCTGAATGAAGACGACGTCCAGGTAAGTTCTTTTTCTGATTAATAAATAACCCAAAGTCACACATAGTTCGATTCAGAGAATAAGGGGGATGCTTTGTCACCTTTAATTTGTTTTTGCTTAAGAAACTCGGCTGTTAATCCGGCTGCATGGGAAAATGCACTGTCATAATGAAACATTAGTCCCCTAACCTTAACTTCTTGGAGAATTTCTAGAAGACATTTAGTGGCATACCATTTTGCTGTTAATGTCTTCTGTCCTTTCAACTTGATGGCTTTGATCAATCCCGCACTTCTAAAGAAAACAGCATACATTATTTTTCAGTGCTCGTTGGCTCTTCACCATTGTTTGGCATGGCATCATTTTCAAAGACCCATACTTTGCTTTCTTGACGTGTTGGAACGTCATAAAGTGGCATATACGTTTTATCATCCATTACAATTTTAGAAATGATGGCGGTGGCCAACATCATTTGGCAATGGAAGGGATTTTTTTACTGATTCTTACACGTTCCTCTCTTTGTTGCTCAGTTAGATTATGAAGAACCCAAAGGCAAATTGCTTTTTTCATATGTAATTCATAATGAATAATTTTGTATATGGCTGCAGACCCAAAGTTAAGTTCTTTCTGAATCATTTGGTAGGTAAAGCGATTAACATCCATTAACATATTTGTATGGCAGACACATTATCCGGGATTACTGCCGACCGCGGCCTTTATGTGTGTTATTCATTCTGAAGAGAATTGCGACCACTCAAAATTCTTTAAACCATCTGAATACATTAGCACGACATGGAAATTTATCCCCAAACGTTAATTGCAGCCATTGAATGCATTCCTCTTAATTTAATCCAGCTTTAAAATCATAGAAAATCATAGCACGACACTATTCTCACGTCATTTTCTCTTCCGTCTAAAATTTATTCTACACTTAACAACTTGAAGTGAGTCAGTAAAAGTCGTCTCCGATGTTAAAATACTTTGCATTTTCATACTAAATCGTTAATTTTATTTTATAACTTCTTGTCAGCGCGCATCACAAAAATTTCAGAGTTACCCTATATAGGTATGGCCCCTTAGATATGGCAGATATTTCACTCGGGCCTCAACATCAGTATTAATGAAAAATATTGCAAGACCAATGCAATAATGGAGGCTTTAAATATGGAAAATTAATCAAAATATAAAATTTCAGTTTTGGCTTTTAATACTATATTTCTCTCTATCAAACACATATAAAAAGTTTTATTTAGTTTTATGCATTTTTTACTGGGTTATAGGTAATTTCTGCTCCCTTCCACCCAAGGTTCATACAAATAAAGTTACCAAGCCCTTTGATAATTTTGTATTTTTCTTTTGACAAAGCCTCTTTCATTTTGTTTTCAAATATTAATTTATCAAGTGCAGAATGAACAGCAGAGAGGAGTTCTTTACTGAATCCCAGACTTAAATCACACTAACATACACACACAGTTTTATTTGTCTATCATTAAAACACAGTTTCACCCATAAAATAGTCACTACTCCAGTTCAATTTGTTACTTCACTGATATTTGTTATAACTAACCATTATAGTTACATATAGAATGAAAAAAAAGAGTGTGTGCTTTTATGACCAAACGATAGAAGTGATAACTTCAAATTTTGTAATGTTATTTCAGGGATTAGTTACTGAATAAAATACAAAGGAATATTAGTATTGTCATCTATAATTATTTATTCATACATCTGTGTACTAACATAAAGTAATATTTTTTTGTGAAATACACAATCATATTTGTGAATTAATTGTATTCTAAAAAGGAAACAATAGGTTTATGGTAGCTGAAATATGTTATAAATACTTAAGATTCAAAATTATTTAAATACTTTTTTTTAAAAAAAATTCCGTATAGTGTTGTTCCGTACTTTGTCGTGCTTTCATTTGTATCATTTTACATAATTAAATTGAATTTTGATTTTAAAAATTCTACTACAGGCTTTGATTTGTCTTTCGAAAAATCTATATTAAAATCCCCACTTAAAATAATAGGCAATTTCTTCAGAAGTGTTGATCCGGCTTTATAGTGTATGCAACTAAATTTTTGTGAATAAATTCGATAATTTTCTATGCACTTTGATTTGGTGATGTATAAATAGTAACCATTAGAATTATTCGTCCATTTTCTGCTCTACATTTTGCTGCACAAATTTCTCTAATACATGACTCATTAATCCCAAATGATTCAGTAGTGTTCTTACCATTCAGTAGTATTGTTACCATTCAGTAGTACTGTTAAGAGTAGTATTGTTACCATTCAGTAGTTTTGTTACGAGTAGTATTGTTACCATTTAGTAGTACTATTACGAGTAGTAATGTTACAATTCAGTACTACTGTTACGAGTAGTACTGTTACCATTCAGTAGTATAGTAACGAGTACTATTGTTTCCCTTCAGTAGTAGTATTACCATTCAGTAGTATTATTACCATTCAGTACTACTGTTACGAGTAGTATTGTTACCATTCAGTAGTATAGTTACGAGTACTATTGTTACCCTTCAGTAGTAGTATTACCATTCAGTAGTAGTATTACCATTCAGTAGTATTATTACCATTTAGTAACATTGTTACTATTGTTATGAACGTTACAAACCCGAGAGTAACATTGCTTGGATTTTTAAAACGCATCATTCAAGTTCAATCTCCAGCAAAACGCGCTTAAAGAAGTTATGAACTTCAAAAATCTTGCAATTCGTACCCATAAGACATTTACAGCAAAATTGATAGATTCGATGCTTGATTGATAGAGTTTCTCGCTTCATTTTTAATACATTGTTCTTAAATAATTCAATTTTCTAGTGCCCTGGGTGATGAGAGGATCACTCTCACATTGTAAATGCAATGCAAGCCTTTATTTTCAAAATTTCCATTCCGTTTTCTTCAAGAGATATGAGCAAAACATAGTTATTTTGTACGGCATTGTAAAGGGCTAAAATTTCTATAAAGGATGCATCTATTTCACTTTTCCGCAACTGCCATAAAAAAAAGCAATCCATTTTTTTGAAGAAAACATTGAATATTCTGTACTATGCGCATATATGTAAAATAAGTCCATTAAATTGCTAATTTAACGTCTGCTTAAAGTATAGTCACATAATATTGAAACATTTAAGAAGAGAAGCAGTTTCAGACTACCAGCACATATTTCATGTTCATAATTCAAGTATATCTTATACGCCATCTCTCAAGTATCATATATATTCACAGACACACTCCTCTCTCAAGGGAAGTGGAGTCGCATATTTATAGCATCGTAGAATACACAGTAGTAGATTTCGAAGTCAGCAAATACCATTTCTCCCTTTTAATAGGAATATTTTGATACGAAGACGGAATTCCATCATATCAATTAATTGGAAGTTAGCAAATATTAAAAGGGTAATCTTTTCATGAAAGCTGAAATAACCCGTTTCCTCATTAATATTTGAATTTTGAAAGAAAATGGGGTTTTCATTTAACCTTCAAGATTAATACGCTACATTTTGCAATTGTCATTCTATATCTTAATTATCTTAAAAAGCAAGAATTTTTTTTCACTCAATTTAGCTCAATTTCACTTATACCAGTACTTCTCAAACTTTCAATGTGTGCGACCCAATTTTTAATCATAATTTGCATCTCACCCCCCTTCTACGATAACAATTTATTGAATGCTATAAAATTGCCCTTTAACGCTAAAGCTACAATACGAATATAAGTATAAACTTTAAAAATTATCAAGATAAATATTACATTTTGTTTACGACAAAAGCTCAGAGAAGGCACTATTAATTATTAAACTTGTTTTAATGTATTGACAAATTAATTATCAAAAACATTGTGCAATACTGATATATTTATAAGTATATTTAATCAATGTTGTGTAATTAAAAATTTATATGTGTATTTAATTTTTATTATGCCAGAATGCATTTTAATTTGCTTCCTTTCAATAAGTTAATACTAATTTTAAATCTTTTGTTTTCGACTTCTCAATATACTCGCACCTCCACAAAGAGATATCACGTCCCCTTAGGGGGCGCGCCCCACAGTTTGAGAAACGCTGACTTATACCTTTAATTTCCTTGTTAAAAATTTCACTGATCAAGCAATAAGCTAAAGTAGTAGGTAAATCGAGTTTTCCTTTACATATGTTTTCTGCAAAATATTCATTTTAGTGTATTATACTGTTTTTATTACTAATCTACAGCTCCAGGAACAAAATTTTAAAATTTTGCTACATGAGGTCGAATATTGAACTAACATTTTTAATTATCCATACCTTTATACTAATTTTGTAAACACTATTGGTATTGATTTGCGTTATTTTTGTTAGTTTTCTTTTATGTAATGTTGAAATAAAAATATTACTAAAAACATATTAATATACAACTTTTGACAATAAAGTTAGTCAGAACGGTTGATTCGGCAACACTGGCTAAACAAAACGCTGCGCATGCGTAGTGGCAGGTGTTGACAATCTGCACCCACCGTTGTTTAGTTGAAACTCATTTGTGTTCCGTTCAAGACTTGCTTTTACAATGTGCTTGTTTAGTATGTTGGTTCTTAACTGAGAACAGGACAATGAACCAACAAAAGATAAATTTAAAGTTTTGTCTCAAGCTTAGCAAGTCACCAAAAGAAAATTTTGCAATGCTAGTACGTGTTTATTAAGATCAAGCAATATCCATGCAGAGAGGGTACGAGTGGTTCACCCGTTTTCAAAAAGCAGGGAAAACGTTTTGAAAACCCCTCTAAAGCAGTGCTTCTCAAACTTTCAATATTTGCTACCCAATATTCAATCATAATTTTCATCGCCCCGCCCCTCCATACAATAACAACGTTTTGAATTCAACTATACTTTGACCCTAAGGCTATAATACTACTTTAACCTCATGAATGCTACCGGCGTATATACGCTCAACCAAAGCAGTAATTGTCCCTGGAGTATATATACGTCTTTACAAAATACGACCTTTTCCGTACACTGTTATCCAAAAAATTATTCCGCAGGCTCTGGAACGAACTAGACAGAATTTGAGAAGGATTTACTTATTTCAGAAGATTTTCTTATTCATTCATTTTCTCCTCCCTCACCTCCAATACATCACATTCACGCGCCTACGTGGAAAATGATGCATTGGAGAGCGAATAGCGTAACTTTTAATCGGTAGTTAAGGGACTAATTATAAACAGCCCCACAATCATCAAGATAAGTGTTAACTTTTGTATATAATTTTATATATTAAAACCCATGGGACCACTGATAGTTAATAAACTTGTTCTTAACTTAGTATTGCTAAATTAATTATAAAAAATACATTTTGCAGTACTAAAATTTATAATTGTATTATATCAGTGTAAATGTGTATTTCATTTTTTATTATATCCGAAAGGACTTTGTTTACTATCATAATGTTTTGTTTTTTTTTTTTTTTTTTTAAATAATTTTTGTTTTCGACTTTTTAATATGATCACGCCTCCCTCGTAGGGTGATCATGTCTCCCTAGGTGGGTGTGTCCTACAGTTTGAGAAACGTTACTCTAGAGGAAGATTAGTGACCCCGTTAGTGACTAAACAATGAGAAAGAGAGCAAATTAATTACGAAAGATCGTCAATTAACTGTGCGCACATAATTGATAAACTGCAGATTAACCATGAGATCCGTGTGACAAATCGTTATGCTGAATTTAGGAATGAGAAAAACGTGTTATCTATATTGGCGATATTCCTAACGTCCAACGAAACGTGACGAGGCTTTTAACCCCAAAGAAGACTTCTTACAAAGTTTGCAGGACATGTGTAGCATATATCAGGCTTGCATAGTTATGGGAGGTGACTATTTCGAAGGACAGTAAGAAAACGTTGGCTATATTTCATCTACATTAATGTTATGGGTCTATTCAGCGAACTGTATCGTCAGAGGTTGTACATAGCCATACAACGAATTTAAAATTTCTTTTAGCTTCCAATAAACATAAAATCACTGAGCTTGATTTATTTATGCCTCTCTTTCAGCTTATCATATTTACAAAAACAAAATAACGTTTAAAAACTACTTATGTGACCCCCTTTTTACATTAACTGCTACAAATTTTGTTATGTTCTTATTTTATGACCTATGTTTAATCACGCAGTTTGGAAAATAATTACATGAGTCATAATTTTAACAATCCGCTTCAAGAAGTTCCATCCATAGGCACGCAGCATCTCTCAGATATATCCCCTCATACTCATCTTTGACGATGATTTAACTATTTAATTGGTGATATTTTACATTAAAGCTTAATATTATATATTTATGTAGTCATAAGGGGTGAAGTGTTTCTTAATTTTTGTATTATGTATAGCGTTGCCTACCAATCAAAATGAGGAATGTTACTAATAAACAGATAAAAGTATCTATTTACCTGTAGCACCCAATCATTCAATGGCTTTTAGGGATTAAATGATACAAAGAAAAGAGCTATGATGTGTTCAAATGAAGGGAAAGAAAAACAGGAGTGCGGCTAAAAAGTAAGAAAAGTACGTTCACGAATGAATTCGTATATTGAAAAATTAAAAAGAAAGAAAACATAGGAAAATTGAAACATTTTTGGTAACTATTTCAATGAACAAAACTAATATACGTCTATATTATAAATAATAAAATATTCTTAATGCAGAAAGCACTTTTAAATAAATTATTTTTTGGCACAAACTTCAGCCTTTTAGGTACATAAAGTATGTTACACATATCGTAAATAATATTTGACATATAATCTGAAACACATCACAAATGCAGTGGTTAGCTATACTATCACTACCAATTTAATTTTTAGATCTTTTGTTTCAGACTTCACAAATCACCATACGATGTTCAAGGCATATGAATTTTTCACATTTTACACAGCAAAATTTTGATAGCCATCTTTCTCTATCTCCAACGGGAACAAAAGCTTCCATTTGCAAACACATTAATGTTGTTTTTCTTGGTTCTTCGTCTTGTGAAAGGTGTTGTACATAAGGTAAATTTTTAATCCCCAGTCGTAATGAAAAAATGATGTATGCGAGTGTTACTCTCAGGCCGTCTTCGCACGACACCCATCAGATACATCTCAATTCCCGGTATAATTCATCAAGAAGATAATATGAGTAAAACATACTTCCGCAAGAAGATACCATGAGTGAAATATACTTCCGGAAGTAATATCACAAATTTTCTTACCTTGTATGCAGTGTTATTGAGTTCACTGTGGAAATGATTAAATCATACAGAAAATGTTGTGTCACAGTTTTTCGTTACATAGTATTTGCTTATCTGCTCATAAAAATTTCATTTGATGATATAAAAGGTCATAATATGTGATAATTTTTTTACATGAACTAATATTTAAAAAACTTAAAACTAAACCTTATTCAACAGTAGTCCTGCAATTATATAGTTAAAATAATTATTTTATATATTTTATTTCGCAATTTCGAAAAGACTACGGTGGACATTTAAGGGTAATCAAAATCCCAGACGTTCTAATGTTAATGAAAACTGATAGCAGAGCTATCAATATTTGTTGGTGGATGTCATGATCTGTGCGTTCTCAATGGTTGCCAAATATAAAAATGAGGGTGAAAACAGTTTTAAATTTGAAATAAGGGAATCTTTTGAAGGTGAAATTCGTAAACTTCAAATTCCTTCAACTCAAATAATGCATTTTCTCCTTTTTTTTTTTTATGTAATCGATTGATCTACTTTATATGTTAATTTCTATTTTAATTTTTCCAACCATCAAAACTACTTCAAATGAATAGTTATAAAAGAGTATAGATAAAAAAACTAAAGTGTAGCGCTGGAAAACTTATTGATTGTATATTTTGAAAATATATTAAAACCTTATAAATAACAAATTTCCTATTCTACGAAACTATTTTTGTAGGTCTAGAACGGGGGTACTCAAACTTTTTTTCTGCTGGGCCGTAAACATTTGTTTGCAACTTCAAGCGGGTCGTATAATGAGGATAAAGAGGAGGGGGGAGGAGGGCGGTTATAATGTGGAAAATTAATCAAAACATTTTAACTGTTTTTTTTTTTTTTGCTTCTTTTAATTACAATTGTTTATATTTTTTGATTTTTTCACTAACACTCAAATAGAAGCATATATTAAACACTCCTTCACAATTTCTGCATCAGTAAACGGTATCATATAATTATAAATATTGCAACAAACTTCATAAGATGTCTTTGTTACCGCTGTGACCTTACCACTAAGAAAACACTTTGTTGCTGTTGCAAAGATTATAAAAATGCTATTTTTACCTCTTGAAAGAGATCTTCGAGGAAAAGTGTCATTGAATGATTCATGTTTATTGGTATTTTTCAAATGCAGCACTTTCGTGACAAATTAAATAATTACTGTTCAATATTTGTTTTCCCCACAAAATAGTCAACCTCCCAATCATCTTTAACCGATACATTTTCTTCAAATATTTTTCACTTGCAAGATATGAAAGATAGTTAAAAATTAGTTTCACCCACAAAATTGTCACTACTTCACTGTTGTCTTTACACCTAACCGTAAACGTTACAAATAAAAAAAAGAATATCTATTCACACTCGTACGACATCGACAACAAAAGCAAAATTAATATATTTGGTTTCTTGACCCCCTTTTTAATTTTATATTTTTAAAAAAGTTTTTTTTTTTCAGAACAATGGGATTGCCCTTTCATTAAAAGCTCCTGGGGTTTTTTTCCCGAGGGCCCGGTTGGTTTACGGAGAAACAAGGGGAAAAGGGCATTTTTTAGGAGTAGGAACTATTTTTTTGAAAAAAATCGTTTCCTAATAGACTATGTATAATATGAAGAATATTTTGAGAAATATATATAGTAAAACTGAAAATTTCTCCCATTTTCCTTGAAACTAAATTTGGTTAGTAAATCGTCTTAGCCTCTGGATGAACTTTGGGCGGCATTTTTTAGAAAGGAAAAAGGAAAATTTTAAAAAACTTTTGTCAAGACGCTAATTAAGAACAAAGTAATTATAATTCCAATTCCACCATTTAAATTTAAATGAAAGTGGAACAGATTACTGTAAAATAAAATTACTTTAACATTCTGTTTCTTGTCATCAAAAATACCCCCGTTTTATTCTGAGTTGTGACTTTAATAAAAAAGAATAAATAACAATATTATACTCATCAAAAACAATTGTCTACACAACCCAGTTTGTACATACAGTAATAAATATACATGAATTAAAACAAAGTATTTCCTTTTTCCTTGTAGCACCTATTTCCATATTTGCATAAAAGTTATAAGATATTTAATTTGGGCAGTTAAAAAGCCCCAAAGCAAATACTTTTTTAAAACCCGGGGAAAACCTTTTGTGCATTTAAGAACTTTTCCAAGTGTGGGATTAGAAAGAATACTTTTAACATAAATGGATTACCCTTTACAAGAGTACTAAATGCCTTAGTGACTTTTAAATATTACTCCCCTCTAATAGCCTACTTAAATTGAGTTCCTCAAATCTTGCGGGTGTTTTCATTTGTAGTCATAATGTTCATTTAATTTTTTCTTAATGAAGTAGATACTTTGGTAAAGATAAGTTAATCTTATTTTAATAACCGTACAATGTCTGTGTGATGATAGTGATTTAAAATATAATACTAGACATATATTTGTAACTAATTAACTCAAACACACAAACTTGTTTACATTAAAAAATATATAGTTTAAAAAACTAAAAAACGCGCTTTTATGGTTAATTGAACAAAAAAAAACCCAACAACAACAAAAAATTCTTAATATAAGAATGAAATGATTAACAAGAAAATTAATGTCATTGGGGTAAGAGGGGGAGGTTCTCAACAATTGTTAAAATTTCTACTAGTTCATTAAAAAATGCTGAGTTAATGAAAAAATGTAGTAAAAGCCCCCCAGCGTTTACCACAATAACATTCATTTTCTTTTAATCATTTTCTCTTATATTAAAATTCTAAAATTTTAGTTGATTAACAACAAATTTTTTTTTAAATTTATAATTTATTTTTCGTTTTTTAGTTCGATCTACAGTAAAAGCGCATGTATTTTTTAGTTTTTTAAACTACCATTTATTCCTAATTTTTTTTTTTAATTTTTAGCCCGCGACTAAAGAAGTTTGTCCATCCCTGAGTTAGAATAAATTATTTTTTTTACGTGCATGAGGCTTTACTTTTACACTTTCAAAAACACTGGACAGTTGTTTATATTATGGTAAGAATTTGCTGACGCACATTTTCACTTTTAGGGTTGTAACAATTTTTTTGTCGCTAAATCTGGAATGGGATCTGGAATTAGTCACCAAATCTAGAAATGCTATGGGGAATTAGAAGCGAAATCTGGAAATGGTATAATGCATTAGTCGGCAAATCTGGAAATTGTTATTCCTGATTATCCGGATCATTACAATGGAACAAATTTATGAAATTATTGTGTTGTCATGAATCCTTAACAAGTATGTAAACTTCTGAATTTATCGGATCTTTTAAAGTGGGTAAAAATAGAGTTAAAAGTTTCCGTTACATACAAGTGAAGCTTATAAAAGCGTGTTAATAATTATTAACCTACGTGATATTATAATATCACGTAGGTTTTACTGGAGTCAAAAACACACAGTATGCTGTATAAGGTAAGGATTAATCGGCTTTACTAAAAGTGTATTAGTGTTTGCCTTTTTTGTCTAGATTTACAATAATCGATATTGGTTTTGTGAAATGATCAAGGTTTTATAACAAACATAGACAATGTAATTTTACTAGTAAAGGAGCCATCCTAGCAAATGAGAGATTTTAGTGCAATAGAAAGGACATTTACGATATCGAAGAACATTTGCATGGGAAATATTTCTGTTTGGGCTCTTCTCGTAAACATGCCCCTTAATGGCTATGTAATAACCTTCTACTATGTATAGCTACTGGAAACATACATACATAAAATTTTCCATAGAAAGAATAATGAGTAATTCTGAGTTATTACAGACAAAGGACACTCACAAGCAGTCAAGGAGTCGTCATTAGTCTACCTAAAGTGGTGTATTTTAGATTTCTTTTCCATTTTATCCATGACGAAGCGAGTTTTGAAAACAATTATTCTTTTTATGTCTTTGTGCTAGAAGGAACTCACATTTTCTATTTTTAGTGAATTTATACTTTGCTGCAAAGATGAATGTTAATCAGCTTGAAGAGAGCTCATGTAGGATCAATTTGGAAATAATACTTTTTTTTGTAGAAAAAAAGATTTTTAGAATTGATTTTTTTCTGACATGGTTGTTGCAATGATTGGGCTGTGGCAGTTGATTAAATATGTTTTTTTTTTCTTTACAGTTATATTTTTTTGCCTTTTTCAGTTCAATCTTCAATGACATTGATAACAAAATCATCACTTATAATCAAAATACTAAGATTGAGATTTAAAATCTATTTGATCTACCTTAAACATTATTTGAAGATATATTTTCAAATTGTGTTTTTGGTGCGTATGTGCGTGCGTGTGAAGTTCTGGCGGTTTCTTATAAGAGACCAGAGATGTTGTGCATTTTTCTTAAGGTTCTATTTAAAGCTCAGGAAATTATAAAAATAGCAAAAATTATAAACCCACTTTCCAATATAAAAAATCATAAATCTAACGATAATAGATGCTTTCAATTAATAAATCCCGTTTGTATGTTTTAATAGTTTTAGATGAAAGAAAGATATTGAAAAATGATCAATTATTTTTAAAAGAAACCGCAATACAAAATTTTCGAAAACAAAAACAATGCACAAGAAAAACATGATTTGTTACATTTAAACCCCTTTCTCCAACAAAAAAAATATCTATCACATAAACATTGTTTATTTGATTTTTAACAGTCGACTCAAAACAACTTTCAAAAATCAAACATTTCCAAATTTCGGTATATGTTCAGCCCTGAAAAACTCTTGATATTTAGAACTAAACCTATACTTTTTTGGTACCCCAATATTTCGAAGTAAAATTTGTGGTTGGCCAGACTACAACACGCGATAATTCGGTTTTCCCTTAAAAAACTCTCGATAATTCAACCTTCAATATTATTAAGTTAGATTAAATTTTTGCCTAATTATACGAGCTTTTTTTACTGAACTTATTTTCAGTCAAATTTTTGCATGTTGATAAAATAACAAATTTGTTTATTATATTTCCGGTTTTTTCTAAGCAAAATTTTTGATTTTTTCCCTAACCATCTGTTTTTTTTTTTTTTTCCGTTGATCCCCAAGCTTTAGATGGAAAAAGGAAAAAACTGCTTTTTTTTAACCCCTGTGCAGTTATAGTGATACTTTTTTTTTTACAAGTATTACAATAATTTTGATTTGCGTTGGTATTTATTACAATAATGAGTCACATTTAAAAGTTTTTTTTTAAAAAAAAGAACTCAAACTGCATCCAAGATAATTCACAGAATCGTTTTATGGCAGGGGGTTGAAAGCGAAAAAAAAACCCTTTTATATAAAATGTAGAGGAAAAGACGGGAATTTAATTTTTTATTCTATTTTTTTTTAAAAAAAAAAACGGTAATGTCCACTAAAATTGCTCCACGTGCCATAGTTGTAGCCCCCTGCTATTAAGTTATCCCGAACGAGTGGCGTGAATATGCCTTGTGTACATTTTAGTTTCCCAAATTTTTTAAATTAAGAATATTTTTTTACTAAATTTTTGGTGATTTACTTTTCCCTACCTTTAATTTGAAAAACCCTTGGGCCACTACTTTACACCTCACTACAGTATCGACTTACCAAGCAAAAAGGGAAACGACATGTCTTTCTTAAAAGTACGGTTTAACAATTTCTGAAAAGAAAAAAGGTGATAGAACATTAGGAAAGGTGAGAGGGGGTGATGTAGCCAAAGCATTTGAAATCCCACTGAGCTCCGCTTCCACTATTCTGAAGAATAAAAAAAAATCTTAAGTGCATCTTCGGTAGAGTGAGAAAACGCGTTAGTAAAGGTAATTTTCCACGTCTTGAACAGTGTTTAGTTTCATAAAGGCGGAAGTATTTCGATGGGTTCTTTATTAAAGGGAAAAGGAAAAGGCATTCGGCAAAAAATTGGAATCGAGTTTTGGCTAGCGAGGATGGCTTACAAATTTCAAAAAAAATAGGATAGTCTTAAAAAAATGTGCGGGGAAAGCTAAATGTCGCTTGTTTCTTCTAAGTGGGGAACTCGATTTCGGATCTAATAAAAAGGGGAACCCGAACATTTTCCATGGATGAAGCCGGACTCTTTTTAAGTGTTTTGCCAGAAAAACATTTCATTAAAAAAAAAAATCATGGACGAAAAAATAGCAAAAAGGTTAACTATTTTACTGGCTGTAACATGGACGGCTCAGAAAAGGTTTCCCCTCGTCATAGGAAAATCTGCAAAACCCGGTGTTTCAAGGGCATAAACTCGTTCCAACCCAAAAACCCTCAAACAAGAAGGCATGGATGACCCCGAACCTTTAATGAATGATTGGTCTCACTGAATCCCCGGGTTGAAAAAAACGCATATTTTTTTTTTTTAGACAACTGCTGTACACAATAACGCACCACCTTTATTTAAAAGTAAACTTCAATTTTCCTCCAAACTCAACCTCCAAACTTCAGCCACTCGACCAGGGCGTCATACATAATTTAAAAATTTTTTTCGGCATGAAGTCGTTAAAGCGTTTTGGGTAACCTAGAAAATCAGCAGAATGCAACTATTTGTATTTTAAAGCTTTGATCATGATTGGCGGTTGGGAGATGTTACTCTTTTTAAAATTACAGCTGTTTAAAAAAATCAGGCTTCCTTCGCCAAACTGGTTGATTTGGGCGATACCCACTGAATTTAATTTAACCATCCTTTGGGAATCTCTTCCCGAACAAAATTTGACCATCACGTGTTTGGTTGGGGAGGACATTGCTGTATGGGAGCTAGCTCTATCTGACGCTGTTTTGACTTTTGGGCCACAATAATACAGAAAGTGATGAAGACGAATCGGGGGGTTGACTGGGAACTCTGCTAGAAGCAAAGAGAGCCACTAAACAAACTACGCAACTTTTTTTCCCTCAAAATAATGTTAATGCAGACATTTTTCAGGCTTCATTTGTTCTAGAAAAATCTATTGACAAAGTTAGATTGAATGTCTTAAAAAAAAAAATATAACAGATTTTTTTTGACAAAAAAGGTTAATTATATATAGTATGTATATTCTTTTAATAGTTGTTTTCAAGACATACGTGTATTTTTTAATATAGGATTTTAACCCGTTTTACTTTTTTTATAAAATGTACTTTAAAAAAATTTTGTACAATATTCTTTATTACATAGTTTTTTTAAAATTTAAATGTGTTAGAAAAAAAATCTTCTTTTATTTTGAGAGTTTTCCACCCCCCTTTATAATTCGAACTCTTGATTATTCAAATTTTCATTGATCCCTCCAACTTCGAATTATCGAGAGTCGACTGTATATATATATAAGTATATGCGTGTTAATGTGTGTGTTACTTAATTTTAATTTAATAATAAATTATAAAATATTTGCGAAGAAAAACAATGCGTTTTTCCCTTATATAATTATTTAGAACACTTTTCATTTAATACTTTATCTCACAAAAATAATAATAACAAAACAAAATTATATAATTTTTAGGGGGGAGGTAAATAATGGAATGGAAAATTTAATTTATTTAATATGGAAACATTTTGCTTGTTATTGCTTCTGTAAACTTTATAATTTAAATAAAGTAATGAGTAAATTGTTCTTAAAGAATGACTTTTTAAAATGCAAGATTATAAACTAATTATTAATTTATATACATATAAAATTTCATTCTAGTGTGTAATTAGAAATTAAAACAATATTATTTTCGTATTAATGTGTGTAGATCATTATTATTCATATTTACAAATTTAAACAGTATTTATTTCAACTATATTCCTTTCATAATTTTTTTTTGCATTTCTACAGAACTATTTCTGGGTTTATTCTCAATTGGTTTAATGTTGTGATAAATTTAAGGTATGAAACTACCCAAAATTCATAGTTTTGGTAAAAATTTTTGAAAGTGCTTTTATGTTTTTAATTTGTACCTCATACATTTAATTTTCCAAAACACTCTTATTTTTGTTTCTACGATAGTTAGAAGCAAACTTATAGCATAATTAGTAAACTAGAAATGGAGTTTACAAAACGGGAAGTAGATTCCTATACAAATTTTTTTTTAAGATAATAGATTGAAATTTTCAGAACATATTTTATTGTGTTATGAATCAAAATCTATATCTGTGTCCATATTTATGTATTTTATTGCTTTGTTTTATTGAAAAAAATAATATTTATATTTATTTGATAGTGTTTTTTTCATAAAATATTGCATATTTAAAAACTTTCAAAAGTATTACATTTTTTTTAAAATTCCAAACACATATAAATATGTTATTTCTGTACTGTATAAGTATTATTTGAATACATTTTTTTATAATTTGGGGTAAAAGATCACATAACTGCAATTTTTAATCAAAACTTCATTAAAAATGACAATTGTTATAGTCTATAAAACTCTCCAGAAAACAGCAAAAGGGTAAAAAAAGTCCGAGTTAGTTAAGTATGAAGCTAAAAAGAGCTTGAGCTGCAAATATGGTGACTTTAGAAAATGTGAAATTAGTAGAAAAATTTTCATATTTTATGGAAATCGTTAAATGCATTTTCTGAGACTATGTTTTTCAATTTTTTGCTTCACTGTTAAGTTAATAACAGGCTTTTTTTTAAGATTGAATTGAAATTTTAAGAAAACGTTTTATTTAGTTTTATCTGTATACAGACTGTAATCTAATCTCTGTGTATATATTTATGTATTTTATTGCACTCTTTGTGAGAAAATAACATTTGTTTTATCTAAAAAATTGATATAATTCAAACATTTGCAAAATTATTACAAATCTTATAGCTCTAAGCACAGATAATAATATTATTTATGTACTGTATAAATATTATTCGTATTAATTAAAACTTTTCAATACAAGGTTTCCTGTGACTGCAATATTTCACAAAAATTTCTCTAAAAATCCCCAATATATCCAAAATTGTTTAAAATTTTGTGAAAATTGTATTTGAATTCCTAGTTTAATGGCCCATTTCAAGCAAAAAAGTGTTTATTTAGTTGAAAATGTATGTATTTGAAGACCAGTTCCCTGAAGGTAGTCACATTTCTTAAATTATTGAGCATTTTTCCATTCATAAATTGTTGTGGGTTTAATGTATCAGAAATTTAGCAATAGCATTTATTCTTTGTTAAAATGAAGTATGTTCTGCGACTAATATACATATTATTATTATTATTATTATTATTTTTGAATCATCATTTATGTGTTTCATTTTTACTATGTCGTCTTTACACAAAAATAATCATATTTCTTGCATAAAAATTTTAGAAAGCAGTTCAGAGTCATAAGGATTGAAATGAATGCAAAGATATTCGTGCAGTTTTTCAGCAGAAAAATCTGGGTATCTAGTAGCATTCAATGTTGCAGCTGCGTCTTTAGTTCAAAAGATAGATACATAAACTATTTTACAAAATCTATTTCTGTAGCTTTCCATAGATACTGCAACTACAGATTTTCGAACACAATTGAAAGCAGTTGCTAGTTTGAAACAGAAAGCTTGATAGGATATTCTTTGTATCACTTTTTTGGGGAAAAAACTGTGCTCTTTTGGATCCCTCTGTGTTGTTGAAAGCAGTCTAGACTTAAGTAAATATGTTTGCAGACACAAAAAAATAAGTAAAGTATAAGGTATTACATTTTTCATAAAAATGAGAATGTTATAAAAGTCTCATGGAACTTCCTTGACAAACTTTATTGAAAAAAATTTTTTTTAAATGCTTTCTTTGAGTTTTTCAAAGAAACGAATTTTTTTTGCCATATTCTTAAGCTCAGCTACTAGACAAAATTTAAAACTCATTTGGACAGTTACTGCTCATATTATAGGACACTATGACATGGCTAAATCTTCATATAGCTCTTAAATCCAAAAGCATTCTATCTAAAGGTTTTGTGTTTACAGACGCAATAAAAAAGTTTCTTAAAAAAATGAATATCATAAAAACAATTTTAAGTCATTTCCTACTTTGAAAGGATGGATAGAAAGTATTTTATTAACGATTGAAAATTTGAACCAAATATATAAATATATATATGGTTTGTCTGCATTTTTATAACAATATACACCCAATTTGGCTAGTTCAGCTGAAAAACTGGTTTTCAACGCCAAATTTTATCATTTCTATAACAGTTAGATTGTTACAACAATGGAGAAGAATATAAGTTGGCGTCCAAAACCGATAATTAATTTAATTTAATAAATTAACTATCATTTGAACTATGAATAACTAACTATCAGGCGGCATCCACTACAAGTTTTAAAAAATGTACTTGAACTTGAATGGATGAATAGAAAGTATTTTATGAACGATTGAAAATTTGGACAAGATACATACATATATATACATAGGGAGAGAGAACAAATAGTAGAGATTGAAAAAAAAACGTGCGTTTCATGTTGATTAATCAGATTCATGTTTACTATAGCAACAAGAACCTCGACTTTCATGAAGGTTATGTGCATTGGTACGAGAATTATTTTTATTATTTTTTTTTCTTTTCTATCTACAATGAAGACTTAATAAAGAGCTGAATTTTTATATGTATGAGATCAAAAACTGCATTGGCATAACGAACATTACAAAAATATTGCGTTCGGCTTAAATATCCTTCAATGAAGAGCTTTAAGTTTTAGATGTGTAGAAAAGAACTACATATACGATGAATCAATAGCGGGAAAATACTGTTGATAATCTTCAATAAAATAAAATGGGACATCAACCTAGGTTTCATTATAACAGAAAAAAAAATGTTAAGGTATCCGACTACGTTCGGAACCATGATTTAAAAAACAACAACACATGAATGTATAGATTTCATAATATTTAGTGTCACTTAGATTAGAATACATGTATAAAATTGTTTTAAGGACATTATAAGAAAAAAGATTATTTA
Organism: Trichonephila inaurata madagascariensis; assembly: GCA_019973955.1. Lineage (NCBI taxonomy): Eukaryota > Metazoa > Arthropoda > Arachnida > Araneae > Nephilidae > Trichonephila > Trichonephila inaurata. The sequence goes on along the minus strand of BMAV01022191.1, from coordinate 87,287 downwards.
AATACAATATTTTGGCAAAAAATTAACTTAGAATAACCTTTTTTTCCAAATGTTCTCCTTTTGTAAAAAATGCTTCTATTGTATTAATATTTTGCTTGTATATAGCTCATACCTCTGTACAGAGGCTCAACTATGAGTTTTGAAAAATTCACATTCTTTTCAGAGTTACAACCATTTGAAATAATTATCGGCGTATTTTCTTAAAATTTCTCCCTTCTGTTTTCGTAAAACATGAATAAACCGACTTCCAAGTTATGCGTTTCAAAAATCATCACAAATCAAATGAACTTTTTTTAATACTGTTGGACCGCTATTTAACGAATTTCGCAAATTAAAATTTTTTTTCATTTTCCTCGATAAAAATGAAGGTAAAATACGTCTTTTTAACGAATAATGGACACTGAATGAACGAATTATTTCACAGCTGATTTTTATTAGTATTTTTATTACTTTGCATTTGAAATAATTAGATTTGTTTTCAAATGATGCTTCACCTGAACAGAAAATATCTTTTTCTAGTGAACAGCAAATTTCGGTGGGAAAAGGGGTGGACAGGGCCATCTTGATAGCTATTCTTGGGGTTTCCCTGTTGGGGTTTGGGGTTTTTTGGGAAGGAAAACATTCTAAATTTTAAATTGACTTTTTTTAAAAATTTAATTTAAATTATTTTAGATATCGAAAAAACTTATATTAAGTGAGAATAAACCAAAGTACCCCCGTTTTTAACTCAGATGCTTGATCACTTATCTATAAATATCTTTATCTGCCTAATCTCGATCTCAATATTATACTAGCGTTAAAAATATTATCCTCCTCCCTTTGGGTTGAATTTTTAACGGTTCTTAACTTCAGATATTCGGAGGCTCGAGTGCAATAGCATCACCTTGTACTACTGGCGGGATCTCCGTGATTTTTTGGTAGGCCTTAATTACCTTAATTTTTCCCGAACTAACTTTTTTAATGCCACCCTTTCTACTAAACTTTCTACCCTTTTTTAAATTTTATCTTATTTGCTTTTTTTCTTTTTTACTTCTTATTTTTGGAAAAGTTTTCCCCATTAATCTGGCCGTAAAAGAACTAGGAAGAAAGAAGAAGGAAAAAAAGGGTGGCTATTATTAGACTTAACAGGTACAAGGGAATCATGAGTGTAACCTGTCACTTGAGAATCGAAAACGAAAGGAAATTCCATTCTGCAAACTGTATCAAAACTGTTGCATTTAGTTATGTTTTGCATTGCTTGGAAACTGTTAAAACATACCTCATGCAGCAGTGTGTAAATGACGCTGTACTTTTTTCTCTCTGCATAAAGTAAAAAAAAAAACTTTTAAAAGCCTCAAATCAAAAAGATTGTCAAAAATCTATTAGTCAGTATTTTAAAAAATTTAATTAACTGATGCATAAAATTCGGTTAAAGTATTTTTAGCTATTGAATGAAAAGTGTGTAATGTTTAACTATGGATACTTTTTGCATAAAAATTAATTTTTAGTATTTTAAAGTAAAAGCAAAAAAAAAAAAACTTTTTTGTGTCCCGATATTAAGAATAAAATGTTCGGTCCCAATGAAGTCGTTAAATTGGGACTGATTGTTCGATGATGTTTAAGGTATGTGACTACCTTTGGGGCACTTTTTGAAATATATAAAATTTCAATTAAATAAACATTTTTTTTTTGAAATGGGACATAAAGAAGAATTCCAATACAGTTTTACAAAGTTAAAAATTTAATTTTTTAAAAATTGGGAATTTTTGAGTGAAATTTTATGAAAAATTGGGTGGTAAGGATTGTATTGAAAAATTTTAATTAATATATTCTTATAATTTTATACAGTACAAAAAGCCATTTTACCAACTTAAAATTTTTTCCCTTTTTTGGGTTTAAATTTTTTGCAAAAACTCAATTTTTACAAAAACTTTTATTTTCTCCAAAAATAATAAAAAAAATAAATATATACACAGAGATTAGATTATAGTCCCAAAAAATATATATATATATATATATATATATATATATATATTTCAATCATTGTATTCCATAAATATTTCAATCGATTCTTTGTTGTTTGATCTTAATATTTGATGATTGAACAAACATATTAAAACGAATACAGTTTTTATTTGCATTAAATGACACCATTGTCTTCATTTGTCCTGCAAAACCATCATAAAATGCATCCTTACGCTCGTTTTTAGATAAGCACCTACATAAATTATCTGCTAGTAATACAGGTTGCCCGGCTTAAAGTTTACAAAAGTTACGGCTTATTATTACAGAACTACCTATCACAATGTAATAAATTGTTCATTATTGGATTTAAAATCCCTCCAAGATATTTTGAGTTTTGTCTGATCATTCTCATATGCGCGCATTATTCGGCAAATGTAGATGATAAACTTTTTTACACTGTCTTCGTTAGTAAAGAGCATAAGGTGCAGAGCGTTCTTTGGTTAACGGAACTTAAATCAGTCAGCTGTTTACAGCTACGTGTTCAAACAGAATGGAATGTCGACCCTCCGACATCAAAATCTATCCACCAATGGGACAGAATTTTAAAGGAGACGGGAACTTTGGTACCTCAAACTGGCAAGTATTTTTAAGTTTTCGTGAGAGAAGACATTGCTAATCGTTTGCGTGATTCACTTTGTAGGAGTCATGATAAGTCTATAAGGAAAGCCAGTAACAACATTCCATTCTGTTCGAACACATCGCTGTACAGCGTAACTGATTTTAAATTCCGTTAACCAAAGTATACATTGCTCCTTTTGTTGTGGCGGCCATATCTTTAATTATGAAGTCAGTGTAAAAAATTTATCGTCTGCGATTGCCGAATAATGCAAGAACGTGCGTTTGAACGGACTAGACCCAAAAGATCTCGGAGGTATTCCCTATTCACGGATGAAACTTATTAAATTCTAATGGGTAGTTCCATAATAATAAGCCTTTAATTTTGGATACTTTAAGCTCGCTTGTAATGAATGTAGATGTGCGTATATTGTACTTTATAAATTATTTATTGGAATAAACTTTAGGACCAATTACATGTGCGTGTTTAAAAATAATTGTTTTGCACTTTTTAGATATCTCGTAACTCGTTAATTTCCATAAAAGTGAGGTTTTATAATATTATATGCAAAAGAGGAATACTGAATTTACAATCTTAAACTACTTCAGACCCATTGACTTATTTGATAGGTAGAGAGAGAAAGTAAGAAAAGCAACACGAGGTCTATTGTCTATAGACCTCAAAATTTTGAATATTGGTTAAGGGACGAAGACGACATCTGAGTTGGCACCTCCCTCTTCAACGAGACAAATTTTGGAAACCGACAGCTTTAACTCTCTACACGGAGGGTCTTCAGTGTAGCTGAGGTTTCGAAACCCAACTACAAAATCATGATCATAACCACTAAACTACCGGGCTGGGTTAGTAGAGTCATAGATTCAAAAACCGAAAATTTTAAGGACGAATATGAAACCAATCACGGAATGTATTTATCCCGCACGTAAATGGTATTAATTTAGTTCTATATATCATATTTGTGTGTGTGTGTGTACTATAATGAAATGTATCGATTTATTTTAAAAAGCAATTTTATAATTTTGAAAAGGAATGCACCAATTAAATTAAATTAGACGTAATTATTTCCAAGTGCCTATTAAGTAATAAAACTGCATTAATTTAGCATTATCGAATCAAATCGCAATACAGTGTCTCTCAAACTGTGAGGCGCACTTCCCTATATAGGAGGTCATAATATCTCTCTACGAAGGGACGCGAGCCTATTTAGTTGTTGGAAACAAGATTATTTTTTAAAAATATATTAATTTACTGAAAGTAAACAAACAAAAAACATTCTGACATAATAAAAAATAGAATACACATTTACACTGATATAATACACTTATAAATGTATCAGTACTGCGTAATGTATTTTATAATTAATTTAACAATTTGAAGTTAAGAACAAGTTAAATAATTACTAGTGACCCCATGGGCTTGTCCTATATAAAATTATATGCAAAAATTAACATATCTTGATAATTTATACAGTTCATATCTAATCCCTTAAATGCCGATTAAAAATACGCGATTCTCTCCTCAATGCCACCGCCTAACAAGCAGGCGCCCGTATTTTTTGTATTGGGGGAGATTCAAAAGGAATAAATAAGAAAATCCTTCGCAAGCACTACCAAGACCCTTTTATTTATTCCAAAGCCTTCGAAAAAATGTTATAGATAGCAGTGCACAGATAAGATTGTACTTCGTGGAAACACGTACGTCCACAGCAATTAACGCACTGGCTGAGTGAAACGTTTATATACGTCGGGGACTTAAGAGGTTAAAGTTGTATTGTGGCTTAAGGGTCAAAATATATTATTATTGAATTAAATACATTGTTATTGTATGGAGGGGGTGAGATAAAAATTATAATTGAATATTGGGTAGCTAATATTTGAAGTTTGAGAACCACTGGTATAAAAAAGAGTATTCTTAAATTATTTTTTTGTCGAAATCCCTTATGTATGGAATATTTTTTATATTTCTAAGCAGATTACAACAACAAAAGATTTCCTTAGATGTTGAAGCAAAATCTCTTTAATTTAATGTTCTTTCTATCAATTATTCTAAGAATATATTTTTAATGCTGTTTAATTGATTAGAATTATATATTTTATAATCACAGTTAATACACATTTCACACTATATTCACAATATGTAACTATGTGTGTATATATATATATATATATATATATATATATATATATATATATAGATAGATAGATAGATAGATAGATATATCGACGTCTTAAGTCTGCTTGTGAATCTCATGCTCTTTAGATTCTATCTTCCATTTAATGGCCACAATAGCGTAAAATGTAAATAGTTGCCCACTTCCGTAATTTTCTGATGACCTGCTCATCACTCTTTTCTGTCGGCTTCTTCGCCAATGGAGACACGGCTCTGCTCTTCATCCACCACCTTCCCTGTTTTCGAATAGGGGAGAGAGCTTAAGTTAGTGGTAACCACATTCTAGGTAATTTAGACAGATGGATGTTGTGTCCTCGTCTGGAGACCGCTTAACCCTTCCGCTGCGTTGGTCACTCATCATGATGACCTATTGATCCTATCTCAACCTTAACACAGCATTAATCGGAGGAAAAATGAAAATGACCTTTCCGTCCTCTAAAGAGGAATACTTTTCAGAAACGACCAATGTGATTTGGAATTATAAAATTTTGGTCTGCAGTGTTCTTTCTCTCAGTTTTACTTCAATAAAAACATTGTTTCTTGAAAATAAAAATTTAATGTGTATGATGTGTATTTTACAAAATAATTGGGTATGAATTAAAATGTGCTTATAAAACACGTACACAATCAAAGCAGTGAATGCTTATGAGATTTATTTCGAAAACAAATTATCACTTTACTGAGGGAAAAATCATTTCAATATTTGTTTTTTAAAAAAAAACCTAGTCTTTTCAAGTACTAAATCATTTTTAGAATCATACAAATGTGTCAATATACAGTAAACTTGAATGTAGCGATTGTTTCAAAGTATTTTATATATATATGTATAAGCTATTTATAAAAAGAGAAAATTACTCTAAAAAAGACCACATATTTAATCATTAAATAGCTCCTTAAAAAAAAAAAAAGCTATAACAACAATAAATTAAAAACTGCTAAACAATGCATTACAAAACTTTTTCATTAAGTTTACAAAAACTAAAGAAAAAATCTCAACAATTTTGTATACAAACATATTTCAATATATGCCATAATTTATTCGTATATTTAATTCTCCTCACAAATATTTCTGAAAAATTGTTTTTCACAAGAATTACTGTAAATTTTATGATGATACATTACTGTGATATCATCATAATAGACAAAAATAGACACATACGCTAAAATTGTAAAGCATTTTCAAAAGTAGTGTAAGAAGAATCTGTTTCCAATTTTAATTGTGAAATTTCAAAGAATTATATATCCTATCTGACTGCATATTTCGTAAGATTTATTTTTTTCTGAAAGGTTGAGTATGTATACTTTAAACGTATTCTTAGGAGTTCATTGGGGACAGTAATAATAATAAAAAAAAACCATTGATTGTTTTTTTTGTTAAATTAAGTTTTATTGAGCGTATCACATAAAGAACACTCTGCCAGACTTACAACAATCTAACTTAGGAAATCTATGCATCACTTTAGCGACACCACCAGCTATTCCATCGTATCGCATGTTTTTGCCCCAATAGTCTTAGCATGCTTTTTCGTGATCCCCACAGATAAAAAAATCCACAAAAAAAAAAACAAATCTCTGACATTATCTGTAATATTTAATGAGGTGTATTTTGTCTGTGCATTACTTTAAAAATTTGTTTGTTTTGTTATTAGAGAAATAATATCGTCCGAAAAAAAAATTATGAAGTGCTCGTAAGCCATCTTCTCAAATGAATTATCTTTTACTTCGACAGATCCGGTGAATTTAGAGCGTTGGTTCTAATCCCTTAGCTGGTATTATTCAATTCCTACTATTAACTCACACTCTCTCTATATTTATTTATTTGCTTGTTTATTTATTTATTTATCTTGGTGGAATATTCTATCCTTAATAAAATACATTTTAAAGTGCTCAATTGAGCTGAAATTTTATATACATGATTATTTTCGATGATAATACAATAATTTAATTATAATTAATGAATATTAATTGATTAAAACCAATTATTTACAGAATTACAAATATAGCTACGTTGGCATCATTTTTGGCTACTTGTGTGTCAAAACTTGAAAAGGTTTTTCTCACGTTTTAAAGCATTCAGTTGAACTGACATTTTATAGACACGATTCTTTTGAATGACAATACGATACTTTTGCGATCATTAATAAAATGTATTGACCACTTAATGTTCTGATTCTGTCATATATATATATACATATTTATATTAATTGTAACTATTTGATAGGGGATGGAGGATCTATTGCAGATCCATATCCCTGTGACGTGAAGAAACGTTGTAACTATTTAATTAAAAAAAATGTGTGTGTATCAGTGTGAAAACGGGGTAGAAGTTAACTTTGGCTTATAAGTATTGTTGTTGTTGTCGTGTATGTGCAGAGGTGCACTTGTCATAACTGAGGGTTGCCAGAGTCCTGAGAGGTTGGACTTCTGCTCATTTTAGTCGCCTTTACGAAACGCATGAGCTTACTTTGGGACTATACTACTCCGGTCACCACACGGAAGACTATAAAGATACCTTTTAATACCTGATACTGATGATGAGTTAATTTTGGCGAGATTGTGTATATGGTGTTCTTGGTGAAGGGCTGTTTGGCTTAACGTATGATACCTCCAATTAGGCTTAATGCAGCTGTATTCAAAGAAACGGTTTTGAAGATTGAAGTATTTTGCACTTTTCAATTTCTTTAAAAAGTCTGCAGCGTAAAATATATACTAAGAGATGATCACTGAAAGGATGATAACTTGATAAACAAACATATAACATTTTATAATAGCTCATTATAAGGGCAATCATTTTAAATGTAAAGAAAATATGCCTCTGGGTACTAGTAGAGTTTTTGAATGGTTGGCGAAATAATTACGTTATATTATCTTGTGATATGGTATCTATCATAAGATTTTTCATATGGGTTTTTTCTGACAGTACAACCCACATTGAGAAATACATCACTTTTTCGATATGCTTTTGGTTGTGACCATTTTAATTTACTACCTAAACTTGAGATTTGATTATTTTTAAAGGAAAAGAGAGAGATGAATATATTCACCATATGAACTAGCCTGTGAAACCATCGATTATGAATTATATGCAGCATACTTTGAAATAATTTAGGTAGATCGTCAAATGTAACCAACTACGATCTTAGAAGAATTGAAGTTGTTGCCGCTTATATGTATTGAATTGTATGATCAAGTCTTTTTATTTTAAAGTAATATTATATATAATTAATAAATGTATTATCATCATTATTATTTCAAACTGTATTCCAAAAACGTGGGAGAATTCGGAGCTGCATACATTTCTACCTGACGTTCATCGCGTAACCATAACTGGTAACGGGTAACCCTTAACGAAAATTTTTCCCTACCGTGCCATAAAAAGTTTTCAAAAAGTAGCTAAAATAAATTTTTTCTGTGTTGATCTAAGTAGGAATTGACTTATTTTTTTTATATGTTACTTGTTTTTATCTTCATCATGACTACTTTGGATTTTTTGAAGGAGTAGCTGCTGCAGGAGAAGATGGAAACAAAATGTGACTGTACAACATCACGAAGACACGTCAAATTACTGACTTTTGGGAAATGAGCTAAGGTGGTTATCACTGGATATGGTGAGCCTACTTCATCTGAGATAGAGAGGAGATACCGTAATCTAAGAGTGGCGTCTTAGCAATTTCACTGTCTGGATGTATATAGATTTGGAGGCAAAACTGATGAAGAATGAGGCCGTACTGGCAGCAACGGTAGTTGGCATGGGACCAAAGATGTTCAAGTAGCCACTAGATTGCACTCATTATCTTCTTCAAATAAAAGATGAAGATTTTCTATTGATGACGGCAATGATAGTGATAGTGTGCTGAAGCTTCCTGAGTACGTCAGGCGGAAGAAGTATAGAAATTCTTCTTCAGTTGACCTACTTTCATCCACATCTGACTTTGCCTTCGGTCAAGGAGTGTGAAGCTCAGTTTTTCTGCTGCTGACTAAGCTGATTAGGGGCATCTTTGATAGAAAAGAACAAAATAATAATAATAATATCTGTACAAATTAAACAATGTCGCAAATTTCATATTTGATTCATATATAAAAAATTGTAGAAAGCTGGCTAATTAGCAATGTAACGTTTTTGACAAAACTCAAACAAATTAGCTTATAAAGTATGCTCTTAATACATTCGGTGAGTGAAAATCCTTTTCTGATAAGTAAATTTTGTAACTTATTCAAAGAAAACCATTTTTGGAAAATACATTTCCAAACATCTGCAATATTTTATAAAGTGCAACATGTCAAATCATACACTATCCAAAGAATAGAGCTAATGAGAGGTGTGTTTCAGCCTGTATGAATTGATAAGAAACCATTTTTAAAACTTATCTTTTTCGCACCGTAAAAGATACAGTTTCAAAATTGATTTAGTATTCACAGAAAAAGTTTCGGTTCATTGTTTTAAAGTTTTTTAAAATTTGATCACTTGTGCTATGGTTGTCAATTTTAAAATCTGCATTTCAAAATCATGTAAAATTTGTTGGGGATGAACTTTCAAGGAAAATTTATAACATTTATAGAATAAAAAATTAAATATTTAAAAAAATTTAACTTTTAAAATTTTTTTATTTCATTAATTTATGCTTAATATAAATATTATATTGCCCTATGACTGTAAAATACATCTCAATATATATTTATGAGATACATTGTTATAATAAAACGTAACTAAATATAATTTTTTCATTTTCTCTCTTTAAAATATGGGTTAATGAGAACATCATTATATCAAATACTTTACATCAATTAATTTACGCAATTGGAAAAATCTCCCGGTTTCAAAAGCACTTCATTGGCAAATGGGGAACTCAATCACGGCTCTGTACCTAATTTGAATAGTGTAAATGGTTTGATTAACAAGTGAAGACATTTAATGGACGGAGAAAGAATCTAAAAATATCTCGTAATTGCTTCACTGGACGAAACAGCTGCTAAATGGAGATAGATGGTGATTGGTTTACCTCGTTAGCCAAAGTGAAGGGGCTCCATCAAAGAACGTGAATAATGAACTCTTCCAGACGACATATTTTCATTCTGCGAAATCGTCAGAATTACTTCTGTTTTTGACTTAATTAATGTACTACATCACGTGGAGTCCCTGTTGCATGCGATGTTACTAAATCATTTCTTCGAGATGATTTAGCGTAATGATGTGGTTTAATTCGGTTAGGGAGTAGAGTTCTGACGTTAATGGTAAACGCTTAATCACTGAAGTTACACATTTGTTGCACAAACCAAAAAGATTTGCATAATGACTTCGAATTAAATCTCTATTACATATATATGAGCCCATAAAATAAAAGATTATTAAGATTGTCCTGAAAATGTAAAGAAATGTATATTTATTCTGTCTATCCACCCGAATTCTATGATTTCAAATTGCTTGGAAAATCATAAAAGTCTTGATTAAAATTTCCTTTCTTTTTATATCATAGACAAAATATGTATAACACTGATCAACATGATTTTTGTCTCATGAATAATAGTTGTACTTGATGCAGTTTTTTATCGTGTTTTCAAATATGTATTCGAAATTTCTCCATCACCCACAGTTTTTTAAATTTTAATTTCAATTAATGAATTTAAATATTTTTTTAATAAACGACCATTTGTCCATTGTAAAATAAAAACTCCTAGAGCATTGTAAATGTGATGGAACCTCATGAGCTAACTCAAATGGTGTCATTGCTACTGTTGTGCAAATTCAGACATGTACAGACACTTTGGCACCAGACACAACAGACAGGTACATACAAGGTCTAGACTAGCATGCATTCATTAGAACGATGTCAGTTGTGAGATAGTAGTGAACCAGTACAAACACGTAATTGTGAGTGCTTAGTGTCTGGATTGTTGAATGTTACGTATTTACAAAATTTAATTCTTTTTAATTTGTTGTTGGTTAAAATAATGCATAGAGCTTGTTTAAATCATCATAACAACTTTTATTTATATATGTGGTGAAGTGACGTTCAAGTCCCAAAGGCGAAACCTCCATTATTAAAAAAGTGTTGTAAAGAACTTTTATTTTGGGTGTTAAGTGGGGGATCAAACAAGGACATAGTCCCCACATATCTGTTGTTTATCGTGCACTAGGCTTCTCACTGCATGGAAGAATGGCACATGCCATTTGCTATCCCTATGATTTGGAGGGAACCCAAAGATCACTCCTATGACTGTTATTTCTGCTTAACAAACATTAAAGGAATTACGTCAAAATCAAAGCATACAGTGGTGTACCCTAACACAATCTGCAATGAGACCAGTTCCACACAGCGAAGAATTGCCATACCAGCCTCAGAACATGTGACATTAGATGAAGAGAGCTCAAATTCCGATAGAAGTAAGGAAGAAGAAGAAACAGTTTGTGGTGATACAACTTTTGGACCAAGCTGTTCATCAGAGCCTCATTTATTGACTCAAGAAGATCTTAACGATCTCACACTAGATTTAAAGTTATCCAAAAAACATTCTGAAATGCTTAGCTCCCGGCTAAAAGGATGGAATCTTCTTCAAAAGAATACAAAGATATGTACTTATCGTAGTCGTCATTTTCAATGTAAAGAATATTTTTCAGAAGAAAATGGCTTAGTGTTTTGTAATGGCATTTCTTCTCTTACGGAGACATTTGGTATTGAACATAACCCTATAGAGAATGGCGCTTGTTTATTGATTCCTCCAAAGCAAGTTTAAAATCAGTGCTTCTGCATAATGGAAACAAATTCTCATTAATACATGTGGCTCACTTTCTGCTGGTATGAAAAGGGAGCATATGAAAACTTTTCAATTTTATTGGCAAAACTTCAATATGCCGCATTGTATGAATGGAATATTTGTGGTGATTTGAAGGTAACTGCACTCATTCTTGGTCTGCAGCTTGGTTACACAAATACTGTTGTTTTTTGTGTCTTTTGGGATGAATCCGGGACAGAAAAACCATTACATCATAAAGAATGGCCTAAACGTGAATCATTCATTCATGGACAGAAAAATGTGAAACACTTATGACGCATTGTGTAATCCTAAAATGTGTATCTACCTCCCGTTACATATCAAACTAGGATTAATGAAGAATTTCGTGAAAATACATGGACAACCTCCCTGGTTTCATGTACTTAAAACAGAAGTTTCCTAAAAATTAGTGAAGCAAAAATTAAAGAAGGGATATTTGTGGGTCCACAAATACAATCACTAATGCATGATGAGAAGTTTGAGGAACTGTAAATCCACTGGAGAAACAGCGTGGCAAGCAATCAAAATGTAACTCAGTTTTTTGGGAAATCTAAAGGAGGAAAATTACCGTGATATTGTTCATGATCTTATAACATCTTATAAAAATTTGGGCTGTACTATGTCCTTAAAAATACACTTCCTGCATTCGCATAGATTTCTTCCCGGAAAACCTTGGTGCAGTGAGGATAAACACAGAGAACACTTTCATCAGGAGATTTCAGCGATAGAAAGAATATCAAAAGGCAAAGGAATGCTAATATGCGCCGATTATTGTTGGACCATCAAGAAGGGATACTCCACAGGCGAAATGTAAAAGAAAATCATTGATTTTGCTTAATTTCTAGGTGAGTCCGAATGTTCGAATATTGTGTGCAAATGTAGAAAATATTAAAGTGTTCAAATTAAATGCCTGTCTCTCAAAACCTTGCGTGATGAAGAAAAAATCGATATCATATTTGAATTCAGAATAAATGCTATCAGAATCACATACTTTTTCTTTTTGAGACAAAATTTACACTGCTTTTGTGTCAGTGTAATTTATGAATCTGCAAGAAACAGAAATAATAAATATCTGTTAAACATTACTATATATATATATATACACACACTCAAGGACAAAAAAATTAGCGCACCAAGAAATAATTGCAGGATCGTAACTAAACTTGGCATGAATGTACATGTCGGGAGGATATGCAAATGATTAGAAATGCAGCATTATTGCGCCTTATGTACAGCCGGTAGAGGGCATTTAACGTCATACTCCATGGAGTATAAAATAGGTAAACAAAGCTTATTTAAGTGTGCTGAATCTTTTACAAAGCCAAGAATGGAGGTAGACAAGCCATTATGCTGCTTTCGAAGACAATATGAGCAGATGTCGCAGTTTAGGAGGGGGAACATCATCGGCAGGATGGGTGGTCAGCTATGCCAGTAGCTTGTAAACTAGGCTGTTCTGATTGTGTTGTGACCAGTGGATCGGAGAGATGTCATTTACATGAAGACCTGGCTCAGGACGCCCTCGACATACCAGTCGTCGAAAAGACCACCACATCGTAAGAAATGCACTCGTACAGCTAACTGCTTCATTGGCGACCATCCAGGCACAGTTAGTTCCTTCACTAGGGCTCCCTTTGTCTTCTTGAACCATACGAAGGTGCCTAGCTGAAGTACATTTCGGATCGCGGCGCCCATTACATGTCGTGCCCTTGACGTCCACCCATTGATGCAATAGGGGACAAATTCCCCGATGAGATCAATCATTATTTCAAGTTTTACATTACATTTATTTCTTGTAGACAGAATTAAAATTTAATACTATCCAAATAGAGTAAGATTATTTGCAAAAGTTCATTTTTTTTAAGGAATTTAATATTTCCAAGAAAAACAAATAGCATTAACAAAGGTTTTATAGAACAGCATTACAATGACTGAGACTTTCAAATAATAAAAACCGAAATATGGGGATTTTGATTGATTAACCGTACCCAAGTTCCAAAAAGATATTTATTAGGGAAATGTACTGCAAAACAGGGGGAGAATCTTGTTCTTATAACTTACGAAATTTGGAAAAAAAGCGAGACAACTTAGGGTTTTTGGAAATAACACAGTTGGGTGTCATCAAAAGAGATTTTCACAAAGGGGAGACTTTTGGAGGATTTTTATTTCGAGCTTCGGGTTAATAAATCTTTTTTTTTTCTCATCGTTATGGAAAGAATTTTTTTTTTTTTAAACTAAATCTTTAGTTTAAGTATTTGATTTCCATATTAGACGTCAAGTATTTTCCATTATTACGTAATTATGAAACCTAAAATATGACGATTGCATGAATGATAATTAAGCCTGACAAAATTAAAAGTAATTATTGTAATGCAACTGTCTCGGATTGAATAAGATATCTTAATATTCTTTAATTAGCAATAATCAGGGAAATGTTTTCTTTACTGTATTAAATATTGCCAAAATAACAAATTTGATTATAATAATATAAATTTCTTTTCATTAAAACTATTGAGCAATAAAATGGCGTAATTCCTATCAAATATAAAATAATTAGGTTTAAAGTAGTGGATTTTTGTTTATCATTTACATTATTTCAACGTAATTTAATTAAATTCGTTAACCCCCAAAAGTTTGTTTTAAAAAGTTAAAAATTTTCACAAAAGTTTTAATTTAAAAATTTTAAAAATTTTTTTTGCTTTTTTTCTACTATGTAAAAAACGATTTTGTTCTCAAACTTTCAAAAATTTTCAAAAATTTCCCTAAAAAGCTAACCATTTAATTTTTGGGGAAAATCAAATTTTAAAGTTTTAAAAATTTCCCCAAAAATGGAATAAAAACAAACGTAAACCTTTTAAAAATTTTTGGTTTTTAAGAAAAAGAATTTTCAAATTTCTTGAGGTTTTGAAAAGTAAAATGAAAAGGATTTAATTAAAAAAATTTAAATTTGTTTTTTGAACCAATTTTTAATTTAATTGAATTTCTTACTTGCCTTTTTTTAAAAAAATTTTTTTATTTTTCTAAATAACAAAATTTTGATTTAAGGAAATTAAAAAGAAAAAAATTTTTAACTCTTTTTTTTGGGTTTTAAAAATTTTTGGGGTTTAAAAAGTTTTGAAAAAAGAATTTTTAACAAAAAATTAATTTTAAAAAATTTTGTCTTTTTTCCCCAAAAATTTCCCCTTAAAAATTTTTTTAAAATAAAAAGGCTTTTAAATTTTTCAAAGTCCTTTTTGGTTTTTTGGGGGACCAATGGTTTGGCTTTTAAAAAACGGTTTCCCTTAAAGTTTAAAGAAAAAGGGGGCCCCCAAAAAATTTTTTAAATTTTAAAATTTGTTTTAAAACCCTCGGGGTTTTAATTTTCCCTTCCCTTTTTGGTCCCAAAGGTTGGAAAAATTTGAAAAATTTGTCTTGTTGGGGTTTAGTCCACCCCCTTCCCAAAGTGGGGGTTTTACAACCCCGGGGGTTTTAATTTTTTACCCTCCCAAAGGGGGAAATTTAAAAATAATTTTGGGGGTTTTCCATATTTTAAAAAGGGCTGAAACGAAAAGGGTTTCTTGAACTCCAAGGGTTTTTTAAGCCAAAAAAAATTTTTTAAAAAAAGGGGGAAAACCGTTTTTTTAATTTAAAAAAAAAATTTAATTTATTTTAAATTTAAAAAGGGAAATTTTATAAAAAGGCAAAACCAAATTTTTTTAAAACAAAAATTTTAATTTTTTAAATTTTAAAGGTTAAATTTAGTTAAAACGGACAGCAAAATTTTTAAAACAAAAGTTTTAAAATTTCCCCCAGAAATTGCCAAAAATAGTTTAATTTAAACTGGAATTTTTTCCAAGTTTTAAATTGGCCGCAAAAAAATTCGTAAAAAAAGTTTTAACCAAAAACGGAAAACCAACAGTTTAGAAAGGTTTGGGGTTAACCCGAAAAAAAAATGTTTTTTAAATTTCAATTTTTGCTAGGGAATTTTTAAAGAATTTTGAAAATGAAAATTTTGGGCCAAAGTATGAAATACACCCAATAAACTGGGGGTCGTTGGTGGGGAGGAGAGCAAAGTTGTTTTACTTGCGCCCCCTTTGATTGAAAAGGGGAAAAAGAAATCATGATTTCCCCCTGAAGGCTTCATTTGTATGTCGCGGGGGAAACGATAAAATTGGGGTTTTTGTCAAATCCCCCTATAGGAGATATCAATTATCAAAAAGATTTTAAAAAAATAAATTCTCTTTGTCCCCTGTTGTAAGAAAAAGGAATTGGTTAAACCCCCAAACTTTTTTAGGGGAAATGATGAAATAAAAAAAAAATATGAAATTTTTTTGGTACTAGGGGACTAATATTTGGGGACCCTAAAAATTTTTTCTTATGGTTGGGATGTGCTGGGACACACCCCCCCGGTGCTTTCTCCCCCCTTTACGGCTTTTGGCCAATATCCCCGACAACCGATCCTTCGAAAACATGGGCCCCTTGATCCCTCTTTAAACTGCTTTTTTCCATTTTATTATAATTTCATGCTCATAGGGCTATTCCATACATAGTTTTAAATTGTTTTTAAACTTTTAAAATTTTTTTAAAATTTCCACAATACCCTTGGCTCCTTTTTTTGAGTTTGGGGCCTTGAGATTTGAACCAACTTTTCCCCACTCGTCAAACCCCTTTCCAGTCATAAAATTAATTTTCCTTTTGAGGTTGGGGAAAAGGTTTAAAACACTAAAAAAACATCCCCCCATGTTAATCTTATGGGTCTGAAAAATTTACCCCCCAAAGGGTTAATTTGTTTTTTGGAGGTACCCCATATTTTCGTGTATGGGCGGCCTTCGGGGAATTTTTTCCCCCGCTGCTCCCCCCACTGGGTTTCCCCTATAACTCTAATCCTGTGCTCCCTTTGGGCGACCCACCGGCTGGATTTGATTGTTCTCCCTTTTGAGCTCTTTTTAAAATATGTAATTTTATCCCAAAGCCCCCCCCCCCCTTTTCCCCGTTTTAAACAATTTTAAAATTTTTTAATTTTTTTAAAAATTTCCCCCCAGCTCCAATATTTTTGACCTTAGGGGTTTGGAAAAAAAAATTAGGGATTCAGTTTGTGTTTAAAATTAATACTTTAAAAAGAAAAAAAAAAAAAAAGTAGGAGATTTTGGGATTTTCGTTGAATTTAAACATGCATATCTACATTTTTTTTTTTTTTTTCTATCATTAATTAAGTTATTGTAAAATTGATTCATAAATTTTTTTAAAACATTCTTAGGAAAGTTACAAAAAATTTCAGGTCAAAAAATTAAATAAATACAAAAGGGGGTATTTTTTTAAAATGTTCCCTATTTTTTAAAAAAAATTTCAATTTTTTCTTTTTTGTGAATAATTTCACAAAATTTCATCTGTAATAATTTTTTGAATAAAAAAATTATTTTGTAAAGCTAAAAAAAAATTTTTTTAAAAACATAAATAAAAAAAATTGTTCAAAATATGTAAATCACCTTAATAAGAAAAACAATAATCATGTTCAGTACAACTTTCATTTTTCTTTACGTATTTTGAATACACTTTTTTTCAATGTTACTTCCCTTTTATTTTCTAATTTTAAAATTTGTATTTTTAGGAAGAGTCATTTATAAAAAAAGCCTTTTGGGGCCTTTTTTTTTATACTTTTTGCCTAAATAGCATTTGGCATTGAAAGGGAAAGGTAGGCAAAGTAAAGTAATAATTTCCTATTTCATACTTTTCCTAAAAAAGTCACCCTTCTATAGAATCCGGCCTTTCATACTTTGCCGGTAACCCAAAACACCGTTCACTTAAAATAAATAGTCAAAAAAGTTTCCTAAGGTTTTCATTAACATGCAAAAAAAAAGAAAATAACCCTTTTTGACTTTAAATATATTTTCGGAAAAAAATGACAATCTTTTTTAATCCGTTTAAAACTCAATTTTTGATATAAAACTATTCCCCCTTCTTCCTTTTTTAAAAGCTCCCCCCTTAGAACCCGTGCTGCCCCTTTCTTTTAAAAGTGGGCTTAAAAAAAATATCCCCCGTTAAATATCGTCAGAGTATTCAAAAATGGTAATTCTATGTAATTTTAAAGTGAAAATGGTACTTAAAAGGGACCGGGCGGTAGATAAAGGTAAATTGGGGTTTTTCTTTTTTTAAAAAAGGGGTTTCCCGCGTGGTTGTCGGCTCCAAAATAAAAAAAAAAAGGAAGAAAAAAAAAAAGACTTTATCACTACTAAACAAAAAAAAAATTTTAGGATTAAACTTTACAAGGTTGATGCCAAATGTTGAAACTTTGTGGTTGAAGCACCAGATTCATCCCTCCCATTATAAACATGTGTTTTTTGATCAATTATTTTATTTATTAATCAAAGTTTCATTTAATTAACAAGCGTTTCTTTAAATTTTTAAAAAAAAAATATTTCACCAAAAGTTAAAAATTTAAAAAATTTTTAAGTACTAGTTCTTTTAAAGCTTCAAAAGATATTTAAGTTGCTAAATCTGAAAATATTTAACCTTAGGTAAGCAGGAGTCTACCCCCAAACACCAAAAAACATAGCAAGGGGTCTATGAGAAAAAAAGGTCTTATAACCTTTGGTCTAATCATCGGACCGTTACTTAAAAATAGAAGGTTCATGTCCAATAATCGCCGTGTAGCGTCAAAGTGAGATGTTAATAACGAATAAATCATTCCGATTTCTTTTTTCTTTTCTTTACCTAAATTTCTTATTTCTCAAATAATTGCTTTATTTTTAATTTAATTTAAAACTAGCTGGTATACCCGTTCTTTACACGGGTGAATTAAAAAATCAAACAATATAGATTGAAGGATAAAGAAGCTTTTAATTAGTTAATCTTATGTGAATTGCAAATTAAACAAAAAAGTGCTATTACATATCTCAACTGAACAAAAAAAAAATGTTTGTTAAATTTTTTAAATCTTTTTAGATTTAATAGTTTATAAAAAAGTTTTTTTTTATTTATAACTCCTCGTAACTTCTTGTGGGTCGATTTTTTGGAAAAACCTTCCCAAGTTGAACCCTGCTCGGCAAAAAAATAAACATTGTTACAAATTTTTTTTAAAAGAACACCCTTAAAAAAAGTGTAAAAAATTTAAATCTAGAAGAGTAATACGTTTATTTAAATTTTGGTTTTTATTTATTTTTTTGTTAAAATTTGCAAAGCCCCGGTTTAAATTATAATCGTGATTCAATTTGGGAAAAAAAAGCGAAAAGTTTGGGGTAGATTTAAGTTGGCAACTTGGCAATTCATTGAACGGTTTCGAAAATTTTATATACCCGTAGAGCCAAACCGGGGGAGCTGCCACAAAGAAGATAAAACAAAAACTTTTCCATAAAAAAGACATATACATGCCAATTTTCATAGTGATTGGTGGAACGGTGCTGGAATGAAGCGAGGTCATTCATACAAACATCAATTTTTATATGGTATATAAATAAACTAATAGCATTAATGAATCTTAAATTTCGGATCATTAAAATAGTTTATATAAAATTTACTTGCGGAGAAAATCCTTTAAAACGAGACTGAAGGGTCTGAAATATGTTTTTTGGGCTAAAGAATGTCATGTTACTTACTTACTTACTCCCGAGAATCCCAGCTCACCCAAAAGGGGTTTTGAGCTGCATTTTTACCCTTTCCCAGAAGTTATTTTATTTTTCAAAATTAAAAAAAAAAAAAAAAAACATGTACAAAAAAAGGGCCCCCAAAGAGGGACCCTCCAAAATTCTTAAGAGCTGGGGGAAAAATACAGCAAAAGCACTTTACATTACAATGCAAGTACAAAAAAAAATCACAAGCACAAACCCGAAAGGAAAGAAAGTGAAAGAAGGACAGGAAACAAAAATAATAATAATAAAAACAAAATAACGTAAAATATTCTACAAAAAAAAAAAAAAAAAATCCTGACATTTAACAAAATTAAGTATCCACCCGATAATTTGACATAAATTGAGCCTTTTGTTGACGCTGAGCTAGGGACTGCTTTAGTGTCTCAGCAGCTCTGTTAGTGTCTCACTCTCCGCCTGTTCAAGCATTCGCAATTCGGCTTGTGGTAACATTTCATTAAGTCTAGCTTCTTTCATAGCTCGAGCTTTCTTAGAGCTTTGGGAAAGATTAGACTTGCGCCTTCACGGCATAATTCTTAGTAGATACTTTTTCTACACTTCCAAAAAATATAGTAGGGTAGTTATTATTATTTTTATACTTAAAAAATGCAATACCTGCCTATTCAATTAATGATTTAGTGTGAAAGACAAAGCTTATCTATTTTAAAAACCAGAAGCGATAAAAGTATGTTCTATTTTAAAACAAAATATAGTCGTTAAAATGAACAAAGCAATAAATCAGATGCGAGCGCGCAATGTTACCTGTCGTAGACAAATCAAAAAGGGAAAGTTTTGCTTCACACATAAAAGATGCATATACTTGGACGTGTAGCTCTAACGGTTTTTTGCAGAGCACGCCAGAATAGCTTGCAGATGGTTCAATTTTTTATTAGTTAATTGATAATTATCATTATATTTTGGACACTTCCCACAATATCTTTATAAATTATAGCCTATGTGTTATTGTGATGTATAAGTTATAATATTGTAACACGTTTCATTAAAATCCATTCAATTGTTTTTGCGTGAAAGAATAACAAACATACATCCATACAAACTTTCTCCTTTATAATATTAGTAAGTATGACTTACTTTCAAACTGCACAATTAAAGACGTAAAAATAATTAATGTTTGGGGATATTAATCTTGAGACTATGAATTTTAAATCACAGGTTTTAGGATATACAGCTAAAAATAAATGTTTCTTATGTCTTATAATCTCTATTAATTGCAAATATTTTATATCTAGCTGAAAAGCCTATATCTAACAAAATTAAGGTAAACGTTTACCTTTTCTTTGCAGCTAGCCTCGAAATCGATCGGCTCCAAGCAATCTCATTCTTGAATCCAACAAATTAAACATACTCGCAATCATTGATGAGTCTGTATTCATAGTAAAACAACATTTAATAGCCATTTAAATTACATTTTAAGATTAAATACAGAAAAGCTTATAGAATTAATACAATTAAAATTACAGCAGGAAATATCGGGAGCGATTGCTCCAAGCGTTCGTTTTTTACATTCTCCGTTACAAAAGTAAACATACCGTCACAGTCACGGCCAACAATTCAGTTTGCGGTTTTCAGAAGAAGTGGAAGTAGAAGTTCCAACAATCTCAGTAGGGTGAAACTGAACAGATGTTTTTTAAAGTCTTGTATAAATATGATTTTTTCTTTGAGATATGTATGGATATTTAAATGACTAAGAAATCCAAAATTAAATCAAATTTTAAAACGAACTTCATTAATTAAAGAAACTTCGAAGTGGATGGTTATTATTTTAAAAAATGTAAACATGCAATTAACCTGATTAGTTCTTTATAACTATTTCTGTTAAGACGAAAGAAATGCTTTTGATATGTTATGCTTCATTAAAATTCATATCAATTTATTTATTTAGTGTATTGTTTGAAAAAATATTTTAAAACCAATTTCGCACTGTGACAAGGAGGCAAGTCATGTTGAAATGTTCCATCAAATGTTTCCATGAATGGAACAATTCTACTGCACAATAGTTCTATATATTTGATAAAATTCAACATGCATTTAAGAGAAACTTAGCTTCTAGGGTCATTTGTAGAGAAAAAATCCCAAATATCTGTTTAGAAGGGTGTTTTATAATCTGTTAGACGTGATCTAGTAACAAAGTTTCAACTTCACTTCATTTAACTACATTTGATATGTATCCTTGCACAAATAAATGTTTCATCACTCAAACTCACCTTTTCCCAATCGTTAACAGTTCATGATCGGTACTTTTTGGTCCATGCTGAACGTTGTTTCATTATTTTCTGAGTAAGAAATAGTTTTTTTCCTCAGTCTTGTTACTACCTTCCAGAAGCCTTTTTATGCTGTTGAGGTACTTACTTCAATACCTTTATCCAAAAAATACCTTCAGAGGTCTATACTTCTCCTTCTTGGATTTATTTTGCTACTTCTTATTAAAATGTTATCAATTTTTGGAGTAGTTTTCCACTTGCGCCCACATTTTTCTTTTCTTTTTGGAGATGATTATCCTGACACTTAATTCGATCACACCAACTGCCATGGTTATATATGTCACAGACATAGGCGTGTGTTCATTGAGAGTGATTTATTTTAGAATGGTTACTCCCAGTAATACCCATCTTTGAACAAGTAAAAGTAACACGCCTTATATACAATTCAAAAAGGAAATTACCAGCTGTAACACTAAAAAACTCACAATTGAGCTTCTGATAAATTAAAATGAATACATTATGGTCAAAGTTGATCTGTCACACTACCTAAGAGCAGATATAATGGGTTTGAGGCAGTTCAGGACATCACTAGTAATCACATACCAATTCAAACAAGATAAACATGTTTGTCTCAATTAATTCGAACAGTATAGTACCCCGATTGTTATCCGCAGCTTTGAGCACCAGTCAGGTGACAGTGCAATTTGGCTTGATTCCACCCAAATTTTGAATGATAACACTCTAGGGGTTGTTTGGGGCCTCTCAGCTCTCTTCCTCTTCCATCAACCTCAAGAGAGGACTTGCGGCTAGGCAGCTTCTCCATGCGGCGAAGCACTATACATTTACAACACCAATGCCTTCCCCGGTTTTCGAAACCTGGCCCAAAGGCACTGCGGTCAGCGTCACTAACCGCTACACCGGATGAGTGGCATGGGTATTAATTGAGTGTATTGATAGGTAATTGTTTTAGATCATTGTATGATATTCTTTATTCTCTATTCGAGACGGGTTTTTCCTTTGAGTTAAAAAAATCATTGAGCTTGCATGAATATTGCGAACACTGAAAACACTTGCCTATGTAAAGAACTCCTTATCAATGAATAGCACATACGGTAGAAACTCCAGGTGTAGCGCACGCTATAGCAAGAGCTATTGACACAACTCTGCACTAAGTAGATAAGAACTTGCTAGCAAATCTTGAACGCTTTGAAAATCAAATCGGTGAAAACATTCCCCATTTTTGACTCAACAATTGGCGATTTGATTCATATATACATGGCGTCAATGACTTTTAATTTTAATTGGGGAAAGGAGGGCTTTATCCCCAATGTTAGAAATAATTTCTTTTTTTTGATATGATACCGTACGGTTCGATACAATTATTAAATAATTTATAGTTAGGTATATATCTATTTCGGGAACGTTTCTCAAACCTTTGTAAGTTTTTTTTTTTTTCCTCATTCCTATTAGTAGCAATGTAAGTTCGAAGCATATAATTTTTCATTAAATGCACGGGAGCGCTTTCATGGGGCACAAAGTCACCCCAGGATCACTCAATCTGTAATTCTGGGAAAACTGTTTATTTGTTATGAATGACCTTGTCAGTATTCTCCTGTATGGAAGTCTTCATGTGAACAAAATAGTATTTGTCACATATCTCCCTCTTTTTGAAAGTGTCAAACTCTTTTTTTTTAACACCCCGTAACGTACTTTGGAGTACTGAATTCCCCGCACGATCATTGTTCCAACATGTTTTCTATGAAAAAGCTATATTTTATCCCTGTAAACGACTTAGTGGTTTTGAAACCTGTGTTGTATGATTCGTTATGTTTATAAAGGTAAATGAACAGAATATATAAAAAAAAGAAATAGAGAGAGGGATCTGCAATCTTTATTAGATGAAGTTGAAGTTGTTCAAGTAGGCGAAGAACTTGGTGAAATAATGGATATTAATCATGATAGAGGAGGTAAATTTCAGAAAGACGATCATCAGAAAATGATTGATCTGAAAGAAAAATTTCAAATGCTACCTAAAAACTCAAAAAAGATATAGAGCCAAAAATGTACTACAAAACACGCTGAACCCTGTTTAAATGACAAAATCAAGAAAAAGTTCAACATGCTATTTGTCGATCATCAAACTAAAACAAAACCACTATATCTTGAGCAAAATATGAGAGCTTTACCTGTAAATATCATTCCTGTAATATTAGTAAAAAGTATCTTTGATTCATATCCTTGATTAAAGTAACGCAAATTTGAAATATTTTAGTTCAATTTGTTTGGATTTTTTCTCAAATTATTGAAGCAAAATTGAAAAATGCTTCAAAGTTGGTAAGTATACTTTCTTTTAGTTAAGTTATTCACCGATATTACTATTTTTATCGTGTACAGCTAAAATAACTAGAAAAATAAATGATTGGGTTGACTCCTTCACCCCCCGAGTGACCACCAACATTGATATGCAGTGCGGGCCTGCTCCCTATTTAATAAAGCATCCCATAACTGTTATAAATACTGTTGCAGATAACGTTTTACAACAGATGTATCTGAGTATGCTCTCTACTGCGCTCTACCCTCAATATTGCCAGGTAATGAAGTCAGCAATAATTTGTATCATGTAGGTGGACAAAAATTTGAGCATTTATTGTAAACAATCGCTGTACGAAAGGCACTTTGCTATGATATTGTAAATATTTTGTGTTTTTCCTTTCATACCTCATTTTTCCTTTGTTTTTGCCTGAATAGTACATTTGAGACCATACATTACTGTATAAAAAAAAGTGTAAATTTTAGTAAGAATTACCATCATTTATTGTTTTTTCCAGGACCGTGGAGTTAAAACAAACATGTGTTAAATAAAAATAACGCTGCTATTTAATAAACTAACATATATTTGTAATTTTATATTTAAAATATTTCATTTCAAATAGAAAAAAACTAATCAAAATAGAGGAGAGAAATATATTATTTTAATAAAGTATACTTGCATACGTATATATATATATATATATATATATATATATATATATGCGTGTGTGAGTGCATAAGTGTGTTTGTATCAATATCTCGAGGTATAAATTGTAAAAGAAGTTGCAGCAGATATTAATGGGGATTTAAGGAAAATCTCTTTTTTATTGTTTTTATCCTAAAAAAGATACATATTCTGATTCAAAAAAAAAGTTCTCAGATAGTTAGATTCATATTATGTGTACATAGAAGGCTTATTTTAAATAAGCACGAAATAATCAATTCCGTTATTCAAAAAGTATAAATCTATGATTCTAATTCGAACAAGTAATATAAAAAAAAGTTTTTTTTAAGTCAATTCCAACTTAGATCAAAAAAGAAAAATTTTATTTTATCTATTTTTATTAAAGTGTTACAATTACTATAAATATGTATATACATATGACAGAATCACAACATTCAGTGGTAATTAATTTTTATTAAGTTATCGGACTACTTTCGGAAACGTGATTTTAAAAAAACGCATAAATGTATAATTTTCATGATATTTAGTGTCACTTAGATTAGAATACATGTATAAAATTGTTTTAAGGACATTTTGACAAAAAATTATTTAAATGCAATATTTCGGCAAAAAATTAACTTAGAATAACCCAGCCTACTTCAAAATGATAGCTGTGAAAAACCACTTCTATTATAACCAATATTTGCCTGTAATAAAGCTTGGGCCTCTGGCCTGGAGGCTCAACTACTATTTTTTGAAAATTACATTATTTCCAGGTAACAACCAATTGAAATAATTATCAGCGTTTTCTTAAATTTCTTTCCTCTGTTGTCTTAAAACATGGATAAATCCAGTTCTAAATTATATGTTTCCAAGAAACTGTGGTTGAGCCGCAATGGCCCGCAGAGAGGTCCTGAGCTATAGACAGGCAAAATATTATTATAATAGAGATCATTTTTCCAAAAGGGAAATACTTTGAAATGGGTCCTTCTATGTTCATTTTTGGCAAAATATTAATATTTAAACATCAATACAAATATAATAGTATTCTTAAAAGAGAATTTTTATACATTTTTAATCTATAAGTGACACTAAATATCACAAATACTATCCATTTATACACTTTTGAAAAATCCCGGTTCTGAACGTAGTCCGGATACCTGAGTATCATTAAAAAGTATCACATTTGTCATCCAAAGAGCAATCGTGTATATAAAATTTCAGTTCAAAGAGGGTACTTTAAAACGTAATAAAAAAATCTTTTCAAGTTTTATTTAAGTTGCTAAAAGTTCGCTAAGTCACAAGTTATATAACGTGGCTGTATTTGTAATTATTTGAATAATTGAACTTTGAAATCAATTCATTTTTATTAATTATTATTTAATTACTGTGTTGTAATCCAAAACAATTATGTATATAAAATTTCAGGTCAATTCAGAGCTTTAAAATTTATTTTATTAACGACTAAAAATTCCACGAAGATAAATAAATAAATATATAGAGATTATGAACTAAAAGTAGGAATTGAAAAAATGAACGTATATGTTCATTTCATTTTCCGTTTCTTTGTCTTTCAGCTCCACGTGCATTTTTCTATATATATACAGGTACTGTTGAAGTTTTTATTCAATCAAAATTGTATCAAGTATTTAGACATTGTTTATTGAAATAAGGTTCATTACTGAAAGACTGAAATGTATTTTTATAAATACTCAACTACTTGATATCTTTAAATTAAAAAAAAACAGGCACAAATCGTATTTATATCATAATAAAACAATTTAAAAACACTATTCTAAGAAATATTATCACTAAATCTTTTTCAATTCTAATTAATCAAGTAAAAACGTTCAATTAAATTTTCAGACAAAATATATAAAAGAAAAATCGACTAAATCCCAATCTTAGTATTTTGATTTCAAGGGATGGTTTTGTTACCGATGTATTTAAGATTGAACTGAAAAGGGCAGAAAACTTAAATATCTCTTAAAAGAAGAAAAAAAAAACATATTTAAACAGTTATTACAAACCAAACATTCAAACAAGCATGTCAGAAATAAAACACCAAGCCCAAAAATCAATTTTTCTAAAAAAAATATATATTATTTCGAAATTGCTACTGCACGAGCTCTTTTCATGATGATTAACATTCCTATTTGAAACAAAGTATAACATTAACTAAAGATAGAACATGAGTGAGTTCTTCGTAGCTCAAAGACATAAAAGGTATGATTGTTTTCAAAACTTGCTTCTTCCTGTATAAAATGGAAAAAAAAATCTAAAATATACCACTTAAGGCAGACTAATGACTACTCGTTGAATATTTATGAGTAATTCCTCAAAATCCCTCATTCTTCTTTCTATGGGAAATTTTATTTATCTGAGCCTCCAGTAGTTAAACATAGTAGAAGGTTATTACATTGCCATTAAAGGACATGTTTACGAGAAAAGCCCAAGCAGAAATATTTCCCATCCAAATGTTCTTCGATATCGAAAATGTGCTTTCCATTGCACTAAAATTCCTCAATTGCTAGGAAGAGTCCTTTAACTGTAATATTTTTTTTCTATGTCTGTTATAAAACCCTCTTCATTTCATGAAACCAATATAGATTACTGAAACACAAAACAAGAAAGGCAAATATAAATGTATTTTTAGTAAGGCCAATTAATTCTTACCTCATACAGCATACTGCTTGTTTTTGACTCTAGTAAAACATACATGATGTTGTTTTAAATGTAAACAAAAGTTTGTAAAAAGTTACCTAAAGGGAATATCGACATCTTCTTTGCTTTTCTGTAGTTAGAAATTTCATTTTTGAAACTTAAAGTAGGTTTGTAATTACATTTAAGATGTAACTAAACATTGTAGAGCTTCCTTAAGCTATCATCTCAAATACGTCTGAGTGATTATAATTCTAAACTAATATATTTTAAATATAAAAATATGTAATAATATTTAACTTAAAATGTTGACTCCAAATTTGTTAGAATCTTTCGATTATATTTGATCTGGTGTGCGTTTTTATTTTTAAAAATCGTTTCATCGAAATTCGAGCTATCCAATCTTCTTTTACGAAATTTAAGACAATCAGTATTCATAGCAAATTAAGAGGCCACAAACATGATGGGTTGGAAATTGTCCAAATCCAAATGATACTTTTTAAGATCAATGTGTTTTAAATGGAATGCATTTTCAGTATAAGTTGTTTACAATTAACTTGTTTCCCATTAGAATTGCTTTCTCTTTTTATTTAGTTTTAGTCCCGTTGATGCGGTGTGAAAACTAAGAGACGGGGATTCCAGCTCAGTTGTCATCATGGTCACTTGACCATGGTTCAAGAGGTCCATCGCCAAAAGCTCTCAAGAAGCTGAATAGTTCAACGTTAATATTCACTCATACACTATTCAATTGGAGTGCAGAGCTGCAAATAAGAGTTGTTTTGAACGAAGTCTTGGTAAAGCATGTTATTCGATACAAACCAGGAAGTATTTAAGATAAAACTAATACATTAGTTTAAGGAAAGGGGGAGTCATGTATATACCTTATTTTTGTCTTGGAGTTTTTAAACAATTTCTTAAGGTCTTAATACTTAAATCATTTTTTGTTTCTTTTTATAGATTATATGGTATATATATATATTTTTTTTCAGTATGAGATAATTTGGAAGGAAAAATTTTGACCAGTATTTTGTTTGAGTCAATTTCTTTGATATACACTGGTCTGCAAAACTTAAGCAACAATGTAAAAATTTAGCAGATAGCCATGAAATTGCAGAAAAGGGGGTCTGGAGATCAGTACAGTGAACACGTAAGTCAGTAGAAACGTCATGCGTATGAAAAATATCGGGAACAAAATGTCAGAAGCGATGTGAGCGTACGCAAAACGGGGTGATGTTCGGCGCGCTGCTCAACAGTAGAATAAAAGGAAGGACGGAGACAAAACCAACATATTCGCTGCAAGTGCCAGTGAGTCAGTTCGTGAAATATGGCTAGAAGAAATCACCTGGACGATTTCACACGTGGAAGAATGATCTGAAAGCGGGAGGAGGGGCGTACTGTCACCATTGTACCCTGCAGAGTTGGGAATCAACAAAAGTGTCGTTTCACGCGCTTGGGAAAGCGTTCCAAACCACATGTAAGCTGTTACAAAGGTTGGTGGTGGCCGCCCGGGACGACAAACTGCAGGGGATGACCGATATATCATCCGGGCGAAAAGACGTCGACGCAGTCAGCAAGCGCCATTACTCAGAAACTCTGTACAGCAACGTGTCGACAATTGTCGCGGTTTACTGTGGCTAGACGCCTTCACAAAGGGGGCCTGTTCACCAACCGTCCTGAACGCTGCCGCCCGTTAAAAGTTAGCCACCGAAGCCACCGTTTACAATGGGCCTGAGAGCACAAAAACTGGACTACTGTTGAATGGAGTCGTGTCCTCTTTACGGATGAGAGTCGATTCAGTACCAGAAGCGTTTCTCAACGCGTTTTGATTTGGAGAGAGATGCGGACCCGGTTTTATCCCAGTAACATCAAGGAAAGACATTGTTACGGTGGTCCTGGAGTTCTTGTCTGGGGAGGCATTATGCTGAACGGGCGAACTGAGCTTCACATTTTCGACAGAGGGTCTGTAACCGGGGATCGCTATTGTGAGGAGGTACTTCTTCCTCATCTGCGTCTTTTCCGAGGTGCCATTGGCCCAGACTTCATCTTTATGGATGACAATGCACTGCCACATCGCACTCTCGCTGTTGAGGAGCTGCTGGAAAGTGAAGATATCACTCCGAATGGTTTTGGCAGCTGCTCCCCAGATTTAAATTACATCGAACATTTTGTGGGATGCTTTGGGGGCTTTTGCCAAAAGCTTACATCATCCGGAGAAACGGCCAACAACTCAAACAGATGTTGATTGAGGAATGGGCACTCCTACCTCAAGAAATGTTGCACCAGCTGGTTTTGATTATGCGGAGACGGTGCGAAGCAACCATTGTAGTAAGGGGAGGGCATATACCATATTGAGGAACATCTGCTTGTTGTTCTTCCTGTTGGATAGACAATCATGAGTCACGGTACTATGCGTTCAATAAAGCTTTTTTTTTTTTTTTCCATACCGTATGCGTTGTATTCCTTTATCAGCGCCGATGCTTTCGTCATCCTTTATGTACATAATACTCTCCCTCATTTCAGAATTCATGTCTCTCAGATAATTTTTCGTGAAGTTATGGCAATAAACCCACCTGTTGCTTAAATTTTGCACACCAGTGTAGTTACAATAAAATGATTATTACATGAAAAAAGATATGAAATTGATGATAAAAGTTTTCTAATCACTTTACTGAATTAAACTCGAGCAGTTACACAGACATATGAGCTCTGTATTCGGTCAGTGGTGACTCAAACTATCGCTAT
The DNA here is from genome assembly GCA_019973955.1 of Trichonephila inaurata madagascariensis. Taxonomy (NCBI): domain Eukaryota; kingdom Metazoa; phylum Arthropoda; class Arachnida; order Araneae; family Nephilidae; genus Trichonephila; species Trichonephila inaurata. The sequence goes on along the minus strand of BMAV01022191.1, from coordinate 57,572 downwards.
GTTTAACAATAGGAATGAGTTCTCACATTTTAAGCCTCTTTTTCACCCAAGCAAAACCTTCAAAGTTATCCTCTATTTCAATAGCCAAAAAATTCCAAATTTCAGCTTTATTTTATTTACAGCTTTACATGAGAGCTTTGTGTGTAACCTGTACCAACCTCGCCCCCGCCCCCATTTGTTCAGTAACGCAATGTCAAATTGCTCACATACAGCAATGTGATCCTTAAAGAAGCCAGAGATCTATACCAAAAATATACTTTCACTCTCAGGTATATCCTTTTGGTAATTTTCACCTCACTCCTTTGTCCACAGTCACTAATCATGATAAAACATCATAATATTAAGTATTAGTTTTTCTAATTAAAGTTTCTATTAAATACCATTCAGCAAATAAGTTTTCATAATTCGAATTTTTTGCAGCTATTTTTAGTTTTATTTACATTTCATTATTTAATTAAATTCAGGTCAGAATGACCACTGACCTGAAACAGCTTATGCACCTCAGTCCAAAGTCATCAAAACTGAGATAAGCACAAAAGGTCTTGGCCGTATGAGATGTTTCGCCATTAATTCTGAGTTTAAGTTATTTAATTAAAATCTATTTATGGGGAGGGGTGCAGATTGGTAATCGTAACAGAACTATTACACTCCCACGGGGACCTGTATCACTTTTTAGTGTAATACCATATGTAAGTAGACACCAATTGCCACAATAATTTTGACGTGTTTAGCTCTCCCAGAGGGAGGCGGTGGTAGTCTAGTGATCATGGTATCCGATCGTGGCTGGTATGCCACGAGTTCGATTTTAAGTACTACTAAAGACCCACCGTATTGGGGAGCGATGCACGTTAAATCTGTCGCGAGCTCAAACCAACCTCTCGTTGGTGTGGTTGTTAGGAGAGGGATGCCAGCTCAGGTGTCCTCATCACTTGACCAATGTTCAAAATTACGAAAATTTATATATTATTTTACTCTAATCAACATAGAAAAAATGTAAATGGAACAAAAAAAAGGCATGCATACTTTCAGTATTGTAGGAGATCTATTTATTTGCCTGTTTGCCTATAAAATAATCAAAGACAACTTACTTAAGGAGTAAACTGCAGTCCTGCGTCGGAGCCAACACACACAGTTTTTTTATCTAAAGATGTGAAATATGACAAACACAGTTGCCAAACATGTCACTAATTTCATAGTTACTTACAGTGATATAAAATAATAAGAAAAACTATTCAATGGGATTTTGTCGGACATGGTTGTTTTTAAATAGTGTTCCTCAAGTAGCGCACTTGCTTTTAGGCCTATCTTCGAAAAAAGGAAAAAGCACCATTTTATAAGTTTATCTTGTATAACGGAATCTTTAAACCTGCTAATTTTCACCCACTTTAAGAGGTCAGATTAATTTGAAATTTTGCTCTTTTCCAGGACCGATAACAATACAATAATTTAATAATTTTGTTCCATTGTCCTGATCAGGAATCATCAGGGGCTAAATACTTATCCATTTTAGATTCCATCCCGTATCTGACGACTAAATTCAGATCCCATTTCCATATTTGGCAACCACTCAGATCCCATTTCCATATTTAGCAACTAATTCCCGATTTCGCGACTAAGAGATTGCTGCAATTTCGTTCAATTAACTATAAAAGGGTATTTTAGTTTTTTAAAACTGTGATTTATTCAGTCAAATTTATTTTAGCTTGGGAAAAATATTGCTCCCTTCTTCTATTTGAGAAGTTGTTGCAGTTGTTGGACCATGGTGATTGTTCAGTTAAAGTTAGACAATCATGATGACAATCATCACTATCTACTCATCATCATCATCATGAGTCTAAAAAGATTCTAGAAATTCCCAAAACAGAAAAGGGTCTGGAAGGACCTTTAAGTCCTTTTTAAAATCCAAACAAGTGAAAATGTGTGAGCAGTGGAAACTAACTCGAAAACACCAATGGCGCTCTGGGACATCTTCTGACCTTGAAGAAAAGTGAGGATTTTCCGTGACCGCTCACAAAGAAGACTGTCTGGTATTTAGGCATGTCTGAATGAACCTCTTGGATTTCTTCCGAAGTACAAAGCATAACCAGGGAGTTTTCCAGTTGATTGAGTACAATCGTCTCAAGGAGGAGAATTGATAAATCGTAAGAGTGTCTATACGGCTCACCTCAGCCACAGTCCCGCCAAGAAATCGTCTTTCTCATTACCACATTTTAGAGAAGTGACGTCAGGCAACGAGTTGTCTGTCGCAAGTAGACACGAGTAAACGTTACGGTAAGAGCAACTTCATTATTAAACTGCCAAACTTCGTATGACAGAAAGTAAATATTTTAATATATCTAATAAGAATTTTTTATTGTGTTGGTTTATATTGCATATTTATTATCCTTTAGTAAGAATAGATTAGTAGCTACAAAAGTAACCGAGTAGATTGGCAAAGGTATTATTTGCGATAGTATTCGTCCTTCAAAAAATAATGTATATAATGTCTGGAGTCAATGCCTCGAGACAATTTACTTTAATATAAGCCATCTCGAAGAATGTTATGAGTTAATCAAACTTAAACTTAAAATTGTGCAATATAATAATTTAATAAATTTTTTGATGGAAACTCAATACCGAATCATTTTTTGATTTACAATTATAACATGATTTAATGGTTAATTTTTTTTGAAATTTCAATAAGATTATTCTCAATTTACCTTAACTTTTATAACTTCCATATTTAATAGCTGTGAGTCTAGGAGTTTTGTTTGTATCTGCTATATAATTGCGCTTTTCTACTCAAAATATATTTATGTCTTTAATTATTTAGTTATTTTTGTAGTAATATGATAAGAAATGTATAATTATTTCAGATCAAAGAAAGTTCAGACAAAAATAAATGTTATGAAACAATATAATACTAAAAAAATTTTATAATGTATGCGTGTTATGCTAAATAAATATAAATACAACTTTGATAACATAGAAAAAATCTCAAAGACATCTAAAATGTCGAAGACACTTTCTGATGTTTTCCTATGCGTGAAAACATTACTACAGTAGAATTTAATTAATATTGCTTAAACATTTCTAATTATATTTTAATGTTTCGACGTATTTTTATAAATATCAGCTGGTAAAAGAAGTTTTTTATATTTTTCAGCTCCTCATTATTTCTATAATTACCTTTATTATTGATTCAATTACTAATTATTTATTATTTGAAATAAACGCATCTGCATAATTATAACTACTTACATTTAATTTACTTAGATAATCACTAATTTTAATTCAATAATTTCAACATCAAAATTAAAATTATGTATTTAATTAACTTTATTGTACATACTTTCAATATGTATTCATATTCTTATATGAACAATTTTTCAGAAACAAATCATTGAGTATTTTGACAGTAAGTTTATTGACACAATTAGTATGAAAATTGTATAAGAACAATATAATTTTAAAATACATATATTGCACCAAATATATTAATTATTTCTAAATACAACGGAACTGATAAAAACAGGTTAAATGATATTAAATGACAATTTTTGCTGTTAGATATGTTTTACTTTTGATGGCATTTAAGAAAAATAAATACTATATCTTAAAGCACCTTTCTCTTTCCAATAAAATTAAATTTTGAAACTAATGATGAGGTTTCTTATAAAAGAATTGAGCAGATAATACACACAATTAAAAATTAAAAAAATAAATGACATTTTATTTTATAAGTGTTAAGAAATTAATTTACAATACAAAAGTAATTAAAAATCAAAGTAATCCTATCAACATGGTTATTTTTCTTTTTTTAAAAAAATTGTACTTATTACCAGAAGTTAATTTTCTTTATATTTTTAAGACGTTGTGCTGTGCCAACACCTAGGAACAATCACTCGCCATTATTCACGTGACTTACATCTGTGGGAAGGGGAACGAAGAACTACAAAGTTCATTCATACTAAAATCTGTTTATTAAGATCACAATACAACACAATATTAATCTAAGAGGGGATGATCAAGAAGGAGAAAACGCAACACGTATTACAATCCACAACACAGTTAACCACTGAAACTATCTTTTTAAATTAAAGCCTATCTCAGTAGTAAACATCTTGTACTGAAAGTTTAATTAAGAGGACTTGGTACCCCAAAAATGACAAACCTATAATATTTTTTTTACTTTTATTTAATCTAATTCTTTGTATTATTATCTTTCGATTGATATATCACTTGTGCATGGCGGAAAGTTAGAAATTGAATAAAACTACATTTGAAAACAAATTAGGCAATTCGTCAATTAGGCAATTCCCTTTTTAGAAAAAAAGCTAAATAAAGCGTTATGATAAAAAAAAAAATCTATTTTATAAAGAGAAATAATATCTATAAGAAAAAGAATGTGTTATATATAATTAATTATGCCATTCTGGACCCAAAGAAGCCCAAGAGGACATTTAATAGAATCGCGATAAAAGTCCCGTTACATTCTAATTCCATAAAACTCTTGTTAAATTCCATATAGTTAAAATGGTTTAAAACATGCATCACTACTCCTAATAAGTTTTTTACAAAATATTTTAACCATCTATATATGAAAGCTTTTTTTAAAAAAAAAAGAACAGTAAAGATCTTATTATTATTTTATTAAATATTTCAAATCATTTAATATAAGGAATGCATAATAGAAACATAACATAAATCTCTAGTGCAACTCGTCCATGAGGAACAAGGCCTACTGTGCCCTTCTGAAAGACGCGACCTTGGGCCCTGATGAGCACGAGCAGATGTTACGTTCAGGTTTTCAGTCTGACGCGAAATTCTTATTTTAAGTTCCCAAGCAAGTTAAGCACTCATTTATTAACCCATCGAAAATTTGAAAGCCCTGTCGATCTTGTACTCCAGCCTAGTGCTGGAACTCGAACTCAGGATGTGGAAGTGCGATGCACTACCACTCAGCCACACAGGGCTTCAATAGTTACATAAATTCATTAATTTGGCATTCCTAAAACTAAGTGACCTCGAGTAGCCACTGGTTTTGGTGGCGTGATCGTTACCGGAGGTTTTGTGTCATGGTTTCATTCCGTGACACTGAAGACTCCCCTGTAGAGGAGATGATGCAAGGAATCTGTAAGACGATGTAGAGTAGAAACTTGAAGAGAGGGTGCTGTGTGATTTGATGACGTCCTCGTCACTTTGAATGTGGTTCAAAAATACAGGCTGATCTCCCGTAGCCCTAGTGTTGCCTTCAGAGCACGATGCAAAGTCAAGTAACAACCCGCAAATCTGCATAGCATATAGTTTTAAGAGTTATAATCATCATCCTCATAACGGGCATTATCTTTCGTTTAACGCAAAGTTAATGAAATAAGCGTTTGACAGTTAAGTATACTTCAATTTCTTTGAAAATGATATATACAGTGGACAATCGATTTAACGAACCCCTACAACGAAGTTCGCGATTTAACGAATTTTTCTTTTCCCAATTCAAATGAATGTAAAAACACTAAGTTAACGAATTATTTTAGCATTTGGAATTTTTTTTCTTTTGTTTGTATATTGGAAAATTGATTTTTTCTTTTTTCAAATTGTGGCACCTTGTTTGTTAACAGTGAGAAATTTTCTTGTAAGCAGCAAACATCAACGGGAAAGGATGAAGACTATTATTAAACTTTATTCCTGTAAGTGAATAATGAATGCATTTATCGCGTGGTATTGAGCTGGACAGGAAATAACAATCACACAACAGAGCAGGGGATGTCTTAAGATTTTAACCATCATACACTTGATTTCTAATTGCCTATTTGTAGCTGAAGTTGTAGAAATTGTTAAATAAATAGCACCAATAAATAGCACACACACACAAAGTTCTAATGCAAACAAATGATAATGTAACTCCTATGATAACTGATATTTTAATGCCTTACCTTGTTTGGAAAACCGTGGAAACATATCACTACTTATGCAGCGAGATGTAAATGTCGCAATATTTTCTTCTTTGTGCAATAGTTGAAAAATCTTTCGGAGTCAGGAATCGAAAAGATTTTCAAACACCTAGTAAATACGTTTAATAAACTGGGGCGTAGTAATACACTAATAGTATTTTTTAAACTGTTGAATAAATAAGTACTAAAAGAAAAAATTAAGTTAATTCCTATTTAGATCAAAAAGAAAAGATTTTACTTAGCCGCTGTTTTATTAAAACCGCTATAATTAATATAAATATGTATATACATATGACAGAATCACAACATTAAGTGGTGTTTACTTTTATTTATTATCTTTTAAAGTATCGTATATTCACCCAAAGCAATCGTGTATATAAAATCTCAGTTCAACTGATGCTTGAAACGTGAGAAAACCTTTAAAGTTTTGACACAAGTCGCCAAAAGGGTCGCTAAGTAACTAAAAATGATGTAACGTGGCTGTATTTGTAATTTTTTAAATAATTAGTTTTAATCAATTAAAAATTGTTATTAATTATACTTAAATTATTGTATTGTCAGTGAAAAATAATCATCTAAATGTACCAGCTCAATGGAGTTGCCAAAATGTATTTTATTAACGATTGAAAATTCAACCAGGGTAAATAAATAAATATAGAGAGAGTGCGAGCTTTATAGTAGGAATTGAAAAAGTGTGTTTTTACTAAGGATATTTTGTATAGTGGCTTATTGAACCTAAAGATTTAGTTGAAAAATTTGTATTTTTTTGGACCCCGATATAACGAATAATAAACTCTAATTAATGAACAAAAATATTCGTCTCGATGAATTCGTGAGATCGAACTAACTATAAATATATATATATATATATATATATTAGTCTAATATTGATCCTGATTTTCTGATTTATTCCTGCTCGGTTTCTTTCTGAGCTTCGTACACCCCTTTGAAGTATGAAAGAGGCTAACTGACACGCCTAAGCAGAATAAAGAGTTTGACAAACTCTCATTCCTTTGAGACGCTCCCAGACAACTTTATTCTACCCCCTGAACCCCTTTTTGCATGCCTCCCCATGAAGAATAAAAATATTGAAAGCACCGAAGGTGAACTACTGGAGCAGTAAAAATTCTCGGATTTGGTGCTTTTTGTCAAATGCGAAGAAAAGTAAAACACAATATTACATTAGATGATTAAGGTATCCGATTTCTTTAAGTGACAACTTTTTGAAAAAAATGGATATATGGAGATTTTGTTAAGGTTTTTAGAATTATGTAGTACATTTTAAGGAATAAAAAATTAAAATAAAGAAGCAGAAAATAAAATTATTATTACTAAAATGGGGGAAATTGAAAAAAAAATTGGGGGGGGGATTATATAAACGGAGCCCTTTTGTACCAGAAGTTTATGAGAAAAAAATCTAAATTTTTCCATTTTGATTTGTCACCTGCCATTCATTTTATAAATGCACTTTCAGAATAAGAGAGAGATATTTTAATTTATACAATGTCTCTATAAATCACTTTATCTTACTTATAATATAAAATTGCTTAAAAGAATGATTATATTCACTTAAGGGACTGCAAATGTTGTAATAAAACAGTGATTGATAAATCTGAAGGTTAAAACACTTCTACTATTATACGTAAATTGACATACAATAAAAACGGCTAATTACTTTCAAAAACATTTTCTGAACAATAGCTGTCCCCATTTGACCATTTAAAAAAAATGAGTAAAACGCATTCTAAAGTAATGGCATTTGCCTTTACTAAAACACTTGCAGTTTTATTCCAGAGAATGGAAAATAATAAACTTGGTATTTTTATAAAGTAATAAATGACCTATGAAATAGTAAATCAGAAAAAAAATTGTCCATTTTGGCAAAAATCCACAATTTTAGGGTATTCAGATATACCTCAAATTACATTTTGAAAACTATTGTTTATGTAAGAAATGTCTGTTTTCACATACTTCCAATATTTCAGTTCTTTCTAAATAAGAGAGATCCCCTTGGAGAGGCTCTCTATTAAGGACACATTACCTAAAAATGACGATTTTAACGAATTTTTTATATTGCCTTATTTTAGTTGCGTGACTTTTTTGAAATATGTGTATATAAAAATTTGGTAGCTCTAGCTGCACCATTTTGCGAGTTGCTTGAATCCCCTTTTTTTGACAGTATGTGGGAAAAGCGAAACCGAAACTAAAATACGTGACGTCTGCTTCTTGCCAGTAGACGCCATTATCCTAGCCTAAGCAATTTCGGATTGATTTGACGGTAATACGCGATATCTAAAGCTTTAAGTACTTTAAATTAGAAAAGAAGTGAATTTAACCCGTTTATTTTATGCCAGGAGAAACGTTATTCCATTTTGCTTTTGCATTATTTTTCTTATTCTGTAAAACCATTAGTATCAAAAACAAAAGTGTTTTTCAAAGCCAATTATATAATCAATTCATTTCTTTATAATTTTATATATTCGTTTGTATATCTTTTTATTAATAAGTAAACTTTAATTCATGATGCCTAGACGAAAGCTATCAAGTCTTGTTAGTAAACAAAAAGCTAACAAGAAATGGTGCAGTGAACACTACAGTTATGAAACTGATGTTTTCACAGCATAGGTAAAACTTCTATTTCCTCAGCATTACCAGAAAGAATTATGAGATACCAAACTTATAAAAAGACAGCTGCTTGAACAATTTAAATTGTAATGAAAATTCTGAAGCCCCTCATTATATGATAATGGATGTACAGTTTTTAAAAGGACTTTTAAAAAACTTATTGTGTGATGTTTGCAAATCGTATTCACTAAAAATTGACATTGGTGAAAAGCTTGATTTTCTAGAAAATATCTGTATTTTTGCACTTCTTGCGATATAATTAAATCAAGTAACTTTGAGCATCTAGACGAATTTCTGACAGTGAAGGTAATGAAAGCCAATCATTTGACATAAACATGCGCATGGTGCAATCATTTTAGTGTTGGAAAAGGCTATTTAGCCATGGAAAAATTTTGTATGTTAATGAATATGACTTACTCCTCAAGCAGAACATTCAATACATATAAAAGTTATGTAAATCTCTGGTTAGATCTACAGAAAAAAGCTTGAATGATGTTCGAAGTCAGGTGAAAAGCGCTTATCAAAGTAATAGTGCCATTACTGATATAGATGTTACTTTTGATGGTGCTGGCCGACCGGGGACATTCATCACAAATAGGTGTAAGTTGCGTGATTGACCTTCTTACTGGATTTGTCGTGGATTTTGAAATAAGTCGAAACGCTGTACAAATGGTTCACGCAAAAATCTGGTTTGGGGAGAAAAATTCATAGAATTTCATGCGTTGTATGAAGGCCATATATCTTCATGTGCAATCAATCACATAGGATCATCTTGTGCCATGGAACAAGAGGCTGCTCTTAAATTATGGCAAAGATCTGAAGATAATGATTTTCGATACACGACACTATTGTCAGATGGTGATGCAAAAACATATCAGTATTTAAATACTACAGTTTATGGTCCTGAGATAAAAAATAAAGAAAGAAGAGTGCATAAACCATGCTAGAAAGCGGCTAGGTACATCTTTACGAAAAGCTGTTAAAGAAGGAAGGGTAAGAGGTGTTTCCTTGGGAGGGGAAATCCCGTGGCAGTTTAAAAGGAAGAGACAAAAATTGTCACGTGACTATCAAAATGCCATTCGCTCGAACAAAGGTGACGTAGAAGCAATGAAAACTGCAATTTATGCAAACATAGCTCATAGTATATCAATGGACCAAAAGCCTCAACATTTTAAATGTCCAACTGGAAAGATTCTGGTGCTTTTCCAGGCTGCTCTTGCTCGTGGTGAAGTACCAGGTCCCTCACGTAAAGCATGAAGACACCCCTTGAAGGAAGCTCATTTAGCCAAAACTATGCCAATATATCAAAAGATTAGCTTCCAAATGAACCCTTCAAAGATGCATAAGATGAGCGACACAAAAATGCGTAAAACGAGAGCCTTCACAGCATCATATGGGGTAAAATGTTCGAAAGAAATGTCAGCGACATTACGTCGAGTAATTATTGCTGTTTGTGTTGCAGTTTGTGAATTCAATTTGGTACAAAAAAATCATTAGAAAAATTTGCAAAGGAAAATGGGCTGCTTCAAATAGCAGTCAAAAAATGTTAGCTGTTTGGCGAGACTATCGGAGTTTAGCCAGAGGAAAAGAAAAAGATTGGCAGTACGCAATTGCTCGAAAAAATTGCGTTAGCAAAAGCGGCGAAACGCCTCGTTTATTAAAAAAGTTGTCGAAATTACATATGAACGGGTGATTTTTAATAATATTTATTTATAATTATAATATGAACTTAAAATGAATGTTTTATAATTTCCAAACAAATTGTTAGTGCATTTGATACATATTGTAATATAATTTAATGCATTTAATTTTAATATATTTATTTAATAATATTTAATAACTTCGAATATATTTTACTGTCTTAAAATATTTACTATGACCTAAATTTTAATATATGTAAGAATGAAGGCCAAGGTTTACTTCTTTCATGTATTTTATTGACTTTCAAAAGTTTAAACGTTTTTCACGACTTTATATTTTTCATCGTGATCATATATTTCAAATGCTAAGGCTTTTTTTCTATTCATTATAAATCTATGAAACTTTTCCTGGTTGTTTTGTATAAAATGTTTGATAATTCTGTGCATAGTTTAAGGATTTATATGAAGAGCTATTTTTTAAAAGATCCATAAAGTTAGATATAACTGAGTTTTTTTTTACTGTTTTGTATCACTTCATTCCATTTAATCTTAATTTAGTTACTTTTTAATATGTGCTAATTCAGGATGAATTTTGCATTAAAAACACTTAGCACAACTTGAATTTTAATATATATTAGAATGGATACTATATTTTTAGCTCTTTCAATTATTTTGTTTATTTCAAAACTTTTAAATTGCTTTTTTCAGCTTATTTTTCATGATGATCATCATGTGTTTAAAATAAGCAAGGCTTTTTTATATTCACTATATAATTTTGAAACTTTTCTAGTTGTTTAATATAATATATTTAATAATTCTGTGCATGGAATAAGTATTTAGATGAACAGTTATTTTCTTAGAAATCTATAAAATTAGATATAGCTGTTTTTTTACTGTTTTTTATAGTGTCTAAGAGAAAAAAAAATCTAAAATGAAAAGTACTCTGCAATACCAATCCCATGCACAGAATTGTGCATAAATACTTCCAGAAATATCAGAAAAAAAATGGTTCAAAAAAATATTTTAAATTTGTAAAAGTGGTGAGGAATTTTAATAATTTGAAATAATTCTTTTAAAAATTTTAAAATTTAAAAATTATTGTTTTGTTTAAAAATAATATTTTGTCTAGTGTTTGCTTCAAGTATAAGTGTGTTCGAGAATACAGTACATATAATTTTATTCTTATAACTATCTAAGTAAAAGAAATTGTGTACAGGGTACCGTGTCCCCTTATGTAAAGAAAGCGTGGAGGTTTGGCAAGAATGTAATTTTCGCAATATAGGATGGTACATGAATACAAAACAGAAAAGTGAATGAACTTTAATAATGAAACATTAAATTTAATTTACCAATATCAATCCAAAGTAGAAAACAGCTATTTTTGAAGTTCAGTGCTTTATAATTTTGGAAACTGGCTGATGTCATTCAGAAAGGGGTTAAATTTATTGTTTTTATTTTTTAAAAAAGGTCTTAGTGGCATAAAGCTTAGAAAACATAACAATAGAGCAGTGTTTCTCAAACTGTGGGGCGGGCCCCTCTATGGGGGCGCGAAACCCAATGAGGGGGGCGTAAGCATATCGAAAATAAAAGGTTATAAAAATTAATTTACTGGAATTAAGCATAACAAAATACTTTCTGACATAATAAAAAAAATAGTTTTGGAAGAGGCAAACGTTTTTTTTTTTTAAACTTAAGGTACTTGGGATGACTGAGTTTCCCGCATGATCACTTTTGTTCCAAAATATTTACTACGAATATGCTACATTTTCCTCTAAAGACATCTTCGTGGTTTTTTCAACTCATTATGGTTTGTAAATGTAAATTAGTAGAATATAAAAAAATGGGCGTCTGTGATCTTTATTGGATAAGTTTGAAACTAATCAAGCTAGAAAAGAACTTAATGAAAAAAAATAGATGTTAATAATGATACCGAAAATAAATTTAAGAAAATTGATGAATGTGAAACGTTTGAGTTGAAGGGAAAATTTTCAAATGCTACCTAAAAACCTCTATCAAAAAGGTTTGAAGCGCAAGACACACTGCACCTTGTCAAAAAGACACAAGCAATAAAAAGTTCAACATGTTATTTGTCGATCGTCAAATGACAGTGAAACTACAATAACCTGAACAGAACATGAGAGTTTTGCCTGCAATTATCATTCCTATAATGTTAGGGTAAATTACCTTTGTGATTTGTTTCCTTTATTAATGTCAAGCACATTTGAAACAGTTTGGTTCATTTGATAGAGCTTTTTTTTCTCTCAGATCATCAAAGAAAAATTAAAAAGTCCTTACAAAATAAGTAAGTATATTTTCTCTCTTATTTAAATTATTGTCCAAAATTACGACATTTATCTTGTAAAATAAAAACAATTATTATTGGTCGTAATTATCTTGTGTGGGCTGATCCCTAGTTAGTAATATTTAAAAATACTTAGATGCAGAAGTCTGAAAAGTTTCAAAGATCTGTACAAAGAGCGATATACAGCATAAGAAAATCCTATCCTAAATTATCCGAAAATATTTATTTGCCAAAGTATATAGTTAACACATACTGCTGCTTCTATAGGCAACAAAATACTAGTTTGTATTAGATAATTTAATTACGTATCAGATAATAATGGTAACTCTGACTATTTTTTTAATTTTTTACCTTCAACATCATTTTGTATTCGGACCTAGAGACAGTTAAGTTCATGGAACGTTGTTTCTCATTGCTGAAAGTATTATTTAAATAGAATATAGGGACCGAAGCTCTCTCTCACACACAGACACTTCGATTCAGAGATCGATAGCCATGCATAATGTTCCTGTATAATATATTACACAAGAATCTCGTTGTTTTGAGGTATGATCTATTGACAGAGAAAATCCATCACCTTACCGCAGTGCTTTTTAAACTTTTAATATTTGCGACCCAATATTCAATCATAATTTTCCTCACACCCTCCCCCCTGTAAATGTAATAATGTACTGAATTCAATAATAGTATACTTTTACGCTAAGGCTATAATACGACTTTAACTTCTTAAGTGTCACCTGCGTATATATACGTCTCACTCAGTCCAAACGTTAATTGTCCCGGACGTATATATACGTCTTTCAAAATTACTATATTTTTTGTTTACAACTATCCATAAAAAATTATTACGAAGGCTTTGGATTGCATTAAAAGAAATTTTACAGTGCTGTCGAATGATTTACTTATTTCAGAGGATTTACTTATTTATTCCTTTTCTTCACCACCACCCCACACATATATGCGCGCCTACGTGGAAAATGATGGTATTGGGGAGTGAATTGCGTAACTTATAATCGGCAGTTAAGGATAGAATAACTAACTTAGTTAACTGTACGAATTCTCAAGATGAGTGTTCATTTTTGTACATAATTTTATGTATCACAAACCCATGGGGGCACTGATAACTTGTTCTTAACTTAGTACTGTTAAATTAATTATTAAATTCATTGTGCAGTACTGATACATTTATAAGTGTAAATGTCTATTTTATTTCTTATTATTTCAGAATGTATTTTGTTTGTTTATTTTCATTAAATTAACATTTTGTTAAAAATAATCTTATGTTTTTTCGACTTTTCAATATGTTTGCGATCCCTCGTATAGTTATCAACCCCTTCCCCCCCGCCAGGGATGCGCGCCCTACAGGTTGAGAAACAGTGCCTTACCATGCAATTAAACTAAATGTTGTGAAACTTCTTGAACATTCTGTTTTCCACCATCAACCCTATGATTGGATAGCCTTAACTTTTAACAATTTAATTTATTCCTATTGGTTGCTCTCATTTGGATAAAAGGTCAAGCTCGAGATTTCAGTCGATGTCAGGTCTTCATTTAAAATCTGTACATACAGAGGCGGTGCACAGGGTGCTTCAGATCTTTTATAATTCCAAAGAGAAAATATAAGACTAAGACCTTTCTTCTTATCCAACCTCTTTCAAGTTATTTCTTTGATCGTTTAAAAGGGCTGCGATAGCCCAGTGGTCAAGATATCGGATCACGACAGGCATGTCATGATTTCGAACCCAGTACCACTAATAACCCGCCGTGTAAGGCAGCGATGCACGTTGAATCTGTCGAGAGCTGCAACGTTCCTCCCGTTGGTAGGGTGTGATGTGGTAGTTAAGAGAGGTGGGTGCCAGCTCAGATATCGTCCTCGTCACTTGACCATAGTTTAAAATTACGTGGTCCATCACCAAAAGCCTTCGTGTAGCTGAACAATGCGACGTTAATATTCACCCATCCTTCGTTTGAATTGATAGTTGGAGTGAAATGGTAGGTGTATCCCTTGTGGCAGTCTGAGTGCTAAGAACTACAATGCAATTTTCATTTGCTCACACTAAATAAAGATCCCATCCAAAAATCTCATAAATCCAATTGAGTTTACTATTGTACATTGCTAACCACATAAGAATAAAAAGTATGATTTTCCCGAATAAGAAACATATAATTTTAATTTCATAGTTTCTGTTTTTTCTCTAAAATTCATTAATCGACATATATAAAAATGTCTAATTTTATAAATTAACGCTAAATTGCCCAAGGAAGTCATTTTGACTGATTTTTAATTTCGATTAAAAAATAATTACGTATATAATGACAAAATTTTTTAGAATTTTTTAGAATATACTTTTATTTTCCAAGTGAATTAATTCTTTTTTATTGTTAATATTTACTAAGAAATTATTACATGACTGTAAATAATATAAAAAGTATTAAAAATTAATTTAAAAAATTTCTTTATACATTAATTATTCTTTCACAATGTAGTCAGTTTGACTGCTTTTGGGCAATACGCGTGTATACTGACTTTCAGCCTTTCTTGTGTTAATAAAGCTCAAAAACAGACAAATATATTTTCATTGTCTATTATGCATTTAATTTATTTAACCCTTTATCTACCGCATTATGATTTACTACAGATTTTTCAAGCAATATTTCTTTTTTGAATCCCTACATTGAAAAGATATACATAAAAAAATACTAAACTTTAGGGAATTTAATCCGTTATAGGTAATTAATTAATTAAAGATATTAAACTGTAAAATTAATTATATACACTGTTCACTTAAAATAAATAGTCCAATCGTTTCCTAAGGTCTTCATTTAACATACAGAAAAAAAAGAAAAAAACATTAACTACATTTTTGAAACAAAAATGGCAGTCTTCCCAATACGCTGAAAACGCAATTTCTGCTATAAAACTATTCGCCTCCACCACCTAAAATACATATCCCAGAACCCTTGCTGCCAAATATCTTGGAAGAGTGGATTTCAAAGAATATTCTTGTGAAGTATCGTCAGAGTATTCTTAAAAATGGTTATTCTATGTTTTCTTAAAATGAGTGGTACTTATATGTACCGTCGGTTGATAAGGGTTTAAATACTGTATATACTCGAATGTGCTATTTATATATACTGTGCTATTTTTCAGTGTTAATGAAAATATAGTGAATCGAAAGCAATGCATTTCTTAAATGGAGTAAATTGAGTTTCACCTCTTTCAAAAAGAAAAATATAATCATCCATCCCAGACACTTGAATCGATAACTTATCCCATCCCTCAGTTTATTTCTAGTATTCAGTTTATCCTAAAAATCATGACCTGCTCTTATTTAGGAAATTTTTTTATACACTTTTTTTTAATCACCTAATCATTAAAGGTATCGACAATTGCAACAAGAGGATTCCATTATTGCGCAAGTATGAAAAGGGAGGGAAATTTATATGCAGGGGAAAAACGGAAACAGAGCAGCGACCTCTGAAAATTTGACATGGAGGAAACAAATATACATCGAGGGCTTAAGCTAAATGATATAATTTTTGCTTGTAAATATTCAACAGTTTTTAATAATTATTCACATTCTTCCATAATACATTATTTTAAAAATTGTTGCCTAACAAATGAATAGAACGGCACGGAAGACTACATTGTGTGGGAAAACGGTGAAGTCAGTTGTGACAATAGGAAAACGAATCATTTATGAAACATGACGCCGTTGATTAAAGTAATTTGAAAGTATTTAATGCTGGCAAAATAAATTAATTATTAACTTATTATTTCTCATTTTTTTTTCAATTTCTCAAGTATCAGATATTGATGAACCTTTTACATAATTTTTATATATTTTTTCTGCAAAACATGTAGAGAATTGGGCTTGCGGCTTAGAGTCGATGACAACATTTTTCACAAAAACATGTTGAGAATTCGGGTTGTCCCTTAAAATCGATGGCGGCCTATATTCGAGTAAATACGGTTATTTTTTTACTTTAAAATGTAATAAAAGAAGTCTTTAGAACTCGAAAATTAATTATTGCACAATACAGTGTAATTAGGTTTTTACCATTGTAACAAAAGGGTATGGAAGAATTTGTTAAAGTTTTTTATAGAGTTTAAAATATTGTCCAAAAATTTGGAAAATTTAAAAACATTCAAAGAATTTTGTGTGTTTTTTCCTCGGATACATAAGAAATAGGCGAGGTAAAGAGCATAAACAAACAATGCTTAGCTTTATTCAAAAAGATCGGTTAAGGAGGGGGCCGTTTCCATTTACGAGGGGGGAAACAACGACAAAAAATGGGTTTTCAAGGAAAATGTTTTATTTTTTGGTGAAGGTGTTACGCGAAGGCCTATCTATTAATTTTAACAAACCTTTCCAATTAGGTGTGGGTTTGGAAACAGGTGAATTAAATATTTTCCTTATTGGTTAATTTGTCTGCCAAAACCTTTTAAGTTGGCTAAAAAACCTACCCTTTTATTTTTGATTAAAACCCTCCAACTAAAAATTAAAAGAGGGTTTTAAATTTTTCTTTTCCCTTTTTACACCCAGATTTAAGGGGAAAATAATTTGAATTCTCTCAAATATTAAAACCAAAAATTCTTTTTTTAAAAAGGGTTTTAAGGGAAAAATGTTTTTTTTCTTTTTCTTCCCCCCTTATTATTTCCAAGATGAAATTTTTGAAACTTTTTAAAATTAAAGTCTAAATGTTTTTTTATTCTCAAAAACCTAAAAAAAACGATAAATTTTTAAAAATTATTTTTTAATGGTTTTTTTAAATAAATAAACTAAATTAAATTAAATGAAAAACTTTCGTTGGATTTCAGACATTCCGGTGTATTTAAAACCAGAAAATATCTCATTTCCACTTAAAATAAATATATCGTTGTTAAATAACATATTTATAATTAAAAATAACTCAACGAAGCAAAAAAAAATTATATAACATCTAAATTTTAAGGAGAAATATTTTTCCAAAATGTTTTAAAATAACCGGAATCCTCACATTTTACTTATACATATTTGTTAGTAAAAACATTAAAGAATTTTAATTAATACTTAGAAAAAATCACTTGTGATTTATTTGATACTTATGAGTAAGCTATATCTCATAAGGGTTCTGATATAAAATTATAAAGAACAATTGACATTAGATAGTGACATCTTTAAAAATAAATTTTATTATATTTTTTTTTAATGCAAATATTTTTAATTATTTTAAAAGCTTTATAGGTATAATCTATCTTAAAAAATTCGACATAAAGCTATAAAATTTAATTAAAATAAATATAACAATAAACATTTTTCCGATTAAGTCATCAATATTCGTTTTTCTATAATTTGCTACCCGATTTGCAAAATGTTAATTGATAAGAATATCCAGAAACTCTAGGTCATGTGTAAAACGTTGGTATTAAATTAGGTTCTTTATAGTACGAATATATTAGATTTCAACATTTACAAATGCTAAAGGAAGAATTTCATTTCCTTATTTTCACGAATAACATGTATCTTGTTAGTAATGTTATATGAGCTGGAAAGCAACCAAGTGACTGAAAAGCCCTCGTGTAGCTGAACAGTGCGACGTTAATATTCAATCAATCAATCAAAACCAAGTGACTGAAAAATAAATCAAGGATGGACACGTTATGTAAATAGATTAAATTTTCCATAATAGATATTTTTAGCAAATGTAAGAGATGTCGACCAGAGTAGCATCTCCGCCGGAAGGATGTATATTTGGAAAGGACAAATATATCTCAGAATACACAAGCAAAGTACACAAATGGAAAATATTTTGAAGCTGTTAAAGTATGCAGCATTTCAGCACTGTCATGAATATTGAAAACATTGAAAGGAGATAAATTTATACCTGTCTGTTCGCATTTACAAAGGTAGAATAAAATGAATTATTAGTCTGAAAAGTTCATTTTTTTATTTAAAAGAATGTCTTCATCTTTAAGCTTAAGTTTTTGCTCTTTCGTTTATATGTCTTTGAAATTTTTTAAGTATACACATACACACGATAATATAAACATCTATATGTAGGAAATTAAAGTGTATCCTTTTTAATAATAATTCAAAAGGAATATTGAAAAATATTCCTTTTCCACATATTCCAGGAATGCATTTCCACATATTCCATTTATTTCTACATAATTTGTTTTCAAAACTGGCTTTTATATTTTATATTAGAACTTATATATTGGCAACACTTATTGTTTGATGTATTATGCTAACGAGTAACAATGAAAACTACCGTATTGTGAACCTTTACAAAATGAATTCCGTTCTAAGATGACGCTTTAAATACATTATACAAAGCTGTCTAAAGTAGTTTGTAAAAAAGGAAATGAAAAAAAAAAAATATGAAAAGCTAAATTGGAAATATAAAAAAGTAGCATATCATGAATAGACTTTCAATTCTTTCGTTGCCATTTAGTTACTTTAATACTCTTAAATTATGCGATTGACTTCTTTTTGCTTTCGACCTGAAGTTATACAAGTAATATGAAAAAAAAAAAGAGTCAATTCCTACTCAGGTGAACAAAGAAAAATGTTATTCTAATAACTTAAATTTAATAAATGATATAAAATTTTAAAAAACTGTTTTTACATCAAGTGTTACATAGTACAAGTTTAAAAATATGTATTTGAACTTGAGTGGATGAATGAGAAAATAAGTATTTGAAACCAAGACAAATTTGTTATAGAAACCTAATAGCACCATTTGTTGCAACTAGTTCTAACTTCGTCAGAAATAAAACAGAATAAATTTAAAATTGAAACATTGTATTTAATTAATAAATTAATATTTGTAAAAGCTGTATTGACATCAAGTGTCATTCAGTACAAGTTTCAAAAAATGAATTTGAACTTTGGATGGATGAAAAAAATATTTTACTAACGATTAAAAATTTGAACAAGATATATAATATATATATAGTCTTATTCTCTACAAACAAGAAATAAACATCCAACAATCAACATTCGAAAAACACATAGAAAGTAGGTCAATCACACAATGGAGGACACATTAGCAACCGAAATTAAAATTATAAAAGGATGCTGCAGTATTATAAACATTGCTGACTTAGGACAGCTAATATATAAAATAATTTATATAAAAGTGGTTTTGAACATGTTTTTTGGCCAGCCAACCTTCCCCCTTTATGTAAATAATACTGAGCAAAAACCTATTGAAAGTAATGGATAGGAATATCTAAATCCATTACAAGGTAGAGGAAACTTACCTAAAAATTGCACTTAAAAATGTAGAGCCCGCGCTAAATTTGAGTGCAATAAATAAGTTATTGCCAGAATCTGAACCCTATTGCGGATTTAAATCATGTGAAAGGCTGAAATGTAGCACTTAACAAAAGTATAAAAAAATGGAAATTAAAATTAATAAGAGTTACAAATTATAGCATAACTTTAGTAACACTAGAGTAAATATCAATAAAATAATAATAAGTAATTTTATCTAATATTAGAATATGGAGATATCTATAACTATGAAATGTTTAAGTTTATAGTAATAAAATATTATCAATCTCAGAATTTTTAATCCTTACTATTTTGAATAGCTTTATTCATATAACTATTAATAATATTAATTGGATATTTCTGATTTATGCAATATTTAGTAAAATGTTTATAGTAATTTTAATATTTCTGACTTTTTTGACACCAGATATTTATTAAGTTGTATATAATTAATAACAATAGTTCTGAATATAGAAACATGCACATTACTCTCCCAATGAGGAACTGTTATAATATTGAGATTAAATTCTTCTCTTTTACATTAATATTAGAAACTATTACATTATCTTTTAATTTTATATGTATAACAAGAAAATTGCTTCATTGTTGTTACTATTTGTCTGTATTAAATGAAGATTATATATATATATATATATATATATATATATATATATATTACTATTTTAAACTATTTTAACACTAGAACGTCTAACGGTGTAAATTTGAAACCTACATGTCAGTTTGTTCTATTTCCATTTTCGAAGGATATTTAAATTTATATTGTAACATTTATATTATTTCCATGATATTAATATAAAAGTTTTTCAGGTTTTAATATTTTAATAGAAGATTTACGACTAAATTTACGACCATTACTTCCGCTTCGGACTCAAACGTGCAATTGATCATGAAAAATAGCTGTCGTTTTATATTAAAGATTACACTAAAGTGCACTATAATCCCTTGTACAGAGCAAACCCCCTGAAACGATGGCTCATAGAAAAGGTCTAAGCTCGGATGAAATTCCTAACTTATTGCGAGAGATTTCTGAGAATGAATTGGAGGGTGGTAAGCTGTGTGTCTTGATCTAATTTAGATTGCGATGAAGAAATACCGGTTGATTCGTAAATAATGTGACCAATTTCAGTGGATCATAAATTTTTATTGAATAAAGTTATTTTCAGTGCCAGTATACATTTCGTAAGAGTTTTGGCTAAGATAAAATAGTTTTTTCGATCATTTTGGGTATTTTTCCAACTCCCTGTTAAATTGCTTTTTGGAGCCCTTGAAATGCTCTTACTTTACGTCTATTGATTTTTTTGTTTTAAGTATCCCTGTAAAAAAATAATCGCAAAGAACTCAGACAGGGGATAGTAATAGTCATTTATCAGGAGGCAGAATATTTATTTTGTAATCTTTTATCCATTTTACAGTTGATTTTGCAGTATGACTTAGTGCAAGATCTTGGTGAAAAACAAAATTTCCTTGAGAGTAAAGACGTTTACTTTTTTTGATCAAGTGTTTCAAAACTTTATTCTGATGTGGGCCGTGGGTAGCCTAGTGGTTAGAGCACCGGACTCCGGACCGGAAGGCCTGGGTTCGATGCCCGTACCGTGAAATACCCTCCGAGTACACTCGGAGTATTTGCTCGTTAAATCAGTGGGTCCGAAAGTCTTGTGGGCTGATTCACGAGTGCAGGAAACTGGAGAAAATTTCCCTCCAATTCAGTTTCATGCCTAAATAATTGTGGAGGGAGAGATAGGTGGTGTCGCCATCTATCGTTCCTTAGGGAAGGCCTGTGACCACCCCAGAGTGTTCTCCCTCTAAATTGGGGTGGAATCGGGCCAAATCGTACTGTCACCTGTATGGTGCTCAAAGCTACGGCTAACGACTGGCGTCACTTGGCCCTTTACCATGATGAATTTCATGGGCATTGATCTGGCCTTTACCGATCAGGTGGCATTAGTAACAAACAACAACTTAATTCTGATTGTATTTAGCATCAATTTGAAAAATTGGTCTAGAAAAAAGGGTTTTGTTAAGCCTTGAGAGGACATTTCCATCCATACCATAACACCTGGCGGCCAACTTGCATTTTTCAAAACAGCTGCGTCTTTACTGGAAATATATTAAATCTTCGTTTTGCCAGTTGTGAATGACAGACGAAACATTGCTTCATCAGAAGTTATCCTGCTTTGTATCTACTTTGCGTGGCATTAAATACAGAGGCCAAAAACGTTTTCTTCGTTTTTCTACAGTCATATCAGACATTTGACGACAGACTGGAAAATTTACTTTTTTACAGCCAATTTTCTTACTTTCTTTTTTCTTACTTACTTTACTTTCTTTCCAACTAACGATAAATTGTCGATTGCTATATCTCTAGTTTCTTTGCAATAGGTATTTGAGGCAAATAATTTTCTACAGTGATAATTCTTTTCAACTTCTTGTTTTCTCTTCCATTAAGGGATTCCTTTCGTTCACATTTTTTCCCTGGAGTTTTTAATTACGAGCCAAATTTATTTCTTTTTGAAGTGTAGATAGTAATGCAAAAGGAAGAAATATATTTTTTGATTTTTAAATGCTTTACAGAATTTGAACAACCATCCTCCAAAAGCTGTAAAATTTCGTTCCGGGTTTGAGGATCTAATTTCAGTACTGTAATTTACTCCCACTAATAAAAATTGTTAGATTGGTAATTTGAATACTCTATTTTTTAAATAAAACCAGTAATAAAACGATAAAAATTCATCACAAATAGTTATATGTTTTTAAAATTGGTAACGCTTATTTTGAATCAACCGGTAAGATGGAGTGAATGTGACTGTGAAGAATCTAAAGAAAGGGCAGATATAATTAATAATAATCCAGTAATATATATATATATATATATATATATATATATATATATATATATATATATATATATATATATATATTTAAATATATATAATTCAATCACAACACAGGAATCAATAAAAAAATCGAAACCAAATGAATCCTATCACATAAAATCCCATTTCAGAATATCAATGGCGAATATAGAAGACAAAATTCCAACGTTTTCAAACAAAATTAAAAAAATTATAAAATAAAAATTTATAAAATATCCAAGTGCAACCTCGGACTTAGGACCGATAAGTGGGGTTAAACTAGTTTGATGGCGCCAACCTTCCCCTATTGCAACTTGGTAAATTAATCGTAAAATATCCAATTCTCAAAAATTTAAAAATTAAAAAGATAAAATTTAAAAATTAAATAGTTAAAATTAAACCATTAATCTTGAACAATTAAACTATTCGCCATCGTATTTTGAAAGAGATATTATATTAAAATATTAAAATTCTAAAACAATTAATTGCATAATATAAGTGAACCCTCGAACACCAAAGATGACGCACTCATCCTTAGGTAGAAAAATGTCTAAAATCCGAAAGTTCAAATTAAAAACCAATTATTTTCACAAATGAATAGCGTAAATCATTAAAAACTCACCAAAAAGTATTCTATCAATAATTAAATTCACAAATTTTGAACGATTTTTCTCTCACATTTAATACAACAATTACCTCTCCTATATCTTGCTCACAACACCCACTAATGCCATGTCAATCCAAATGATTCATAATTTCACACCAGAGTTCAATCATTTGGTATTAGATGCAAATCAGATTGCATGCAAAAAAGTTGCTTGATTGGTCATAAATAATTTTAAAGTGTAGTCGTGTAAATATTGGTCTATGTGTATACTATAATGTATTCTGTGTGTGGAATGTACAAATTCTTCACATCTGGACCACTAACAAGCTGACTTTGTGGACCTAATGTTGTGTGGTGGATTTGCATTTATGAGTTTAAAAATATTTTTAAGAAATATTTTTGATCTATGTATTTTCTCAAGAAGTTGATGGGATAATCATTCTGTATGCAACAAAATATAAATTTCTGGATGTTCTTGAATTTATCAATATTGTGTGTAGTTTAAATTATTATTTCTCATCAAAAAATTTAAAATTATATTACTAAATATTGAAATATGTAAGCAGCTATTGAAGTTCGGTATCTTTATGACACTGAAGTTAATGCATTATTAATGCTTCTGGCAGATTTGCGATTCGAAATGTCTTGCGACAATACAGAGATTCATTAAGCTTTACGAACATGATGCCAACGTCTATTTTTTATGATATAAAGAGTCAAAAATTATGATGAAATTATATTAAAAAATCTTAAAACTAAACGCTACCAAACAATAGCCATGCATTTACTTAGTGAAAGCAATTATTTTATATATTTTATATCGTGGTGTCGAAATGATACCAGTGGACTTTTAATGATAATCGAAATCCCTGACGTACTAGTGATATAGAAAATTTATCAACAATGCTGTGTTACATTAATCATTGTGCTTATAGATGTATTTAGGCTTACATTGAGCTGTACAAGAAAAATTTTATTCATATCTTATTTAATACATTATTAAGTGAATGAAAATTTTATTCAACTATTTTGTTAGATCAATAGAATACTTGGTTTCCTTATATTCATTTTGCCAATTTTGAAAATGTAATGTATGCCAAGAAAAAGTTAATTGGTCAACACAATAGTTTTACACGCTTAGATAAAAGCATTTACACTAGAAAAGAATCGCTAGAAATCAATAAAATATACAAGTTTGTTAAACTATTTTGAATGAGTAAGGGATTAATATATGTGAGATTAAGGTATCAGACTACGTTCGGAATCGTGAATTTAAAAAAGCGTATAAATAGATAATTTTCATGATATTTAGTGTCACTTAGATTATCATACATGTATAAAATTGTTTTAAGGACATTATGACAAAAAAAAATATATTTAAGTACAATATATATTTCGGCTAAAAATTAACTTAGAATACACTTTTTTCAAAATGTTCTCTTTTTCTGAAAAATGCTTCTATTATAATAATATTTTGCCTGTATATAGCTCAGACCTCCGTACAGAGGCTCAGCTATTATTTGTGAATAATTCGCATAATTTTCAGAGCTACAACCCATTGAAATAATTATCGACTTTTTTTTTCTTAAAATTTCTCCCCTCTGTTGTTGTAAAACAGGGATAAACCATCTTCTAAGTTATATATTTCAAAAATTCTTGTTGAGCCTCTGTAGAGAGGTCTGAGATATATACAGGCAAAATATTATTATAATAGAAGCATTTTATACAAAAGGAGACTATTTTGAAAATGGGTCATTCTATGTTCCTTTTTTGTCAAAATATTGTACTTAAATATAATTGTTTATTATAATACTATTCTTAAAACAATTTTATATACATTTTCTAATCTAATTGACACTAAATATCATAAATATTATCCATTTACACGCTTTTGCAAAATCACGGTTCCGAACGTAGTGGGATACCTTAAAAAATATTCAATTTAATTAGCAAATTGCAGAATAAGGGTGTAATTCAGTGTAGCCTATGGCCACCATTATTTCTAATAGAAAATGTCAAACATCTTGGCAGCGAGTCGTGCAAGTTTTTTTATCCAATCAATCGACTTTCTACCTCAGGCAACTTGAACACTAGAAAGTAGTTTCGGTAGGTTACGTGGCACGGTCCATACAAACGCACATTTTCCAATCTAAAAATTCCAATTACAAATGATATAATTAGCATAGCATTGTGTGTGAGTCTAAATATGAATTTGCTGAGACATTAGATTTTCTTTGAATGAACTGCATTTGAAACCTGCCCTGTCATACGCCTAAGCGGATATGAAACTTATATTATTTGTACCTCCACTTCACTAATCCTTCCAATTTCAATAATGATAGGCGATTCCTTCCGAGATCTTTTTTAAATGTAGAAATAGGCATTTTGTAACTAAACACAAACACACATTACTACATATATTACACGCACGAGTATGCACACACACGCATATATAAAATATTTATACGTATATATAAAAGCAAAACCTAAGTCGTAACTACTATTATAACTCAGAAATAATTCATTTGAAAAGTCTGATTAAATTTTTTTTAAAAAGTACTTCTTGAAAGTTAGGAAACAATAGTTTAATTAGAATTTCTCTAATCATTTGGAAATCTTTTTCAAGAAAATGATTAGTTAGCATTCATTACAATATCAATTCATTAACAAATAAAGATTATCAGCTACATTAATTAGAACCAGCCTCTTTATAAAAATGTGATTAACTGAAAATAATATTAATTCCGTGTTCTTATTACAAACATAACTTGAAAATCGTCGTAGAAAGGAACGATCTAATTTTCAGATATTTTAAATACATATGGTTTAAAACAATGAAAGGGAGTTAAAGTGATAATGCATTACAGTACTATTAGCTTAAAAATGAAAGACTTGAATAAAATAAATCAATGCCAGTTAATTTTCTCCTTTCAAAACTTATACTGTTCATGAAAGAAATTATTTACAAATATTATTTAGTGCATTGAGAACCATTTCATGTATTTTATGCACTTATTATAAATTTATCTTTTAATATGTGCACATAGAACTTATGTATAATTTTTAAGAAAATGTACATTTAATTCAATGTGAAAAAACAGTCTTCGAATTCGATGTGCAAAAAGTTAAATTTAATAATTATTGATTCCCTGCAAGTAATTTAAATTACCTTACATCTTTAACCTCCCTATTAAGAATATTATAAAGAAAATGAATTGAAACCCTTGAAAACTCTGTATTTATTATATTTTAAGTGCTAGTCCTTTCATGCAAACATATTTAAATTGTACTTTAAAAAATTTAATCATCCTTTAAAAAAGTAAAATAATTAAAAAATTCGTTTTGTTATTCCGAATTATTTATTTGTGTTATTTATATAATTTTACAATCAACTTTACCAGTCCTCGGTTCAACCGATCTGAGAACTCTGACTCTCGCTCGAGAATAGCGAACAGTAGCTCTAACGAAACAAGCATTCCGTTCTCCAATGTTAGGACTTTGAAATGATGCATTTTAAGGTACATCAACTCTTTACATGGTTAGTCTCAACTCTAAGGGAAGGAAAAAAATTGAATATTTCAGTAATTATTGACTGCCGCACAAAAGAAATTAACTTATTTTTCTTCCGGTTCCAGTCTCAATGGAAAACTTTTCTTATTAGCATTTTATCAATGCTAAGAAATGTGTTAAGTAAGTTGAATTTAGGAGATAAAGATTAAAACCAAACATGATATTAACATTACATAAAATAGGAATCTTCAACCTTTCACGCTCTAGGGTCAAATTAAAAAATTGACAATGATCCGTGGGCTACATCAATAAATTCACATTGATCCGTGGGCCACACGACTGTCAAAAATATTGTAGATGGGAAATTTATATAAACAATGGAAGTTTGTTTTACAAGAGTACAACTAATTCTGTGGGAGGAGATGGTGTTTACAGATTTGTATGTATATATATATATATATATATATATATATATATATATATATATATATATATATATATATATATACAGTCTAATTATCTACAAACAAGAGATATGCATCCATCAATCACATTCGAAAAACACATAGATAGTAGGAATATCACACGTGAGCAACCGAGATTATAAATTATAAGATGGATATGCTGCTGTATAATACACATTGCTGACTTAGGACACCTAACATATAAAATAGTTTATATATATATATATTGGTTTCCAAAACATTAAATGGAAATCGAAATAAAATACTTTGCAAATCTGGTTAGAGTAAGAGTCCACTTTTATTCCGTAAATTTCTGAGATTTTAGGCATAGTCAATTTTTACATTTAAAATACAGAGAAGGTTTTGAAAAATTCATCATTTTCAGAAAATTTTATCTCAAATGGATATCAAACACATGAGAGAAAAGTTTTAAATATCAAGAATAACTGGAAAAAAATGGCGTTTTTTTACGACAAAAAACAAACATGGATTTTTTTTTTGAAACTGCTTCAAATATAAATAATAGTGGCACCAAAATGCCTACAGTGGGCCACAGTTTGAAGACCCCTAGCACATAACAACATGACATTTAAGATATCCTTTTTATTTTTAGATATATAAAAAAATGCAATAACTTAGTTGCAATTCTTTGAGTTGTATAATATTATTCATACTCAAACCTTCAAGTAACAAACTACTTGCCAAAAGGCAATTTAATTTTTACTTGAAATCTATTTTTCCGTCTACATATTTGAATATATTAGTCTACGTACTTTTATCATAAAATGCTGATGAAAAAACTTGCAATAATTATAAAAGTAACGTGTAGAAAAAGCTCTTTTAATTAGTCTGGGATGCTTTTCCATACATTTTCGATAATATTTGGGGCAAATTATTCACTTCATTAAGTGAAAGAATGAATTATTCATGTTTTATTGGAATATTTTATTTTTTTATCCACCCAAAAAAACGAAAAAGATGGCTATTAGTTGAAACAAAAAATACAATAAATAAATAATAATTGCTAAAAATTTCTATGAATAATTATAATTTCACCAGGATAAATTAGGAATTACCCTGTAAATTTCCTTTATTTATGTAATTTAATCTGATAAGGCTAACATTTATACTTTTAAAACATTAAGAACTTTTTTTTGTCTTAAAAGTCATGAATTTTTTATAATTTGATAAATAAAATGCACTCATTTAATTTAAATAGGTACTCTTAAAATGACCAGAGATATAATATCTATGCCCTTTTCAATTGAAATAGATACATTTTTATTAATTTGTGTTTATGATAAAATTCTAGGTTAAACTTTTAAAAATATTTGAAGTCAAAATAAAATTTCTTCTTCTGAGATTAATATAAGGTTATAGAAAATTTAAAAATAAGAAAATTTATGAATTTTTGTTTGTATGCTAAGTAATTTTCTTGCATATGTCTTTGAATTCCCGTCTGATATATTGCAAATTCTTTTTCAAGTATGCCAAAAAAAAAACAACCATACTTTTGTATAAATTTACTGGATTGTAAATAAATCCTTATTATTGAAAAAGTTTATTGAGAAAACTCATTTTGAGAGACTAATTTACACATATAACGAATTAGTTATATATTTCATTATTCTCATTTTTATTTCCTTTAATTATGAAAGTAAATACTCAAACTATCTATATATATACCACATCGATTTATTCTGAAATTCCAATGATTTAAAACTTCTTAAGCAACAGTTGTATGGAAGAACAAAAACACAGCACATATATGTTGATGTACTGCGGCAATGATGCTAATTTTTATAGTATTGTTATAAATATAGCCATTTAATTCTGCAAATGTTTAATATTCAAATGAAATATCAATAAGTCTTTGTAGTAATAAACACTGAAATTATATTTAAAAAATAAAAATAAATAAATAAATAAAAATATTTTATTCAGATTCTTTTTTTTTTAAATTTTTGACTATTGAACAAATTATTTTGGTCTAAAACATTGATTCTATTGAAAAGAATAAGTTCAATTTTGAATTTCATATGCATTATGTTGTAAATAATATATATTTAATCCATGTTATTTTATCTTAACAAATACTAAAATCAAAATATTTAATATGCAAGTGTTTCTCAAAGTTTCAAAATATTTTTGACCCAATATTCATTCATAATTTTCATTGTCCCCCCCCTCTATACTATAACAATGTATTGAATTCAATAGCACTATACTTTGATACTAAGCTACAATACGACTTTAACCTCTTAAGCGCCACCGGCATGTATAAATGTCTCGCTCAGCCAAAGCGTTAATTGTCTCGGACATATATATACGTTTTCCGAAGTACGATTTTTCTGTGAACTACTATCTATAAAATTATTCCGAAGGCTTTTGAAGGCAATAAAACGACCTTGATAGTGTTTGCGAACGATTTACTTATTTCAGAGAGTTTGCTTATTTGTTCCTTTTCTTCCTTCACACTCTAACCAATACACCACATACATTCGCCTACGTTTTAAACCGTGGAATTGGGGAGCAATTCACGTAATTTTTAATCAGAAGTTAAGGGATTCATTATAAATCGTACAAATTGTCGAGATAAGTGCTAATTTTTACATATAATTTTATCTATCACAAGCTCATGGGGTCAGTGATAATTATGAATGTTGTTCTTAACTTAGTATTGCTAAATTAATTATAAAATACATTGTGCCATTACTGATATATTTATAAGTGTTCTATATCAATGTAAATGCATGTGATACCCCCGACCCGGGGTACCATCTCTTCATCTACGCGACCTAGATTTGTAGGTGAAAATGATTGATTACTCAAGTTATCCATATTCAAACAAATTTATTATTATTCCAATACATTGATACATACAACACAAGTCTTAATATAGGGATGCAATCAAGAGTGATATAATGTATTTCTAATCTCTAAGTAAATAGCGCCCGGAAGGATCCCTAAGGAAGGAATCCTAAGGATCTTGGAATGCTTACCTTTTATGACCAACGGCTCATGGCGTTCAGCATCTCAGCTTTCTGTCTGCTTCTTCTATTCTTAAACGCGAATACTAAAGCTCCATTACGTATCTATTAACTAATCTGCACATCGTGGTTTCTTCTTGAGAGGATTGGATATAAAGTAACTCAATTCTGGCCCGAAAGGCTCCCCATGAGGATTTATATTAAAAGAGTGATAAAGCCACGTAACATGTATAATTTATTACGTAAAAATGTATTTTGTTTATTTACTTGAGGTAAATTAATAATTGTTTTTAAATAATGCTTTATTTTCGAATCTTCATTATGCTCGCTACCCCTCGCAGAGTTTTCACGCCCCTAGGGGCCATGACCAATAATTTAAGAAACGCGTTTACATACTTAAGATCTATTTATTGGGTTACTGATACGTAAAAAAAAGAAAGTGAGATAGAGAAAGACTTGCTTTTGAATGAAAAAAAAAACACTTCTTCTGGCATTCAATTTGAGAACTTATATTAGAAATATTGTGTTAGTTCAAAATATTGATTTCAAATATTGAAATTTAATCAAATTAATTCACCACTTAAAATCCAAAAACCCTTTTTCATTTTTAAATTTTTTTTTCGCCGGTGTTTTAATTATTTTTGTCATTTATTTTATGAAACCCTTTTGTCCCTTTAAACACTTTAAACTGAGAAAAAGTTGATCAAGGCCCAATGATTAGTCCGTGAGAATATACGAACTCGATCGTCCACAAAGCAGGCCAAAGGAGAAATTCCCTCCATAGAAATACCTCACCTTCATTATTTGATCTCTCTTACTTTTGTTAACTATTTTAAAAACGTGTGTTGTCAAACATGTGCAGCTGAGGTTAATTCAAATTTTAATTATCAAACATTTAGAATACTTCTTGATTACGCAGTTTAAAAAGCTTGTTTAAGTGAAAGCCTAACAAAAACTTTAAAATTTGGGGCCGAAATCCGAAAAATTGAAAGAAAAGTCCTTCTTGTGTCCAATTAAAAGAAAAGTGTTAGGGAATAAAAGGTTCTGGATCAGAAATTAAAATCAGAGGTCGGTGATTTTAGATATTTTCAATTTCCAAATGCCTTGTTTCTTTTAAAAGGGGGAGCCCCACCGAAAATTTTTCTTTAAAAATTCTTTTTAACCTTATTAGGCTCGTGATCCCCCCCATGGGAAGCTTTAAAAATAAACTTAATTGCAATATCTTCTGATGAAATAAACTTTTTGAAGACTTCATCTTTGATGATATTGAAGAGCGCTCAGTATCATGATTTTTTTTACCGTTAAATTATTTTGTTTTTTTTATCAAAATTTTTTTGAATTTTTTAAAAAAATTAAAAGGCAAATCGTTAAGAAACTTGGACGGTTTTAAGCTTCCACTGATTGGATACTACCAGTGGCATGGGGTATATTAAAACGACTCGCAGTTTCCAAACTAGCCCGTCCCCCGGCAAAGGCCCTTTTTTCCAAACAAAAGACAAATTTACGGGTATGCATTATAAGGGGGGTTAAAAAAGAGAGCTTAAAAAAAACAAATAATACGCAAAAAGAATTCAATTCCCAAATTTAAATAGAGAATAAAAGATTTAATTTATGATAAAAATTTGAACAAGATATATATATATATATATATTGTTACAAATTTTGTGTAAATAGTGTAAATAATTTGTATTTGGGTGTTTAATGCATTTATATTACTCTATTTATTTTATGTTAAATTTGTACTATTCACAATCAATGCCGATTCTTACGTTACAATGGCAATTCAATGATAACCTGGCGAAATCTTGGCGGTAGAACCAAGTTGGCATCATTTTTGGCGAACAATTTGGTGACTGGCAACCATTTTTGGCGTCATTGGCGACCATGTTGGCGAGATCGGAACCCTCTGGAATCTACTAGAAAGTAGTGGATCTCTCCATTAACGTCGCGATTGATGACACGGGCGGTTATATTTCTGGAAGCTTCTGCCACGCCTATAAATAGGAGTGCCAGCCGCAACCAGTAAGTCTGATTTTATCAAGCGAATAGTGAGAATTGTTTTGACTAGCGATTAGCTCGGCTGTGCTTGTGAATTATCATTTATTACGTGTATTTTTAAACACTGATGATTGTGTTTGATTCCTGCTGAAGATGTGAAGACCTTCGGGGATTAACTCTGTGAATAATGCTGATAAATCCTGTATTTAAAGGATTGAATTTTCGATAATAAATTTGCATCGCTCTTAAAGAACTCTTTATTTTCTTTGTGATTGTTTTGCATATAATCATCGAACCCGGATGTCCCTAACAGTTTGGTGTCAGAAGTGGGATTTTATGCCAATAACAAGAGCGATCGATGTGCAACTAAAGGCTCTGTTGGACGGCATTAATGCCTTGAAAAACGGCCAAGAAGAGGCTAAAAGAGGCCAAGAAGAGATGCAGGAAAGAATGGGAAAAGGCCAACAAGGAATGTAAAATGTTCTGGATGATACTAAGAATGAGTTAAAGGAGAGAATGCCGAGAAACCAAGAGACTAAGGAGAGAATGGAGAATATGCAGGGAAGCCAAGAAGAAACTAAGAATGAGTTAAAGGAGGGAATGCAGAAAGGTCTAGACTATATGCAGAAAGTAATGGGAAAAGAAGGAATGCAAAAATGTCAGGAAGACCTCAAGAATGCTCTAAAAAAGAATATCGACAAATTTGAAGAGAAAATCAATAGTTTGGAAGAGAAAATGGCATTGAAAGTTGAAAAAAATATTGCAGTAGTTCAAGAGAAGATAGAGAAGAAAGTAGAGCAAGAGTTGAAGAAAGAATTAGAGAAGAAGTTGAAGAAAAAATTAAGGAAGTGGCTGGACATTTTAGCCAGCGTGTTGAAGATCTTGAAAAAAAGCTTCTAGCTTGTGGAAAGACGACGAACGAAAACATGTTTGTGCCTGCCTCACCAGTATCAGTGCAATTGTACACCTATGACAGAAAAACGAACTGGGAAGTATACGACACAATTTTTCATAATTTTTGAAGCCAATGGATGGACTAAAGGGGTGAAAGCATGTCAGCTATCAGCATCCCTTAGATGAGAAGCTGCTGAAGTACTGCAGAATCTTCCCGACACAGAGCGACAGAACTCCCTATAAAATGCTCTTGATCTTCGGTTCGACCTGAAATACTCCAAGGACTACGCATGCCTGCAAATGAAAACAAGACTCCAGAAATCCGGAGAAAGATTGCAGGAGTATGCCTCTGAAGTAGAAAGGCTCGCCAACTTGGCTTTCTCCGACCACCAAGCAACTGTGTGCGATATAATCTTTTTGTATTATTTCGTGGATGGATTGAAGGATGGAGAAATCCAGAAGGCTGTAAGAATGGCAGAAGTGCAAGATTTTAAATCTGCCCTGTTACATGGCCTGAATTTTGAGGCCCCGATGTTGAAAATGTATAATTTATTATTATTTTTTTATTTTATATTATAAACTTTAAATTTCAGATGGCAACGTTAGTAATAAAATTGTATTATTCTTTTTCATTTACTTTTTGTATTTTAGCGAATGGCAACACCGGTGTTTGGTTCGATTGTTTAAGTTTTTAGAATAATGTTCGTTTTTTTTATCTATTATCTTCAAAATTATTTATCTTTTATATCAAATTGATAGCCATTGTTGCTCGAGTTTTAATTAAAACTACTTCGATTTAGAAGTCTGGAAAGGTTATTTAGTGTCCTCATAGTATTTTTGAAAGCTAAGAAAATTAGCTTAGATTTTCTATTGAAAGCTTTAACATTTTTTGGCTCCCGAACAGGGACATTTTGAGATAAATTAAGATGTTTCAAGCAGTAAAGGGTTTTAAAAAAAATTTGAAATATGTTGCTGCCGAAATTGGAGAAGAAATATCATCGAACATCAAAACGGGGACTGGGATTTTTTTTAAAAAGAGTAATGACTACAAGAAAGATCCGAATTTCTTCAAAAATTTTTTTAAGAAATGTTGGCAGAACAAAATTTTACAAGAAGCTGAAAGGATAAAAAGAACACGAACTTAAAAGGAAAACTTGAACCCAAAAAAGAAATAGAGTTGGAATGCAATTTCAAAATAGAGGTGAGTCTTTTTTTCTAATTCTACTTCTGATTTAAATAATTTAAAAAAAAGTTTACCGTTGCCTGGTTTGGGAATTTAGAAAATTTTGGGGAAAATAAAAGATTGGCTTCCATTCGGGATTCAATCTGAACAGATTCATAAAGATGGGGATTTTGCACCGAAGCAAAACCCAAATTTAGTTCCAACAGTTTCGGTTCTGGGCAAGGGAAATAGTTGAAATTTTTCCGCCAACGGGAACTATAAAAAGCTAGGCTTACAATATTTTTGGTAGAGAAGATATTTAGTTGAAGTATATATGTTTGAGAATTGCTAAAATTGATCATTTCCGTACAAACAAGGGAAAAAGTTTCAAATTTTTTTGGATGTTGAGCTTATTTACGCAATGGAAACATTAGGTGTAATCACAGATAAATGTGCGTCTGTATTGTATCCTATGGTTGAAACTTGTTTCCCAGCTGAGTTTTTAAAGGCTTCGAATCAAAGTAATATTTTCAACGCTAACACTGACGCGAAAGAAAAGTTAAAAAATTTAATGCAATTTTTGAAAAAGGAAGTTGAAGCAGAAGAGAGGATAACTTGGCGGTAGGTGGTTTTGGATTAGGAAAGAACCAAGAAAAAGTTTCCAAAAGAAAAATTTAGCTGGGAAAATTTTAAAAATTTTCCTACAGTTAGGTTTATTAACGAGTATTTCCCAAAAGGGATGTGAAGAAAGCTTGCATTTGTTTTTGGGGGAAAAAATTCAAGTTCAGATTACTTTGCAGCCGAACAACGCTATTTGAAAGACAAAAATAGTAAAAAAAAAGATTTGTTTTGGGGTTTATACCTTTTCATCGTTAAAAAATCCCAAGTTTTAAGGTTTTCCCTGATATGTTCAAAAAAACATTTTTTTGATGTGTAATGTGCTTGATTCACAAAAAATGTCTGTAGAGAAAAAAAGAAACCCACCGAAAATGGTGTTAATCTGACCAATTTTAATAAACGCAGTCTAAAGATATTTCTTCAAACCTAAAGTAAACGATATTGACACTAAACAAAAATTGTAAGGTAATTTTTTGATTCCATTTCAAAGTCTTTTTTTTAAAAGTGTAGCTCAAGATATGAATTATACATCTCTACGTTGTGAAAAAATGGGGCATTCTCTTTTTGGTGGCGTTATCACTAAGGAGTTCAAGCATAAATTCTATAAAGTGAAGTTGAGAAATTTGCATGGAAATTTTAGTTGTAATTTTGAAGTTCTGGATCAGTCTACAATTTGAAAAATTAATGGTTTTAAAAGGTCCTGATAAATGAGTTAGGAAAAAATGAGATTAATCTAACTGACATTGGCGACAGCTGTGAAGTCATCGATATTCTCATTGGAGCTGACGTTATTTGGAAAACGTTGACTGGTAGAAGAAAAGTCTTATCGTCAGGTCTTGTGGCTGTGAAACGTATTTGGGATGGCCCTTAAGGGGTAAGGTCCATGGGAAAAAAAAAATTTGGCTATGACAGTGTTATAACTGTTTGAAATGAAGCTGGGAAATTTAATTTTTGGAAAATTTATTTAATAAAATACCTGTTGAGAAAAAATCCAAATATGAAATTGACCCCAAACCAAGAAGCATTTTTTGGAAATAGTGCAATTAATGAAGAGGGCCGATATGGTTTGCTTGCCGTGGTCTGAGATAAGTCATTTTTGCACGATAATTTAAGTTTCGGAAGGGCCAACACACAACTTCAAAACTTTAGCAGAATATATATAAAAAATATGAAAATGTTTTCAAAACTGGTTAGCTGAGGGCGTAATAGAAGAATTTCCCAAAAGAAGAAGTAAGCTGTTATATGGTAATTATTTACCTCACCGTGCAGTGATAAAATTGTAGACACTACCCCATTCGTCCAGTGTTTTGCTTTTCCGCTGGGGTTAGCCAATTATCCATCTTTAAATCAGAGTTTGGGGGTATGGTCGTAGTCTTATTGAGCTTATACCGGGTATTCTTCTTCGATTCAAAAAGAGAGAATTTGGGATAGCTGACAGTAGAAAAAGGCCTTCCTAAAAAAAATATTCGTAAGGGGGGAAGAGATTTTTACGGGTTTTTTTGGGGGAAAAAATGGATGAAAAGAAACTAAAAGTTTTTCGACACACAAGAGGTTTTGAGTGAAATGCAGTCCTTTTCTTTTGGGTTCAGTTATTGAGTCCCTATTCAAAAAAAGTAAAGCAGAATCTTTTTAAAAAAAAGACTTTTTTAAAAATTTCTATGTTGGCAATTTGTTATAGTGTTACTCTAAAGATCAATTTAAAAGAATTCATTGCCATTTAAAACCTTGATGGCAAAAGGCGTTTTTATCTTAGAGAATGGGGAAAGGTCGGGGGACTGTGGGAAAAATTCCAAGAATGGAACTCAGGTATTGGGTCTTTTTTGGAATAAGGGGTTGAACACATTAAGAATTAACTTGAAATGGTTTCAACATTAATATGGGTAAAAACCTAAAAAAAAGTATGTTATCTAAAAACATAAAGCATTTGATCATTTTGCATTCATTTCACAAGTGATTTTGTCTAAAAAAATATACAAAAGGATGAAAAAGGCAAAGTTGGGTTTAAAACTGGTGAACTTCGTAAGGGGTTTTTGCAGTGGTTTCTAGAACTTAAGTATTTGTCTGATTATTATACAGATTCCTACGTATATTCAAATGTCTCATGAAACTTCAAGTAACTGTGCTATTTATACATTTGTTGATGGGAGTTATGCGCCGGCATTCCTGACTAGAAAAAAAACGATCGAATTGAGGCTTTTTTTCTAGAATCAAAACTGAGGGCCCTATAAGAGGTGCAAAACCAAGAATGGAACTTTTAGCAGCTGTGATTGGACAATAACGAACGGCAGCTGAAGCTCTGGCTGGAGAAATGTTACAAGTATTTCTGGAGTGATCCAACAACAGTGCTTGCGGGGGTACTGAGAGAAGAAACTTGGTCTGTCTTTTTAGAATAGAGTTCAAGAAATCAAGAAGTTGTGCAATCCTACATCTTTGGGGAATATACCTGGTTATAGGGAAAAAGCAGATTTGACTTTTTGAGGCTGCAAAGCGAAACGTTTAGTTTACCAAGGGTAAGGACCACAGTGGATGAAAAACGCTTTTAATTTCAAAAAATTAGCTTCCTCACAAATTGGGGTGAAAAGAGATTGGAAAGGAAAGGTCTAAGGGGGAAGTTATTTCCAACAAATAATGAAGAGATGGGGTTGAAAACGGTACTATAGTTTTTTTTTAACTATGATAGAATTATTCGTCCTGTTGCATGGATTCTTCGTTACCAGCAAACGCAAAAAAAGTAACAAGAAGCATGGTGAATTAACAATCGCAGAATTTCAGAAGCAGAAACGAAAGTTTTATTAGATTCGACTAAATATTTTTTCTCAGAAGAAAAAATTTAAATCTCTACAAACGTTTAAATAGATCATGGCATCATTCGCTTGAAAAAATAAAAATTTTTTATCGCAAAGACAGTGAAGATTTCCTTAGACCTATTGCCACCCAAGCAGAAAATGGTAAAA
Organism: Trichonephila inaurata madagascariensis; assembly: GCA_019973955.1. NCBI lineage: Eukaryota > Metazoa > Arthropoda > Arachnida > Araneae > Nephilidae > Trichonephila > Trichonephila inaurata. The sequence goes on along the minus strand of BMAV01022191.1, from coordinate 19,743 downwards.
CGTTTAACTACAATACTCACGTTAAGAACTGTCATGTTTAGCCGGTTTTTTGAATCCCTTTGAGAAAAGTATCGGGTTCAAACGGAAAAAAAAGGAAACATGTGGTAGCCAACTGCGTTTAAAATTTCAAAAGATATTTCTTCAAAAAAAATAGAAGTAATAAGTCGTCCCCCCCAGATAATTTGAGTAAAAGATGCTGCGGTGTTTTAGGTAACGGAGTTGAAAGGCTGATCTCTATTTCTAAAGCAAAAAAACGGGGTTTTTTCGCGTGAAGAAAGTCCATTTCGAGCTTGTTATTCTCATCGACGGGGTGTTTTTTAAGGGCATTTAGAAGATTTGTTGCTCGAGAGGAAGAGGGCCACGTATTGACAATGGTCCCAATTTTGTTGAGCAGCCAATAATTTTAAAAAACCCAACTGGAGCGGATAAAAAAAATATGGAGCTATCAACTCTTTTGTGGAATTTCCCCCCAACTGCCCCCAAAGGGGTGGGAGAGTTTAAATTAGAATTTTAAAAGATTTTTTAAAAGGTGTTGGGACGTGTATTTAATTAAAAGGAAATGACAACATTTTTTGCAGTTGGAGGGGTAATCAACTCAAGCCCTTTTGACTTACTTTTTAAAGGGGAAGCTGAAAACCCTTTTTCTCCACGATTTTTTTGCAAGATGTCCATGAATAACCAGGTTTTTGATGTTTGAGGAAAATTTTTTTTTCAAGAGATTTAAAGTACAGACAAGCAGTGCTTAAATTTTTAAAAAAAAGTTTAAGGGTTCTGCCCAACAATGAATTTCTTTCGGGCCCTCCCGCACTCCAATAAAGGGAAAAATTTTGATTCTGTTTGCAAGAGACTGTGTGAAATACTGCCATCGAAAAAACCCGACAACAGCCTTCCATCCTCCCCCACGGCATTGTAGAGAGGGGTTAATAAAAGCATCCTGAACAGCCCCCCTCCCGGACCCAGTAATCAACAGGACCAAAAAATTTCCCCTTTTCCCCCCTGCTTGCCCAGGAGTGCCCTTCAGAGACGATTTTTCTATTCCCCATCCTAGAAGCTTTTTAGGATTTTCTCTGCCTGCGTTTTCCGAAAAGCCGGCCCCAGTTTCCCCTTTGGGGCCTGAAGAGTATTCGAGAAACCCAGGGACGGATGGGGGGAAAACACACTGGTAGGGAAAGAATCGGCTTGGTTGGGATGTGGAAAGCCATCCTGCGATAGTTGTCTTGCGGGGTCCGCGGTTTGAGGTGTGGGGTTTCAAAAAAAACAAGACATTTTTTATTCTTTAAAACAACTTTTTTTTAAGAATAACTTAAATTACTTAATTCTAAAAAAAATTTTTTGGAGAATAACCCACCAATTAAACTGAATATGCAAGTCAGATCGCACAACTAGATCACTTATCTTTTTATATTTAATTAACTGCCTAATCTAACTTCCTATAAAAAAATATTCCCTTTTTATAGAGTCACCCCCCTTTCCCTTTGGGTTGAAGACCCCCTCTATTATGCTATTTGTAGGTGAGAATATTGGTTAAATCCTTTTTATAATTAATATTAATGACAATGAGCGTATCCTTCTTTTGGGGGTTTTGGGGTCGTCTAACACTTGTTCTGAACAATTCCCCCGTTATCTCTAGGTTCCCGTCTTATCCCCCACCCCCCCTTTACCCTTTTTAAAGTTTTCCATTTTGCATATTCGTCCTGCTTTCTGGTATTGGGGGTTGGAAAAGTTTTGCCTTAAGGGGCCATAAAAGAACTTGAGTTGTTAGAAAAAAACGCGGGCGCAAGATGAAGACCCGATAGACACAAGGCAACGGGACCGAATTTCAAAGGAAAGGGATTATGAATGTGAAACGCTGGACCTCCTGCTGAGAAAAACGGGAAGGTTTTATAAGTCCAAAAAAGATGAATGACGTTGGGGGCAGATACAGAAATCACCATCCCAAAAACCCGAGAAAATTCATTCAATGGGAGTTTTTTGGGAAGATGAATAAATCCTTAATTTCGAGTGTATTTTTTTTTAAAAATAATTATTTTTTTTTTAAAAATCTTACTTTTATTATGTATGTAATTTTTTTTTTTTTTTGAATTTGTTTTTTTTTGTATGGTGCTTGTTTGGGGTTTTTTTTTATATTTGATTTTAAAAGAAGTTTTTGCCTGCAAATGTTTTTCGGTTTTACTGCTGAGGCGCAGTCTTTGGGAGGGGACAGTTTTAAATTTTAAATAGTGAAATTTTTTATTTGGGGTTTTAATGTTTTTATTTTCCCATTTAGATTTTTTTCTTTAAAATTGAACTATTAAAAAGAATGTTTTTCATTAAGTTTCAATGGAACCCCTTTGGAAAACGGCGGTGGAGTCAAGTTGTCATCATTTTTGTTGCCCGGGGGGGTTTTAGCGACATTTGCATTGGGGCCATGTTGGGCATTTAGAACCCCCTGTTTTTTTAATGGTGATTTCCCAACGTCGGCTGATGGACGGTGTTTATATTTCTGAAGTTTTGCCCGCCTATAAAGGGATGAGCCCCCACCCGTTAGTTAATTTTACCCGCGAGGGAGGATTTTGGGCAGCGATTATCAGGGGGTGAATTCATTGGTATTTTAAACACGATGGATTGTGTTTGATTGATGTTTTAAGGGGAAAACCTTCGGATATTTACCCGTTTGCCGTATTTGGATTGATTTTTGATAATAACTTTGAACAATATATATATATATATATATATATATATATATATATTTTACGTAGATCCGGGTTCGACGATTTTATGCAAAACAATCACAAAGAAAATAAAACGTTCTTTAAGAGCGATCCGAATTAACTATCAAAAATCCAATCCTTTAAATACAGGATTCAGCAGCAATATTCATAGTGTAAATCCCCGAAGGTTTTCACACCTTCAACAGTAATCAAACAAAATCATCAGTGTTTAAAAATACACGTAACTAAAAGATTATTCACAAGCCCAAACGAGCTAATCGCTAATCAAAACAATCCTCACTATTCACTGGATAAAATCAGACTGACTGGTTGCGGCTGACACTTCTTTTTATAGGTTCGGCCGACACTTCCAGAAATATAACCGCTCGTGTCATCGAGCGTGACACTAATGGAGAGATCCACTAATTTCTAGAAGAATTCAGAGGGTTCTGAACTCTCCAACGTGGTCGCCAATGACGACAAAATGGTCACCAAAGTCGCCAAAAATGATGCCAACTTGATTCTACCGCCAAGATTTCTCGAAGTTCTCATTGAATCGTCATTATAACGTAAGGGGTGGCATTGCTTGGGAATAGTACAATTTTAACATGAAATAAATATAACATAGAGTAATATAAATGTATTAAACACCCAAATATACAAATTATTTACACTATTTACACGAAATTTGTAACACTGCCCTCTCCACAAAGACTGCACTTCCCGGGCAGTACAATCCTTTAGTAAGAGGTATATATTTAAAGACAAACTACTCACATAATAATCACATATAAAGTAACAAACATACTCAACAGCATATACAAAACGAATAAATTCAAAATATATGAATTACAGTACTAAAATAAAATCAAGGAATTAGAAAAGAGAAATAATTTACATTATTTACAAAATAATTAATGGTCATTGTCTAAACTTTAGAATCTTATTCATCTTGGCCAAGGTAAATGCTAACCTTATGTAATGTATTACCTTCGGTCCTGAGTGTGATGATTTTTGTATCCTCACCACAACGTAATTCAGCCTTTTTAGGACTTTGTAAGGACCTTCGCAGTTGGTCTGCAGCTTTAGAGAGAGTCCTTTGCGACGTTTCGGATTCCATAACCACACTTCACCTTTGTGGAATTTGTGTCGGGTTTCTCTTGTGTCGCATCGGGTTTTCATCTTCTCGGAAGTCATGTCGGTTCTTTCCGTAGCCATATGCCGTATAGCCTCTATCTGTTCCTGGTGTTTCTAGATATACTCTTCAAGCGAAAAGGGTGCATCTGGTAATCGGCTGAACAGAAGATCTGCAGACAGACGAAGATCACATCCGAAGAACATCTGGGATGGGGAATAGCCGGTGGTCTCGTGAACAGCACTCCTGTAAACAATCTAGACAAAGGGCAACTTCTTGTATCAGTCCTGTGGATTACTGGATACCAGGAGAGAGATTCTGTTCAGAATGGGGACCTATTGATCCTCACTACCATGCCGTCAGACTGAGGATGTAAAGCTGTTGTTCTGGTTTTGTCGATGGTGAGTATTTCACACAGTCTCTTGCAAACTGCAGAATCAATGTTTTTCCCTTGATCGGAGTGCAGTTGTAGAGGGACCCCGAATCGTGAGATCTAGTTTTGAATTAGAACCTCTGCAACAGTTGAGGCTTCTTAGTTGGAAATAGGATAGGCTTCAGGGCCACTTAGTGAAGTAAGCCATCACCACTAGGATGTTGTTGTTGCCATCTGATGATCTCAGAAGTGATCCTAGAACGTCAAATCCTATATGTTGGAATGGTGCTCTTACATTATACAACTGCAGTTTTCCTCTAGTGCGTTTTATTTGCGTGCAGCACAGGGATCACATGTGCGACAACACTTTTCCACGTCACTCCATACATTGTTCCAGTAGAAGTGCTCACGAACGTTTTGTAAGGTCTTCACATAACACCAAAATGACCTCCAATTGGACTGCCATGGAGTTCCTTATGAACTGTTGGAACTCTTGTCTTTGGGAGTATTAATTGCCACCTGAATGTTTTTCCTTCCGATTTTCTATATAAAACACCATTTTTCAGATGGGGATAGTCCCAAAGAGGCCAGTAACGCTTCGTTGTAGGATTGAAGGCGCGATGTCTTGACAGCTGGGCATTTGTTCAGATGACTCTTTAAATTCTATAATTGGTTTTACTTCAGGATCAGCTATTTGATCTTTTCGGACTGTTTCATCACTCCACGTGTCCAATGCCGATGTTGATGGCGTTGTAACTTGGCGGACTATTGGTTCTACTACGCTGAATTTCGTTTCAATTCTCGAGCAGTATTTGCAGCTCTAAGGACAGGATCTTATCGAAAGGGCGACTGCATTTCCATGTGCTGATATTTTTCTGTGGCGAATTTCTAAGTCATACTCCTGCACTCTCTTTATCCAACTAGCTGTTTGGCCTTATGGATTTTAAAATTCAGTAGCTAGGTCAATGAAGCATGATCTGTTCGCAGCAGGAACCTTCGACCGTAGAGGTAAGGTGGAAGTGTTCTACTGTTTTACTATAGAAAGCAGTTCCTTTCTGATCACACAATAATTTCTTTCTGGTTTGACAGATACATGCTGAAATAGGCGATGACACCCTCCTGACCATCTATCACTTGAGACAACACAGCCCCAATACTTTCATGACTTACATCTGTATCCAGAATAAATTGTTTCTCTATTTCAGGATATGCCAGGATTGGAGCAGAGGTTAGTGCGTCCTTAAGCTTGTTAAAGGCGTTGTTACAATCACGCGTCTAGATGAATTCCTGTTTTGCCTCTGTCAGCTAATGGAGTGCTCTGGCAATTGTTGAAAAATTTTTCACGAATTTCTGGTAATATTTGCATAAGCCCAAGAAACTCCGGAGTGGTGAACATCCAATGGGGCTGTTCCAGTCTTGTTGTCTTATCCGGATCTGTCAGAGATCTTATCCGAGGTCTTATCTGGGTCTGCTCGTACACCTTTCAACGAAATACTGGGCCAAAAATAGGTGACTTTACGCCGGAACAGGTGGCACTTGGATGGACTGAAGTTCAGGTTAGCTTCATTCAGCTTTCGTAGCACACTTCTGATACTTTTAAGATGTTCTTCGAGGGAACGCCCCACGATAATAATGCCATCAAGATAAACCAGGCAGGCCTCGTACGAAAGTCCACCGATGACTGTTTCCATAAGGCACTCGAATGTTGAAGGTGCATTGCACAAGCCAAAAGGAATAACACTAAATTACCTCAGTTCTTGTCCCGTGGGGAAGGCAGTTTTCTCTTTATCCTCAGGGTGGAGTTCTTGCTGCCAATAACTGCTAATGCGATCTAGGGTAGAAAACCATGTATTACCGGCAAGTGTGTCCAGCGTGTCATTTATTCTTGTCAGAGGATAGCTGTCCTTCTTGGTAACGTCACTCAACCCAAGATAGTCCGCAAAAAAACTAGTAGAACTATCTTTCTTCTTGACCAAGACAATGGAAGATGCCCATAGACTTGATGACTTCTCAATGACATCATCTTTCATATCCTTAAAGAGTTTTTGGACTTCTTTCTGTTTAGCAAACGGTAGTCGTTAGTAGTGCTGCCTAGTAGGAGGATTCTCTGCCGTATCAATTCGGTGTTTCGTTAGTCTAGTTCTTCCAAAGTTCTCAAATGTTCTTGAAAAAAGGCCTTGGAACTCTTAATTAGCGCTCCTAAAGCACATCGTCGTTTCTCTAAGTCCGTGTTTTGTTGTAAATCCTTGACTAGATCATCTGAAGAAAGGTCTTGGCAATTGTACTTTCGGTCTACACAAGTGACAAGAGCACAAGCTTCTATTACCTCTCCTTCCTGGATAGTTTTCATCTTATCACTAATGTTAGACGAGGTTGTCAGTACTCCTGCTTTTAAACTGTCTGGGTCAGGATAATCAATTAGGCCGAATCGAAAATTCCTATTTTCTGCTACTAAACCGGGTGATATACATTCAGTTCTTGGTGATAATGATAGTTTGGTTTTTGCTATAATTTTCTGGTTTAATTCAAATTGAGTTTGTAAGTCGAAAAGAGTGATGTCTTCAAATTTTGAATGCACATTGTTATTTTCAATGTTTAATATAAAGTTATTGTTCTTCAGAAAATCCAGTCCAAGAATACAGGGATCGGTGATATCTGTTATATATTCCGTATGGTCATAGTCGGTATTTCCAAACCTTAGAGCAGTGCTTCTCAAAATTTCAATATTCGTGACCCAATATTCAATCATAATTTTCATCGCGCCGCCTCATACAATAACAATGTATTGAATTCATTAATACTATACTTCGACGCTAAAGCTTCAATAAGATTTTAACCTCTTAAGTGCCACTGGCTTGTATCTCGTTGCACATTAAGTGGCTTATATCTAGCTCAGCCAAAGTGTTAATTTCCCCGAACGTAAATATACGTCTTTCCGAAGTACGAACTTTTCTGTGCACTGTTATCCATAAAATTATTCCGAAGGCTTTGGAATGGAATAAAAGGACTTTGACTGTGTTTTTGAAGGATTTACTTACTTCAGATTATTTGCTTCTTTATTCCTTACTCCTCCCCTTAATGCATCGCATACGCGTGCCTACGTGGAAAATGGTTCGCATTGGGAAACGAATAGTGTAACTTTTAATCGGCATTTAAGGGATTAATTATAAACAGTACAAAAATAATCAAGATAAGTGTTAATTTTATATGTGACAAACTCATGGGATCACTCGTAATTATATATATATATATATATACATATTAGACTTGTTCTTAACTTTGTACTGTTGAGTTAGTTATAAAATACATTTTGTAGCGCTGATACATTTATAAGTGTAATATATCAGTGTAAATGTGAGTATTTTATTTTTCATTACTTCAGAAAGTATTTATTAATTTACTGAAGATAAACCAACAAATTTAATTAAATAAAATTTTGTTTTCGAATTTTCAATATGCTCGTGCCTCCCTCGTAGAGTTATCATGGCTCCCAAAGGGGGCGTGCCCCACAGTTTGAGAAACGCTGCCTTAGAGTGATGTTAGATTTTCTATGAACTTGATTTTTGTCTCCCGTCAATGTTTGCAGGGAAACACAGGGTGGTGTCCAGATAATGCTAACTTTTGAGTTTTGAGCCAATTCTTTTCTAGTTATAAACACATTGGCTCCAGTATCAGCAACCATACGACACGAGATGTTATTAATTTGTCCTATTACGTAACGTCCCTTGTCGCCGCCATTTATTGCCGTAAACTGAAGAATTTTGTAGTGGAGCTTTTTATTATCTGACAACCTCCGCCCCGCGAGAGGGCCATATATTAGTTTGCCTGTTTCTAAGAAGAGACGGTATTCTCATCCTTTCTTGATCGGTGACAGTTTCTTCTCAGGTGTCCAGATCCATCGCATCCCCAGCACTTGAAGTTGCGTTTCTCTTGGTTCTGACTTTGGGAGACATTAAACGAAATTTTTTTAATTTCTCCATGTCCCTTTTCCCATGGAATTCACGGGGGAGCATAAAAAGGTTACTCTAGCTCCTCGGCTGGGTTGGTGGTCTCGGTGACTGGCGTAAGTGGCAGCCTCCAATTTCAGGGCATATAACAGGGTAGATTAAAGATATTGGACATCAGCCTTCTAACCTTCTGGTTTCTCCCTTCTTGGCCGTCCACGAAATACTGAAAAGGGGGTCTTCTCGCACGGTTGCTGGGTGGTGGGGGGAAAGAAGTTGACGAGCCTTTCTACTTCAGGGCATACTCCTGCAATTTTCTCGGTTTTCTGGAGTCTTGTTTTTTTTTGCTGGGGGCGTAGGCCTTGGGTATTTCTGACCGAACCGAAGATCCAAAGCATTATAGAGGGAGTTCAAGTTTAGACGCTCTTTCTCTTGAAAGTCCGGTATTTTCCCGGGTTTCCTCTAAAAGATTCTGCAAGTTGACATGCTTTTAACCTTCAGTCCATCAGTTGACTTCAGAAAAATGGGAAAAATTTCGTCTTGTATACTTCTCAGTTCGTTTTCCTCTAGGTCTACGTTTCCTGCAATGTTGAGAGTCCAGACACCGGGAGGTGCCCACAGGTACTGGAGAGGAAGGAAAAATCTTGCATTCGTTCTTTTATCCATAAACTAGAAGCTTCTTTTCGAGATCTTCTAACCACTGTGATATAAAGCTAAAAGTTCCAGCCACTTCTTCATATTTTTCTTCTACATGCTCTTTAATACTTTCTATTTCTCTTCCTCTACTTTCTTCTCTATCTTTTCTTCAACTACTGCAATCTTTTATTTAACTTTCAATGCTATGTTCTCTTCCACGCTATAGATTTTCTCTTTCAGGGAATTCTTCAATTCTTCTTGACAATTCTGTACATTTTCTAGACCTTTCTCCATTCTATCCTTTAATTCATTCTTTGTCTCTTCTTGACTTTTCTGCATTTCTACCTGGAGTTTCTGCATTTTTTGCCTAGTCTCTTCTTGGCCTTTTTTCAAGAAATTGATGCCGTCCAACAGAGCCTTCAGATGCTTATCCATCGATCTAGTTATTGGCATAAAATCCCACTTCTGACACCAATCGGTTTCGTAGATCCGGGTTCAATAATTTTATGCAAAACAATCACAAAGAAAATAAACAGTTCTTTAAAAGCGAAGCGAATTTATTATCAAAAATTCAATCCTTTAAATACAGGATTCAGCCTTAATATTAACAGGGTAAATATCCGAAGGTCTTCACTCTGTCAACATCAATCAAACACAATCATCAGTGTTTTAAAATACATGTAAGTAAAGATTATCCACAAGCACAGCCGAGTTAATCGCTAGTCAAAACGATCCTCACTACTCGCTGGTTTTATCCAGACTCATCGGTTGCGGCTGGCACTCCGCTTTATAGGCGCGGCAGATACTTCCAGAAATATAAACGCTCGTGTCATCCAGCGTGACGTTAATGGAGAGATCCACTACATTCTAGAAGAATCAGAGGGTTCCGAACTCGCCAACATGGTCACCAATGCGCAAAAATGGTCGCCAAGTTTGCCACCAACTTGGTCACCAAAAATGATGCCAACTTGCCTCTACCACCAAGATTTTGCGAAGTTCTCATTGAATCGCCACTATAATGTAAGGTGCGGCATTGTGTAAGAATAGTACAATTTTAACATGAATTAAATCTAATAAAGAGTAATATAAATTAATTAAACATCCAAATACAAATTATTTAACTATTTATAGAATATTCGTAACAATATATATGTTAGGCAGCAGGCCTGCTGGTGAATGGATGAAGACATCATCTTTAAATAATAGTTCTTTATTCCTCTGGAATCATCGTAAATCCAATATGGCGGCCCTTTGGCGTGCAACTGGGTGAATCAAAAGACAACATCGCACCGAGGAGTCACTAACTGGATTTGTGTTTCTGCTCTCTTTCGTTAGCGCTGACTTTACCTTTAAGCAGGTCATACGTGATATTAAGGAGTTCTTTCTATTTGTATTTATTTTTTACTTAGCATTGAAGTTAAAACTTCCAAACCTGACATATATATATATATATATATATATTATGTGTGTGTGTGTGTGTGTTTAATATAAAAATAGATATATTTGTAAGCTTTAACCGAGAACTTGATGATGCAATATCAATGCAATAATTCGTCAGCTTATCCCCTCCAGACACTAATCCTTCCCTATAGACTTGGTACCACCTCTGTCTAGGGAGACAGAAATAATAGAATCCTAGAGAGCCCCATAAACTATGTCTTTTGAGGAATTTCACACTTCGCTATCTCTTCCGATTTTCCCCATATAAATTTCTTTGTTCCTCTAAGTCGGGGTTCTTTTACCTCCTTTAAAAGTATTGTAACACGTGGCTTCAGTGCTCTTCCTACGAAAGAAACCCCATACATTCAATAAAGAGTTTAAAGTCCATATCTGTCGTTACTGGGTCGTTAAAATGTATCATATATATATATACCGGGTGAGACTAAACTAAGATTAGAAATTGAAAAAAGATCATGTGTTTTGTTGGCATTGTTGTAACAATGCACATAAGGTTTGGCTGGGAAAAAAATGGTTTGAATTCGCCAAAAATGTTCATCAACCAATCGCCAAGTCGTCGTCTTGGTCACCAACTTTGACGCCAAAATTAACGCCAACTTGGCTCTATTGTCAAGATTTCTGCAAGTTCCGATTAAATTCCCACTGTAACGCTTGTGAATATTACATTTTAACATAAAATAAATATAACATTAAGTCAAATTTATTAAATATCCAAATACCAATTATTTACAGTATTTTATACAAAATTCGTAACAAGATACCTTGAATTAGAAACCTGTTCTACAAAAAACTGTCACTTGTGACATTTTAGACATCCATCACTTGGGAGATTAAGAAAGAAGTTCATCTTTAATGAAGACATATCATGGTGCGCCTTGTTAAATGTGTCCGGCCACCTGAAAGGTAGCTTTAAGAATGAGGATGGAAACTAATGGAGGGCCCTAAAACTTTTGTTCCCTTTCACACACTAACTGATGAGAAATGTGGTCACAGAAAGTGATAGGCTTGGCCATAATCCAAATACATGAAATTCTTCGAGTAAAAAGAATGAGGGGCTTATACATTTCAATGAAATATCTACTATTTTACCAAAATAAGATTTGGCAGATTTTTGATCTTTTAAACAAAGTTTTAAAGTGCTTGACAATGGAAGTGCAATTAGAAGAAAAATGACTTTTCCCCTGAAACTTCCCTTTACAAAATTTGGTTAAATGTTTACAATTTTTTTTTAATTAGGCAAACTTTATTCTGTTCCACTAACGTTTTTACTACACAAAGATAAGTGTCATATTTTAGACATTATGAGGTTCAGAAAGGTTTTAATTCTTATCTTGGACACAAGAAAAATATAAATTATTTCCACCTCAAAGATTGATTCAACATTAATAATGGGAAATGAAAATTATTGTCTTTTTTTTACAATTAATTTAAATTGTTTAATAGTTTACCCATTCATGATATTGATTTTTTTATGTTCAACAAAAATATCATAATGAACATTAATTTCTATTATTTAGTGTTACTTCCAGTTCTATAACTGATATTTAAAAACATTTTATCTAATCACTTTATCGAAAGTTGGGAAATAGTAGTGATTTTCTAATTCTTTTATCACATATGTTAATTAATTGATTCCCCTAAAATACATCATCCAAACTAGGTTTTCCCTTCTCATAATTTGAATATAGAAAATTTGGAAAAAAAGTATAACTAAAATTTAATTATTTAAACTTCTAAACTCTGGCACAAATTTTTGTGTTATTAAATTTACTTTCTCCTATGTTTTTGAAACACTTTTTTTGGAATCCACTTAAATGTTCTGTAGTGATTAAATTCTAAACGGTATGTGTGTCTGTAGTCAAAAGAGAGAGAGAGTTTGAAAAATAGTTTTCTGAGTACAATAAATTTAAATCCAGCAAAATTTTTAGAAAATATTTTAAGTTGTGAGAGCGAAATGTATTTTTAAATATTCATAGAAAGTCGGTTTTGGTTTTCTCCATTCCAAAATTAATTTTAATTTAGAATATCACTTAGATGGAAATAATGAAAACGGATTGAAATTTTGTTATGCTATATTCCTGGCTGAGTGAGTGAGTGAATATTAACGTCGCACTGTTACGCTACACGAAGCCTTTTGGCAACGGACCTTCATTTTGAACCCTGATCAACTGGCGAGAACGACACCCGAGCTGGCACTCTCTCTCCTAACTACCACACCACACCAACGGGAGGACATTTGAGCTCTCGACAGATTTAACGTGCATCGCTCCCCTAGATAGGGGTTTTTTTTGGAAAAAGCTATACTCCTGGAAATGCATGCAGGTGTGGACAACTTAATGCCTCATGCAGCTATGCATTGTAGTATGCCAGGGCTTATAGCAGGGTTTTTCAAACTTTGGGGCGCACCCTTAGGGTGCTTGTTATTCTAAAGTGAGGAACATGAACAAATCGAAAAGTCAAAACAAAAGATTATTAAAAAAACTTATTAAATTACTGAAAGGAAGCAAAAAGAGAATGCATTTTGACATAATAAAACATAAAATACATTTTAATATTGATATAATACACTTATAAATGTATCAGTACTGCCCGAAATAAATTTGTAAATTAATTTAACTGAAATAAATTAAGAACAAGTTTAATGACCACCAGTGACTCCATATGCTTGTCATATATATTTAGAAAATTTAGTACTGTTTTAATTAAAATCGCGTAGCAAAGTATAGCATTATTGAATTTAACGCATTGTTATTGTATGGAGGGAGGCGCAATGAAATTATGATTGAAAATTGGATCGCATATATTGAAACTTTGGGAATACAAACAATTATTTTAATTTCTTCTTTAAAAAAAACTCCAATATTTTATATAATTTCCCCTGCTTTTAAGGGGGGAATGTCGAAAAAGGTTTTATTAGCGTTTTTTTAAACAAAATTCTGTTAAAATCAAAATTTTTTTGGGGGACAAACAATTTTAAAATTTACAGAAAAAAAAGAATCAGCCTTTTAATTGTTTTACTTCCTATATTGGTATTTTTATTTGCCGGTTTTAGTAAAATGTTATGTTTCTTAAATCGCAATTATCAAAGGTTTGGTAAATTTAAGTTGTACAATCTAGTAAATTTGAAGTAATAACTTACAGCGAGCTATTATTAGCCTATTCCATACTGATACCAAATTGATGTAAATCGTTTTCTCATCCCAAATTTATAAATGGAATGTTAATCTTAAAAGAAACATTTAAAACTAGCTGCATGTTATAAAATGTTCGTGTGTTGGGAAACGAAAAATAAATTTATTATTTTTTGAAACTTTTGTTAATTTGTTTATTTTGTGTTTAATTATTCTTTAAGTTCCTTTTTTCACCCTGTATTGGCGAATCGCAAACCCTTTTACAAAAATTCTTATTTGGGGAAAAATTTGTTAAATATGGTCCTAAAATGGGTTTGACTATGTATCAAAATTTATACAAAGAAGAAAAAAAAAAAAATTTACTATCCTATAATTAGTTATATTTGTAAATAAACCAAAACTTTATTCTTTAATTTCTAAGCAACGCATCATTAAAAATTATTCTTAGACAAAGTTATTTAAATCTATTTCAAAATTATTTCTAAATGTTATTTTTTTTTCTTCAAAAAGTACATTTTAAAATTTTGTTGTATTTTAAAAATATCTTACGTTATTGACCTATTAATTACGGAGGAAGGTTGTTTTTTATTCGAATTTTGTTTTTCGTTGTCATTGGTAGTTAAAATAAATCTTCAAATATTTCATTCACTTAAACTTATTTATAAATTTTAGCATTATAATATAATTTTTTTAAAAATAATTTAGCATGTTTTTTTCTTCTTTTCCTTTCTCATGTCAAAATCCTTATATAACTAATTTGATATACGAGTGCTACTTGCCCAACACTGTTTGCCGAAACTCCTTACTCGTGCTTAGCAGCGCTTGTTGTCGAGTGATACGGAATCCAAGATGGCGTCCTAGGGGGAACAAATCGCTAGGAAAACAATTTTAAAGATCAGTTTTGAAATATATATCAAAGAATTGAAAGGGATTGAAAATACTCAATATCAATCAATAATTAATATCAATACAATATACAAATAATTATAAATACCAATAATTATATTATGTAGCACATAACAATAATCATATAACATAATTTAGTAGTAAATATTATATTTAATAACATACACATATAATGTATTGTAATTTTTATTATTATATACACTCACTTCCAAAAGTTAAGCACGGAGAGAAAAATGCTAATTTCTGGAAGCCAATCAGAATTGAAGAGGATGCAATTCTCTGCAGAGGTAGATGGAAGTGTGCAAATATGTTAGGTAACAGCCAGTCGTGCTTTCATGTCAAGGAATATGCAAAAAGGGCAGTCTTATAAGAAGCCAGCTTTATGAAGGGTTACAGAAGTTGATTGTAAGTGCTGATAGAAGGTGTTTAAAACTTTCGTACAATTTGTTTTTAAGACATACGCGCGTTTCTATGACTTACAGAAAAGGAATAGAAGATTCTGAGCGCTGGCGTGCTGTGCGGCGCATTGAAGCAGGACGGTCGATCACAGATGTTGCTCTTTTCTTCGGCGTTCATCATTTTGTATTTTCACGTTTATGGAAACAATTCCAAACCACACAGACAGTTGTGCAAAAGCCCGTAGGCGGTCGCCCAAGGGTTACAACCCCCGCGAAAGATCGATATATTGCTATTGTAGCCAAGCGGAATTGCAGAGCGACCTCCCCACGTGTGACATCTATGGTTACAGCGTCCATTGGTAAGGCTATATCTGCAACTACTGTAAGCCGAAGATTACATATGAATGGACTGTATGCCCGGGTACCTCGAGTTTGCGTTCCTCTATCCGTCCAATCAAGAGGGGCACGATTAAAGTGGTGCCGAGAACATGGCAATTGGACTGTGTCTGGCTGGGGCAATGTCATGTTTACTGAAGAGTCAAGATTTGCTCTTCGTATAAGTTAAGCTCTTCGTACAAGCGTATAAGTTTATGGCGTAAACAAGGAACACGCAATCAGCCCCAAAACATCACCGAACATCCCGCGGCGGAAGCATTATGATGTGGACAGGTATTTCATTAGGATACCGCACCGACCTGCACATCTTTAAACGGGGTTCTGCGACGGCTGTGAGGTATCGAGGTGAAGTCCTAGAACCCATCTTGAGATTGTACGCTGCAGCAGTTGGCCCTACTCTTGTTTTAATGAACGATAACACACGTCCCCATAGAGCTGATATCGTCGATGACTACCTGGAGAGTGAAGGGATTGCGCGTATGATGTGGCCAGCATATTCGCCCGACCTTAATCCCATTGAAAATCTTTGTGATGCTCTCGGCCGTGCTGTATCTTCACGTTTCCCACCTCCAGCCACTCTTATTGAGCTGGAAACTGCTCTACAAGAAGAATGCCGATTGCTTAGTTCTGCGGTGGTTGACCACCTAATTGAACCATGGTCAGAAGGCGTAAACTTTGCATACAGAAGAGGGGGATCACATACCCTATTATTGTCTTTTTTTTCATTTTATGCTGTCTATTTTCACTTTATACATAATTCTGTTTAAGTCTCCAGTATGACATTATCTGATTACTTACAAAAATTTAATATTGTTTTCATTTCTGTATATAATTATTTATTTTGTTTTATGTATAAATGTATATGCTACTTTACTGCCTAATTTTGTGTCAATCAAAGCAGTATTTGTTGATTTTTTTGCATTTTACATCTTCGTGCTTAACTTTTTTAAAGTGTGAGTGTATAATAATAACCATATACTATAATTTAACAGTAGTTAAAATATAGAAAAATGTTCATATAATATAATATTATAGTAATAATTATGTACAATAATTCTCATATAAAAACAATAACAGTTATAAATTTAAAAAATAATAAAAATGTTTAACAAAATAATAATAATAACTACAAATAAGTAAAATAACACAATAATAATTACTACAAAAAAAATTGCATTATCAATTAATTTTTATATATTACTTTTTTAAAAAAATAATAATAATATAAAAAATATTAAAGAATGTCAATCAATAATTGCTGATAGCTTGCAATATTTCAAAAACTGCGAATTTCCTTAATGAATTTCATCGATCATGGAACGTTTAAATAAGCAATATTTTTAAGTAAAATATAGTGGAAATGCTTGATTTGCAGCAGTTAAAAAAAAGTGCCCTCATATTCTGTAAAAAAAAATATCCTGGTACTCACCCATGATATTAGAAATATCCATATTCGAAAGAGCACTAAATACAACAGAAGACTGAAGTAGCTAGATTGAGGAACAACTTCAATGAAAATGGTTACATTATTTTCATAAATCAAATTTAAAAGCGGGAAATAATAAATTCAGCGGAAAAAAGCAAAGAATTTTAATATGCGTCATCCCCTGGGACCAAGACCACGTTAAAAATACGAAGGTAACCATATTGTAATGTCATCGCCCATCTTGGCGAACATAAACAACATCTTGGCTTGTAGCACTCGTGTATCAAATTAACACCTTCATTATTGATATAAGGTCGTTATGTAATCTAGGAACAAAGTGAGGATGATAAAATAGTTTATTGACGCCTGTGATGACTAATGAAAAGTCCCACTTAGCGTACAGAATATTTATGGCTTGTCGCCGACATTTCCCCATGGTTTTATAAACGCACATATAACACTTATTTTTACCCGATAACAATTAATTCTTAACAACGTTGTGGAAAAAGTTAATTGTTGAACTTAACTCATATGCATCGAACCAATCTCATTGTTGACCAAACCAAAGTATTTTCTTGGGTCATTTTATCATTATAGATAAAGACAACGAAAAATGACTTAAGAGAAATTAAGATTTTGGCCCTTCAATTATAAGTTTGCAACGTCCACACACGTGTTTTTGCAGAGGTAATTAAATTTTATTCATACTTAAGGTAAGGGAGAAATATGTGAGGAAAGTATTAATACTGAAAAAGTTTCCTCTCTTGAGTACATTGTTATTATTCAGTAAAGTGTACTTATGCATACCTTTCTTTTGTTCCGGAATCTTTTTACAGATGCTCTTTCAGGAATAATTATTGCTTTTAGCCAAACTTGAGTTTGCTCATCTAAATTGTAAAAAAAGGGGTTTTTTAAAAAGGTATCTTTATTTTCAAATTTCTCCAGAATATTCCCCTTTAAAAAAAATTGTTGATGCCGTGGTTTTTTGTAGAATGTTTTTCAAAGTTTTAAAATTGGCATTTGTCTTGGTGAAGAATTTCACATGAATTACGATAAATAATTAATTATTCCTTTGTTTCTTTGCATTATTTGTAAAGAATGAAGAAAGAGAGAAGTGAATGTATATTTTTAGATGACTTGAAAATATCGAACAGTAATAACAAAATTAAAATTAAGTATTTTTTTTTTAGTTGTTTAAAAAGACTACTTACAGATATGAAAAATAAACAATTTATTTATTATAGGTTATTCATTTTTTTTTTCCCCGAAATATTATTTTTGATTAAACTCAATTCCAAAATATTTATTATTTGATATTTTATGTTTTTTTTTTCTTCTAATCACTGTAAACTTTCAAGTAATATGAAATAATTTAGTTCCTCAATAGAACAGAAACATTTACTCATCCATCTTTGAATATTCATTACTACTGATTCTTAAAAGTTAGTGCTACTTTATTTTTTTTTTTGTTACTTAAGTAATTATCATGAGTTTCTTTTATTGGGGAAATAAATTTTTTTTGTTTTAACTATTTCTAATCTTTATCTTTATCAATTGGAATTTAAAAGAAAATCTTTTTATATATTATTATTCTTTATACATTTGTATATTTTCTTATTAAAATTTAAATACATTTTTATTTAAATTCCAGATATTAATTTGCAATCACTACATAATAGTTTTAATTCAGAACATCGAGCTTAAAATGAAAGTAAATAATAATTAATCCACAGGTAAAAACATGTACTTCCCTAATTTTTTGAGAAATGTATATAAGCAATAATTCTCTTGCTCAGTAATAATGATCCCTAACACTATTGCATCTCTTTTTGATCTGACCAATGTTTTTGTGTGTATGCTCAGAGTAAAAACTCTTCTAATAAACCAAATATTTTGAAAATGTTCTGATAAAAAAATAAGTGAGTCATTTGGGATTTCGCTTAAGAAGGTAGTTATCTGTATAAAGTTTTACTCGCGCGTTTTCATGCTGTTACTGATGTATCTTTTGTATGACTGATTCTTTGTGTAGTGTGTCGCACATACAGAATACTGAGAAATAAAAAATAAACGATATCATCCTTTTCTAAATACTTTCACTAAAATTGTACAAAATGATGCAGAAATACTTGCGATTTTTATCACGCACATGCACACTCACTTGTGTATAAATGTAGGTACACGAATCATTTATATGAAAATTAACACATTAAACTAAGAATTAACTTGATTATAAAGTTAAAAATGCCAGCAACTCTAGCTACTACCATGAAAATAAAATAACTTCCCGGACTATCTTGCTAAATTAGAAGAAGAGATTACGCTAATTGTATGTTCGAGACATTTACCTTCCATGCATTCGATCCAATACCTTGTCAGGATAATGAGGAACTATTACCTCAAAGAGAGATCATTACGTCAGAAATGGCGGACTTAAACTCCTTGCCGATGGAGAGTAAAGCTCTGGCAATAAAAATAAAAGTTCAACTAGGTAGAAAACTCAATTAAACTATTCTACACCAACTATAGTTCACTTGCATCTTAATAGCAAGTGTCCATTAGGTAATTGTAATTCATTGATTCTAACCACTTATTTACAATTCCTACTATTAGTTCACACTCTCCTATGTATGTCTTGTTCAAATTTTCAATCGTTAGTAAAATACTTATTATTCATCCACTCAAGTTCAAATATATTTTTTTAACTTGTAGTGGATGACACTTGATGTAAATACAGTTTTCCAAATATTAATTCATTAGTTAAACATAATTCATTAATAAATAGCAACAAAGAAACATAATAGTCCATCACCATATATAAAAAGGAAAATCACTCGTTGTGTCTCTGCAGCGCAATGGATAGCGCGTTGGACTTCTAATCCAAAGGTTCACCTGGGTTGACCTAATTTCTAAGAATGTGATTTCATTTTACTCTATTATTGTATTGGAAGGATTACATTTAATTAATTATTAAATAGTAACAGACAAAAAAATAATAGACCGGCACCCTATATAGATAGAAAAATGGAAAATATTGCAAGAAAAATTCGGGGTTTTTTTTGTATTTTGCTACTTAATATTGTGATTCTGCCATATGTATATACATATTTATATTAATTGTAACTATTTAATAAAAAGTAACTAAAACAAAATATTTTTGTTGACCTAAATAGGAATAGACTTGATTTTTTAAAAAGTACTTGATAATTGTCTTATACTACGTATTTTTATGTTCGTAATTCAGTATCCCAGT
>BMAV01022190.1:299467-316251 GCA_019973955.1 Trichonephila inaurata madagascariensis | reverse complement strand
CAAATTATCAAGATCTCCCCCGCTGAAGCCATCAAGAACACATCTCAGACTCTGACGTCAACTACCTGCTTTACCCTAACATCCAATAAGATCTTCGTCTCTACAAACTCAATGAACTTTGTTTTCCCATCCAGGATTTCCACTTGTTAGCGCAAAGATACTATTTCAGGTAGGGGATGAAGGATCTTTTATAGATCCACATTCCTGGAACGTGAAGAAACTTAATTTTTGTTTTACCAAATGTAGCACTCTTCCCCAAAACGTTGGCCATTCCTGGTTTTAAAGATAATGTAGTCTGTATTACATGTGGAAGTAATATCAAAATTACAGACCCTTTAAATGTGAGTATAGGGTAGCAATTCTACATAAAATGTTCTCAACAAGGCAGCTACTGCGATCCTCTTGGCAATGAATTTCTTCATTTCGGTACAAAAATTTTACTTCCCTAAACTGAAATCATATTTAACATCGGCTTGTTTCTTATTGATTTGGAAATATAAAAAATAAAAATTTTTTTTTTTGATAAATCTAAATTACGAGGATTGAACAATATTTTGAAGCATTAATTCAATTTTACACTTACTTCATTGAAACAAGTAGTTTTCGGTACTAATCAATAGATATAGTGATGGTATTATAAGTTTGACAACTGAGAAGGAAACCCAGATTAGTTTATCGTGAAAAGAAATCTGCATGTGTAATCTGAACTAAATAATTATTTAAGTTCGTAAATGTTCCTTAGGATAGTATTTATTACCACTTTTCTTTTCACAGTTGTTGCTATAAGTATACAATCTTTATAATATCTTTAATTTCAATTATTCAGTTAATTTCACTTTAAATAATCACCCGTTTCGGGTGAACCTCAGACGAGACAAGGCGAGACTCTCGACGGTGCGGGTTCCTCCCCGCCGTTAAATTTATTCGCTCTCAATTGTTTCAAGTCTGCTTCTTTACGGTTCGGTCCGCCGAATCTTTGCGGCCGACAAGCTACCTATTTCTAATACAACACAAACAAAGGTTACACCAATCTATATATATAAAAATGTTGTGTTGGTTTGTGTGCGCTCGCGCATAACTCGAAAAGTTCTGCATGGATTTATCTGAAATATTGACACAACATTGCATTTGACTCCGGTCAGGATCTTATGTACTTTTTATTTTGAAATTCACTCTAAATTTTTTTAAATTTATAATTTTTAAGTGATTTTTTGGTGTTATGTGACGTCATACGATGTCACGATTCGCTCTGAATGCGAAAATTTAAACTTTACGCATGTATTTTTCCGAATTATTGTATAATTCTACTATGATTATCTTTATTGGTTGTCATATTTATCTATTTTTTTGTTCTTTGATACGTAATTGTGATTCTTTTTCGAATAAATCATTTTTTTTAAAATTATTCTTTTAACAACTCAAATTTTGTTTTGTAGTTATGGCAACAATCGGATAGCATTATCGCGGGATGTTTACGACTTTGCTTTTATTCTACATCGTGTTTTTCTCTGTAATTTTAAGCTAAATTTATTTCTTTTTATTAAGCGAAAATGAAATTTACGCAATTGAATTCTGTACGTTACTTATTTTTCTACCAAATATATAGTTTCCGTTAACCATTTACCTCAAATAAAAAGACATAGCCAAATGCTGCGATATAACATTCAATGCTTGGAAATTAATATTTGTCCTGTAGTTCTAGAGAGAATCGGACAAATCTGAAAATTCTCTTAATTTTTTTTTTTTTTTTGGACACCAGAATATATTGTAAAACTATTGTAATGGTATTAAACAATTTCTAGATTATATTTGTTACATGCGCTTGTGTCGAATCTCGGTCGTCAAAAACAGATTACAGGGTCGTTAAATTAAATTGTTGCTAAATCAAAATATTGATTAATCTTCATCACGGTGTACACAACAATCGAAAAAGTGAGTCATCATGAGAATATGCAAGAAGTACTGTAATGATATTGATTTCAGATTTCGGAATGAATTTAATCTGATAAAAATGATAAAAATCTACTGCAGAAATTTACATCGCTACGCAGTTGTTTCACCTTTGTTGTATGTCGAAAATGTTTTTTACGATACGTATGTTTATTTTACGTTATTTCTGTAAAGCCTTTTTTTTTGAGAAAAGAGGGACTTTTACTAAAGATTACTTGGGACCATTTAGAAGGCGGTTAGCAATCAAAAGATAGCCGTCGTGACGAAAATACTGAAGACGAGCACCGTGATGTAGATGAAATTAGAATAACAATAATTGCTTTGCTTTGTTTTAAAAATTATCATCAGGAATAAAAATGATACATAGATATATAATTTTTTCCATTTATTTTCTACTGAGCTTAACATGTAAATTTGCATGACTGGATATTCCCATCATATTACTTTTTAATTATTTTATGTTATATATTTGTACTAGGATTTTAAACACTTTTCTTTTCATCTAGAGTATGAATTTTATCACCCTTATTTATTTAAAAAAAATCATGCAAAGAAGGGTTAAAATCTATGAACTAATAATGAAAAAGAAATTTTTAAAGCGTAAGAAAATTAAAGAGTGTCTATTTTATGTGAATGTTTTCAAACTACGCAAAAGTTTTTTTATAATTATATGTGTATTATGATGGTTACCAGAGTTTTTTAAATGCCGGCTATGTGGCGTGGTTGGTTTGTCGCTGGTTTTCTGCCCCCGAGCTTGCGGTTTCAACCCTGGATGAAGTCAGTGGATTTTCATGATGCATAAAATCTACAGCGACCATGTCGTATGATTATACGGCATGTAAAAGCTCCCTAGAGTGTTTGTTTGGGTTGGATACTCTCGGCAAAATTAAATCCTAGTACAGGTTCGCATCGTCAGAGCTCAGATGCCTCCCTCTGAGGGGGCGGAGAGAGCGTCAAAAAGACTTGCGGAGATTGGTATCCGCCTTTATATGGTGCCGCACTAAAAAGAGATACCAGCTTCCGGGGATATGTACTAGGTCTGAAATGGTAAAACACCAAATCGCAGCCCATTAGGAATAAAAGAAACAAACAGTTTTTTAAGCAAGTGGTACAAGAGATTAATTTCTGCTGTTCAAATTATACTGGATAATGTTGTTAATAAAAACGCTGTAAAACATTAGTTATATTTCAATGACAGTTTCAAAACAGTTTGGCACATTTTTTTTTTATCAAAAAACAACGATATTAAAATGTTAAACAATTTAAAATGATATTTTGAATGTTTATGCATTAAAACCATAAAATATTGTAATGGAAATTTTTAAAATTAAAACGTTATTTTATTCAACTTTTACTGTTTTAGTTCACTCTTTCCTGATATATATTTATATATGTAACTTGTTTACATTTCCAATCGCTAATAAAATACTTTTTATTTATCCATTCAAGTTCAAATACATTTTTTTAAACTTGTAGTAGTTGACACTTGATGTAAAAACAGCTTTTTCAAATATTAATTCATTAATTAAATTTAATTAAATAAATAAAACTTTTCTCTTGACTTAAGTACGAATTGACTTTAATTTTTTTTATATTACTTGTTTTTGATTACACATTTTGTATTTTTCTTGAAAACTGAATCAATACACATCCACTGGTAGGTTGAAAATAATTCAGCTGATAATGTGTGGTTTTATTTCAATACACTTAATGTTTAAACGAAGCCTACTGAAAATCGAAATTGTTATTAGAAAAAGGCCATTAAATTGTTTATTTTAAAGAGACGTAGAACGCATGCACATTCTCACGAGTTTTTGCAAAAATATGCATTATTCATTTTCCTATCATAAGTATTCTCCATAATGCTACTCTTACAAATTTATTTCATTCGTAAAACTAAAAGTTCATTTTCGTATTCACGCATCAACCAAAGACTGGTGAGAATTATAAAGAATTTTTGCCAATTATTATTTGCAGAAATAAATTTAAATTGTTGTTAAATTTTTGTTAAGTAAATACTATTATTTTAACACAATACAGCTAAATTTTAAATAAATGAAATATCTAACATTAGCTTCACTTTTTCAGTGACGAATGTTTTTAAATAAATAGACGTATTGTGAAATTTTTCACACTCTATGAGGAAATGATCCCATAATTTTGGAAATACTTCACAGTATTCTCTTCCTTAAAAAGTATCAATACCAAATTTTAATAAAAAATTTGTCAAAAAATACGAAAGAAAAATTTTAAGCAGGATTATTGTGTTTAAGTATGCACACACAGGGACCTCTTTTCATTATTACCTGCATATCACGTTCTTTGGCGACAGCTTATGATTTGGCGAAAATGGTCCACAGAATAATACGCGAGAAGTATTAGTAGAAAACTACTAAATGTGCCTAAATTTAATTGAAATGTTTTTCGATTATAAGCTCCTCTTTGTAAAAGCCAATAGTGCGGTTTGGTACTAACGTTTTATCGCAACCTTATTGGCGACATTATATGAAACGAAGAGCACCTGATTGCCAATTCAGCGCATACGACACCTGCAGTCGGGGTTGCCAACTTGGCGAGATTTCTTGAACGTTGACATTGTATCGATAATACGTAACTATCTGCAGTTTTTTTCCAAAATTTTTTCAATATTCGAAACTTCTACTTGTCGAATTAAAAAAAAATCCTGCAATTTTCAAACATGTTGTCAAAAGTGTAAAAATGTTGCCAAGATGGTAAAATACGCGTGGAATATTTTCAAATCAAATAGTTGTGAAACAAAACGTCAATGATGATAAAGTCAAAAGTTTCCATCAAAACACCTAAAAAGTTAAAAGATTAAAATGGCTTGTACATGGCTAACGGAAAATGATAAAAATAAGCTTTTCATGAGCTACGCTTTTTTCCCCGAAATCAACGAAATCGTACACAACCCTTTAAGACCCGAAATATTTTTATCTTCAAATATTAAATTCTCCTGGTTATTAATACTATATGGACCCCAAGGACATTGAGAAAAATAATAAAAAAATTCCGTTCCTCCCTCCCCCCCTGGAACGTAGACTGTACCCGCACGAAAGTGCTGTTTGGGCGTTATCTGTGAAACAGGTCACCTATGAAATTTTACGAGTTAACATTTTTAGCTCTAAGTTGATAGAAGAAGCAATCTTAATTTAACTAAAATTTTTACAAATAAGGAAATTATTGATGTATAATTCACTCTTTTATTAATTATTTATTTATTTACTGTAAAAATATTTTGTTTTGACAAGTATAAATAACCATTGTATTTTCCCAACATTGTTTCGAATTGCTTTTGTTCGTAGTTTACTTACGAGGCCTTGAAATGTCATCACAACACATCAAAAATGGGAGGATAAAAGCCATGACATGTATAGCATTCGGATTATAAAGCTTCGCTCTTTTTCGCGAGTGGAATTACAACACTGATATCTACATCATCAGTTAAAATACTTTTGTTAGGATGTGGAGAGGCTCATAACGCTTCAACTATCTTTAACTTAAATTTTAAGCTGTCCATTTTGATTTTTAGAGGAATTTTATTTGATATTGCATCTTGTTTTCACAGAAACCAAGAATTTGCAACAGCTAAATCAATGTAATGAGTGTGTTCAAGAGATTTTTAAGGTAAATAATGATCTTTCCGTTTCAAATATTTCCATGTGGTTCTTCATCGCTGTCATTTGAACTTGATTCTCCTTCCAGTATACGTGATTCATATGTTTTGTTCGCCGCATTGTCATCCTCCGAGAGATCACTAAGTTCTGATCTAAGTTGTCTCTGATTTATTCATCAATTAAAAAAATTCTTTTTTGAGAATTCTTTTTCTTTTAGACACCTGAAAAAGTTTTTGGTTCAAAGTTAACACAGTATTCCACGAAAAATAGTAAAATGTATCAGAAAATTTTGTTATTTAAAAATATATATATATTTAAACCACACCATACTAA
This sequence comes from Trichonephila inaurata madagascariensis, assembly GCA_019973955.1. Lineage (NCBI taxonomy): Eukaryota > Metazoa > Arthropoda > Arachnida > Araneae > Nephilidae > Trichonephila > Trichonephila inaurata. Next base: position 310,333 of record BMAV01022190.1, on the reverse strand, counting down.
CTACCACCGGAAAAACCAGATTTTTTTTGGAGGGGGGGAGAGATATAGATGTAGATATCTGTAAAAAGAATAGAAATGCCGTAATCCTCAACAAATGTATGAAAAAGCAAATTAATTGCAAGAGAGAGAGAGAGAAAAGGGACTCATCCATGGCGACCCCCAAGAAAATTTGGTATTAATTATATAACTATATATATATATATCCTTTTTGTGTAGGCTTTCATCAAAATTATTGAAACAGAAAAGAAAATTCGCGTGTTAAGTACTAACTTTACAGCTGCAGTGTCTCAAGTAACGCCCAACCCGCACGATCGTGCGGGTAACGAAATCCCGAACCCTAGAAGCCATATTAATAGAGTATAGTTAATATTTTTTCTATTTTACAATTATTTAAACATTTATAAGAAATTTGTATCTAAGCAGAAATATATTGATAATTACCTTTTTACGACTGATAAAAAGACGTGTTTTCGCTGTATTTGAAAACAAAGCTAGATTTTCCAGCTGAAAGTAAAATGTGGACCACAACTATCGTCTGTCGGTAAAAAAATAACATTTTACATCCTCTGCAAACCGGCTCAGTAGTTAGATTCGCGATTTTCATGCATACGACTATTCCAGAATGAAAAACGTATAAGAATATCTAACCCGCACGATTGTGCGGGTTGGGTCTTAAAGGGATAAGCCGACCACTAATCTTTAACAGTAAAAAATCCCACAAATACTCTCGGCTTATACACAGAAATATATGGTACATAGTAGATTAAGATGCATACACACAGAAGTTTCTGAACACTTATTTAGTGCAAATAAAGTATACCAAAATGAGTTGGATTTGCAGCAAATTTTCTACTGTAATTCATCAAATCAATTTTAATTTAAATTTACAAAACAGCTTCCTTGCATTGATACTTCCATTTAGTTAATAATTTCCCTTTCAGCTTAAAAAAAATGCGTATTTTAACACAAAATAATAAATGAACAACTTTATTTTGAAATCGTTTGGTAAAATATTCTCTCCGAAGAAAAGAAATCATTTTAATGACGTGCGCTGTAAATATTTCAAGATTAGGTTCAAAATCTTTAAAGCATTGGCAACAAACTATTCTGGCCTGTTTTGTTCTCGCTGATTCCCAGAAAATCCTGGGAATGAAGTTGAATTCCCGGGAATAGAAAAAGTACAGAAATCTTATGATTTCCTGGAAATAGAAAAAATACAGAAATCTTATGATTTCCCGGGAAAGAAACCCTAGTTTGCACGCTACTCCAAACAACTTTTCAAAATTCAACTAATGAAAATTTTGCTTCATCAGAAAAGATCTGCAGCTAACACCAAAAGTACAGGAAATGAATTTCAGATGAATTTGTGTGTTCCCTATTAGTGCTGCCAACCCCTAAAAAACATATTTGTTCACCAAAGAACACCTGCGCAAATGTATCGGACTATTCCAGAAACTCTTTGACTCTAGTAGTATGTTAATATTTCTAGCCGGATACGTATTTCTTATAATTCCTTTATCGTGTTTATCAAATCAGTGATTTGTTTATTTTGTTAAATTCGCATTTCGAAACAACACGAAAGCTTTTGGTGAGGGGCCCCTTCATTTTGTACTTTGGTCAAGTGACAAGGACGGCATCTGATCTGAAAACTAAACTTTAAATTCCCACAAAGCGCCCATGAGAAGACTTTCAGCCTAGACATGTATCAGCCTGTTTACACAGTGGTTCTTTAGTGTTACCAGGAATCGAACCCACGAAGTTACGACATGACCACTTAAATACCGCAGAAGCCAGAAATTCTAAATGAGAGCATGAACTAGCAGAATATAGCTAAAAAAATCTGTAAAAATAATCAACTACTGAAATTTAGTTTTATTCAATTCCTACTATATATTAATTCGTACTCTCCCTATATATATATATATGTTGTTCAAATTTTCAATTGTTAATAAAATAATTTTTATTCATCCACTCAAGTTCAAATACATTTTTAAAAACTTTTATTGGATGCCACTTGATGCTAATACATTTTTTTCAAATATTAATTCATTCATTAAATTAAAAGACGAATAAATAGTAACAAAAATAATAGTCTAACAGCATATACAGAAAGGAAAATCGTTCGTTGTGTCCCTGTAGCGCATTGGAGAAGGTGTTGGACTTCTAATCCAAAGGTTGTGGGTTTGAATCCCGCATGGGATGGCCCAATTTCTGACAATGTGATTTCTTATTACGATGCGATTTTATTGGAAAAGCTAAATTTAATTAATTAATAAATAGCAACAAACAAAAATAAAAGCCCAACACCATATATAGAAAGGAAATCAGAAAATTGCAAGGAAAATCGCTTTCTATTTTGCCACTTAATATTGTGATTCTGTCATATGTATATACATATTTATATTAATTGTAATTATTAAATAAAATAGAATTTTTTCTTTGTTGACATAAGTAGGAATTGACTTAATTTTTTTTTTGTATTACTTGTTTGTGTACTTTCACTTATGCTAAATATATTTTATCATTGGATATTATTGTTGTATTTATATTTCACGTTTACTTAATGAATTATTATTGGTTTTATACTGTTGAGTGCTTAATTTTTCATCATTTATTAATAAACAGGACGAATGCAATACTTTTTAAAAGATTAGGATCTAAAGAAATTGAAGAGATACTTATAAATGTCATCACATTCATTTATAGTGATATTTTTCAGATTTTAGTGATTTTGATTTAAGCTTTATCTTTCAATATCAAGAAGTCATTTCCACTGTTATCTGATACCACGTCGAAGAAATATTTAGGATGCAGCTGCTTCATCCCCTTTGTACAATGATGTTTGGAAAGACACATTTGACAATGTTTCAAACATATGAAAGAAAATAGAGAAACAAGTAATAAAAAAAAATTTTTTTTATATCAGTTCCTACTTAGGTCAACAAAGAAAATTTTTATTTTGGTCGCTTTTTATAAATATTTACAATTAATATGAATGTGTATATATGTGTATGTAATGTGTATATAAGACAGAATCACAATATTGACAAATTATGATGCGATTTTCCTTGCAATTTTCCTTTCTATATAATGTGTTGGACAGTTTGTGACTATTTATTCATTAACTAAAATTACTTATTCTAATAAAACAGTGTAGTAAAAAAGATAATTTTGCTCGTCATTATACTACTAATCACGAAACTTTCAATTGCCACTTTTTTTCAGGGTCTCTTTGAAGACAAAATAAATTGGCTTTCTTAAAAAATTTTTTTTGCAAAATAGAAGATTGATGCTATTCCTAAGAAATCAGAAAAAGCAATAAATGAAAGTTTTTATGTTAGGATCTTAATAAATTTCATAAAGATTGTACGTGTATCGTACAAAGTGAATAATGTGATTTGAAAAAGAAACATAAACATGTCATTAATTTATAAACCCAAATAAATTAGAAATATTAATATGAGTACTATATATCCATGTGCATCGCGTTCTTTTTCTTTCTCGTACCTCAATCGTCATGGTTTGCATTGTATTACGGATGTGACATAATAGTAACACGCGTTGACGGATGAAGGCACGCATTTGTCATCTTATAGGTATGTTATTCCTCTTTCAACCAGAACTTCGCTGGGAGTAGTGTATTTAGTTCTATTTTTCAGAGAAATAATTTATGTCTATATTTTTAAGTTCAGATTCTTAGTTTTTTTTATTTGTTGTATTTGACAATGAAAGAATCCGATAATGGATTTAATGAGTTGCTTCAGAACTGTAAACCCAGCTAGTAGAAATGTAACATAAGAACGGAGTGAGCAGCGGAATAAAGACGTTTTATATTTTCTTCTTCTAAAATGGATTTTATTTTATTTCATTTATAACATATTTAATCATGGTGCAATAATTAACAGCATAGCATCAACACAACTATACAGTGATGGTTTAAACCTTAAATAACACATTCTGAACTGTCTAGAAATTAAAATGAAGACAGAATTTATAACGTTAACTATCTACTATTTATCATTTCGATACATTATTTTTATCCATGATTTTTTGGGAGACTCCATTTCAGGTTCTTCGATACCTGATCTAGGTTCTAGGGTTATATCTGGAAAACTTATTTGCATATCTTTTAAAAAATGATAATTTACTAATAGAGGGGGTAGCGACTTTTAAATTATTTTATTTCAATTGATGATATGTTCTTGGTAACATTTTATCGGTACTTCGAAAAGTATTTGGGTACCAGAAAAAATTAAATTTTTAGTATAATTCCTTAAAATTGTTTGAAAATTTTTACATGTATGTTTCCTTTCTGATTGGAAGTAATGAATTTCAAATAAAGTGCTCATCGAATAACTAATTTAGGTTTTGTGCAAATATATTTTCTTATAAACCCTCATTTCAGCATTTAAAAAAATTTGATATTTAATTGTATTTTTAACGTTAAGTAATTTGAAAACAGTTCCAAAAGTGTTTCCCCTTGACTTTTTATATAAAGATTAATGATTATGTAGCTAATTTAACTTTCCAAAATTTGTTTTATAGTATTCTAATATTTTCCCTTCGATTCGGACTAAACCCCCAAAGATGGCGTTAAGTACATTGGCCATAAAGAGGAACCATAGCTTTATCTATTTCATGAAATACAAATTTCTTTATTGGTAGGAAATAGATGTTAGGCATGAAAGATGAAATAAGTTATGTGTAAAGAAAAAAATAATGTGTAATGAAATTTATGCTTAATAAATGCTCTTAAATCTTTTTTACCTCGGTCAGGTGGAGCACAACATTACGTGGGCATTTTGGGACCTGTCACACGAGAGTGCAGGAAACTCAGGCATCTCATAAATCTCTACTTATTCATTAAAAGAAAGAAGACTTTGGTTGCGCACACACAACTTAAGAATTCCAATTTTAACTAGAATATATATACATACATGGGGGATATTATGTATAATGGTATAACTACAAGATGCCACACACACTAAAAACCATAAACAAAACTTTTTTAACACCACTTTTTCTTTTCAAAAGATATTAATAAATATAAAAAATAACTATAAAAGTTGCTGTAGGGTTACAAAGCTAAGGATTTTTTTAAACGTGTCGCTGTCGATACGTGACATACAGAAAGATACTAGCGTCTGAAATACAATGCAGCTGGCAATGGGAGTTTTTACTGCGCATGCGTGTGGACGAGTTTATTCTCGAATGCAGGAGAAATCGGTTTCTAGCAGCCTTATTGTAGTACATAGCGTTGGGGACAGGAAAATCCCCTATATTATTGAATCGGACATCCGAGAAGTTATGCGACAGTAGTAATGTGAATATATTAGAAAATGAGAGGAAAGGAATAAAACTTGGTATTTCTTGATGTGTGTGTGTGTGTGCAACAAGGTTTCTATTAGTTTTTAAAGAAGCTTAAATATGTTTCATGATTTTCTAAATAATTGACTTTTTTAGGATGATTATATTAAATTTAATGTTTATGGGGTTTGAAATAGTATTAGTTTTATTGATTTTGAAAGAAAATTTTTAATCATTTCATGCATTTTTGGAATGATGTTTTTTCATTATCTAACAAAATATAGAGAAAAAAGGTGTGTGTAAATTCATCCCCAATTAATAAATACTTGTTATGGTTTTTGTCAGAAGTATCTATAACAGAACAAATGTTTTAAAAGAAATTAAAAAGTGCTTCATCACAAAGTTGCAGCTAAAGCTTCTAAAAATTGCTTAAAAACTAAATAAATTACCATTCGTAACAGTTAATAGCATAAAATTCGATATCTTTTTCTTTTTAAACATTGTAATTAATGTTCATTTAAAATTTTAAATTTCTTGCATTTGTATTTTCATAAAAGAAAATATTATCCTATGCAAAAACTTCAATATAATGTACTAATGCTTGCAATAAACCCATAATTTTCAACAATCCTAGTTAGTACAAAAAAGTTGAAAACATTCATTTTTCTTATAAAATCGAAATATTAGAAAGAATAATACTAGAAAGTAGATACTGCAAAATTCTAATGGAGATGTATTCCTACAGAAAATTTACATTTGAGAAATATATATATTTTTAGTGAGTAGGAAATTAGAGTAGATTATACATTTTTTTTTTTACTGGAGAGGATTTACTTATGATATAAAATTAGATTTTTTTATATAAATTTTTGTTTAATTAAGATGGTTTATTATTGTAAAGCATTTCTTTTGAAATTTTAGGAGGTAAATTATTAGCCTACAAATGAATAAACAAGTTAAAGACAAGATTTTTTTTCCCAATAAAAGCAATTAGTCAGTATATAAAGCAAGTTATCCAGTTTTAAATTGTAATCTGCAGTCTCTTCCTTAAATACTAGTCTAAAATGTTTATTGAAGATATAAATAAGAACATTTTTCTCTAGGAAAGTAAGTTACATAAGATTCTAATGATGTATTTCTAGAAATTTACATAAAATTATATTTGAGAAATTCCTTTTTTTCCCATTAAGTTGAAGTTATAATATGTTCATTCTGTATTCTTAAGTTGTACTTATAAAACATGTTTTTTATAAAAAAAATTTATTAATACATGTTCTTATACAAAATTAAGAAGATTAAATCCTTGTAAAAGTATTTTTGGAATTTCATGAGATGAATTACTTGTCTTCAAATAAATAAATAAATTAAGGATATTCAATTTCTGAGTCTTATTTCTTCCCGAAGTTCAATGAGAAGTAACCTCGATTAGTATATCTAAAGTAACTATTTTAAGTTAAAAATCATTTATACTTTTCTCAATTTCATTCAGTGCTAATTTAAAAAAATATTTTTCCCTGATGGAAATTTAATATAACTAGTATGTACTAATATCTGACCTAATAACAAATATTTAAAAAAAAGAATGGAAAATAATATTTGGTTTATTAATAATTTGTGCAATTTGTTTAACACATAAATGAGGTATTTAAAAGAAATCAAATTATCAATGTTTGATTAGAAAATTTGGCAACCTGTGATTTCAGTACCTGAAAATACTATATTAACTGATATGGAGTAGTGGTCTTCAAAATTTCAACTCACTAAGCCCCTAGAACTTGAAGGTGCTTTCATTGAACCCGTAAGACTAGAAAGTGTTTTCGTAGAATCCTATTCCATATACATACTCCGAAGAATATATCCCAAAAATAATATTTAAAGTAAATCAACATGTTATAAGTACTTTATGTTAAGACAATTAAAAAAAAAAGTATCGCATTTATTTTATTAAAAAAGTCTAATCTAATTTTTTTAACACAGTTTACTCATTAATAATATTAATTTGTGATTCAAGTGTAACCTACCCATGCATTATATTTAGTAACTGAAACATATGCTAGTATTTTTTTACACAAACTTTCGAAGTTTAGGACTATTGAAATTAAATGCAATCGCATTAAATGTGAGTATTTTAAATTTAATTTGTTTTTGTAGCCACCTACGTTGAGAAATATATTTCACTTAAACACAATGTTCTGAATGGCATTAAAATGTTTATTGCTGTGTGAGAAATCCTGTGTATTTTGCAACCTAAAATTTAACACAGCTATTCTTTATTAAATTTAGATTTTAACATCAACTCGATAATTTGTTCCTTTTCCCTCATTATAGTGGCCATGGCAGCCTAGTGATGAAGGTATTGGATCATGGCTGGCATGTCATGAATTCGAGCCAAGTACCACTAAAGACCCGCCATGCAGGGGTATGATGCACATTAAATCCGTCGAGAGCTAAACCATCCTCCCATTGGGGGGGTGGTTAGGTGGGGGGGGGTTCCAAATCAGGCGTCATCCTTGTCACTTGACCATGGTTCAAAATTATGAGGACCGTCGCCAAAACCCCTCATGTAGCTAAACAATGCAACGTTAATATTCACTCACTCCGTTATTATAGATGTTGTTTTCCACAAATGTAAAAAGGTGCATTTTTCATTAGAAAATATTTTGTTTTGCAAGACATTTTGCCAATTAATGAGTATAAAATTATCTCACAGAACCTGAGATAGTAAGCAATAGAATATTCACAATCTAGTAGGAAGTATATATATAAATATGAAACACTCATTTTATAATATTCTTTTATTATATTATAATAAAATTTAAAAAAGTGTTGCAAAATAAAGTTATATATAAATAAAATGTTCAGTTTTAATGAATAGGATGAGCTTTAGATACTTGTAACTGTACAAAATTCATAGAGAACATAAATCCATTTTGCATACATATTTACTTCTTCTCGATATTTTTTTTATTGCCTTTTGGAACCCCAGTTTTCTGTGCAATGCAGTTTGAAGACGACTGATATAGAGTAAAAAATATCACTCAATGATTTCTAATACTTCTGTAGTGATTTTAATCTATTATCTCTTTCAAACAAGGGTAAATATAATCTATATTTTTATTTTTTTATAACTTAGTTCACATTCAATTTTGTATTTATTATTTAAAGTTATGGCAACCTGAAAAATTTTCATGAATAACTCATATAGTAAGTCATTCCAATGTATTAATTACAATCATTTGTGTAATGTAATTCAGTCAAATGAAAAATTTCATGTACAAAATTTTTTTTTTATTTCAAACAAAATTTCAACACTATATATACACATTTATAATTAAAATCCACAATATTAGGACAATTAAAATGAATATTAATAAAAACAATTATACAAATGCAATGATGAACATTGACTAGTCACAGGGGCACCCACCAGGGGGGGGGGGTTCCGGGGACCCCCATCCAAAGCTCTTGATTTTTGAGTATATAATACGTAAAATTTATGTAACAATAAATATTTTCACATATATTCTTGCATTCAAATTTATATCTAAGTACAAAAAACAAAAAACAAAAAAATTACATTCAGTTATTCATATATAGTTACTAACCTTTCAATTTGGTATAAAATTCTACAGATAACAGTTTTCGTCTTCTATCGCTAGTTTTCCAAACATACCTTTTATAAATTGTGACACTCATCTTGTAAATAGTAAAATTAATATATTTTCTCATTTGAAAGTTCTAAACCAGATATTTACATACATTTGAGTAGTATTACTTATTTTTTAATATACATATATATATATCAAATGCATTACCTTGCAGTATTTTTCACTCCTTTCATTTAAATATTCACTATATAATTGAAAATGTATGGCAGGTTTCTGAACTTCCAAGGTATAAATATGAAATGGTGGAAATCAGGATAAAAGAGCAACACACATGTACACAAAATGTGAAATATTATCAATTGCAACACATAAAGGCAAAGATAATTTTTTATCTAAATTTAACTACAACTAGAATTAAGATTTTGGTATAACAGAAATTCACTTTGGAGATCAAATGTTTTGCTCATTTAACATCATTAGGTTTGATGAAAAATTCATGGTGCTATTAAAAGATACTATTTATTCAATTACAGATGCAATTAAGACTGTCTTAATCTGTACTGTTACTACTGTAATCTATTACTACTTAATCTGTACTCTAAGATTACTTAATCTGTACATGTGTTACTGTCTGTAATCAGTAATGCATGAGAGAACTAATGACCTTTTATAAAGACAGATGAATGCAAGATCAATATAAAATAAATTACTACAGAAGATTAACTAATGTTCTCCTGAAAAGAGAAAAATATATTAAAATTAAGTTTATTGATTCTATTTTTATTACTCTAAAAATTGGAAATTATTAGGGATTGTCACCAACAAAATATTATAAATGATAATGCAACAGTAATTTTTTTACATCTGAAATGTTAGACTTCTCTTTAATAAAAGTTATTTTATAATTTTTTTTCTTTAAATTTACAATACAAGTCCAATATTATTAAAAAGAGAAAAAGTAACTTAACAACAATTAAACAATCAATGGTTGATGGAAACATTTTGTGTATAAACTAGGTTTGATGAGAGCTTTTGGGTATAACTGTAGTTTTATTCAAAATTATTTTTATTTACATCATTCTTTTGACCTAGTTCTTGCTTTTATGGGATTTAGAAGTAAGTGTAAACCACAACATTAATTAAACTTTTTGAGAGATAACTTACTCTACTAATGTCATTAGAGCTATATTTACATTTTGTGGTAGCAAGGGCGGCATTTGGGTCGAATTTGATTAAACATATTTTTTGTTACAAAAAAAATTGTATATATTTTTTGAAATATTATTGGGTGTAAATTTAATATTTCATTTTACTTGTCTTACTTCCTTATTTTGTATCCTATATGTTTAATGTCAGTTTTCTTTTATGTTCAATGTTAAGAGTTCAAGGCGGGAGTATATGCTCAATCATGAAATTTGATAAGTTTACACATCTTTCACTATTAACTTCCCCTCTATCTGGGAATATGCTCAAAACGGACATTCCTTTCGCCCGTACGATGTCAGCTATCCAAAAGAAGACAGGGACAATAAAAATTTTATATAGAGAGAGAGTCATAAGAGATGTTATATTTTAGTCTTGTGTGCAGTCACTATAAGTTAAAGCAAACGTTTGTGATTCCCACTATCAATAGAAGAAATTAGCTTGCTGAAATGGGCGATTCCTTCTTTTAAATTTTACTCCTTTGAAATAATAATAGGTAATTATGTCCTTAATTTCGAATTTTTTTTGTATTTGACTTAAAATAATATATATATATATATATATATTTTTAATTAAAAATTTTGCTTTGGAAAGAGGGGGGCGGCATTTTCCTTTTTTGTCCGTGGCGGTAAAACTACTAGAGCCGGCCCTGGTGGTAGGCCTCATATAATTTGACATACTTCCATAATTCAGAAAAATGCTAAACTCAAATTTATTTAATAATGATCAAGTAGTTTGAGACCAAAAA
>BMAV01022190.1:221122-249154 GCA_019973955.1 Trichonephila inaurata madagascariensis | reverse complement strand
TAAGTACGATGCTGTTTTATTTTTAGTTAAATATGATGCCAAATTCCTTTGGGAAAAAAAGAATAATTTTGGAACAAAAATAATTTTAGAAGATACAAATCTTTAAGAAAATGCCAAATCTTAAATTAAAAAAAAAAAAAAAAAAAATTAATGATGCAATTAGAACTTTTGTGCCATTAATTTTTCAAAGACTGTTTTTTTTGTTTTACTTCCTTTTAAGAATGTTTTCCTTGAAATTAAAATATCGATGTCTTTTCGTGCTCCCCAGAAAATTTCTTAAAAAAAGGAAGAAAATTTCTTAAAAAAAGGATTTAATGAAAAAACAAAACAATTCCCGTATATCTGTGGATCAGAAAAAGTTAATACAAAAACAAATGGCAAACTAAAAGATATTTCTTTTAAATAAAACCCAATTCTCATTTTTGTACTTTTTTAACAATTTATGCATACTACTGTGCACATTGTTAAATTGTACTGATGTATGCACACTACATTGCAGTAGAATGCTTTCCACAAGTACTGGTAGAAAATAATAACTTTTAAAGAGCATTCTTCTCAGAAATCACTTTTAGAAGGAAAAATGAACCATGTAAAAATATATTCTTTATTTTCAATAGTCTGGTAAAATATGAATCAAAAGCAAAGCATTTTTCTTTCGATGTAATGAGATAAAATTTCAAACCACGAACTTTTTTTTGAGAGCTTTTTTTTGTTGTGAATTGACATATTAATTTACTACATTGTGTGAATTACATAATTGTCTACATTACATAATTTTATAGTTTTCAATACATATTTATTTGAAAAAATAAAATTTCAGTTTTCGACTCGGTGTCGAAAGCTGAAATTGGAGGCGCCGGGTATCGATCCCGGTACCTCTCGCATGCTAAGCGAGCGCTCTACCATCTGAGCTACGCCCCCTACATTTAGTCAATGTTTCTTATATTTCATAAATATAAATAATGGCATGAACACAAAAATTTTAGTAAAAGATAACATTATAATATATTTCCTACAAATTGTTCCTGTTGTGGTTTTTTAGTAAATTCTGTTTCCAAGATATTCAGATATTAGAATCAAATTGAAAATTATTTTAATTACAGAGAAACAATAATTTTTACCATATATTTGTTTGACCTGATTTATTTTTCAGTCAGAAATTCTGTCATTTTACATGAGAATTATAACGTTTAAAGTTAATTAAGAATTCTAAAGCAACAATCTCTAATGAAGTTTAATAATAATATAAGGTGAATAATGTCTATTTCACCGAATCACTTGCACGTAGTGACATCTATTGGTAAAATATAGAAATAAACGAAAATTAATAATGCTTAAATATTTCTTTCGTATAATTATATTATTATATAAAAGATCTATATATCTCTATCTATTATCTTATCTATTTTATGTTTGCTTATAATTAGTTTTTCTGAATTCCTGTTATATAAAACTTGTGAAAAATTAAAAGTATTTTTTAATATTTCGTCTTGGGAATATTTGCAAAATTAACACATTAGATAGAACTAAATTTTTAATTACTGGATGAAATCTATTCCATTGAAATATTGTCATTGAATACCAGAACACATTCTCTCTTTTTTTTATTATAACCGTAGCTATAGATATCGTGTTTAAAACCATAACTGAAGCTATATGCATTTTGTTTCATTGGCTTCTCTATTTTAAAGCACGTGAATTATTTTAAAATTTTTCTGGTAACAATACTTTTAAATATTTTTTTTTTGAATTAATTAAAATTTGATCCCATTCAACAAGTTTTTTTATTCTGTTTTTATAATTTGAAACTTATTACTATTATGGTGAATTTTGAACATGTATGGTGAGTTTTGCATTGTTTTTCTTTGCTGTTGATTAATAATTATTTTTTAAAGAAATTTTGGAACATAATGTTTTTATTCTCAAAATTTTAATAAATGTCCTTTTTCTAATAAATATAAATTGAGGAATTGAAAAATTCGTACTTATTTAGTAATTCTTTTCGGTAAAAAATATTTATCGCACACACACACAATATTATCATTATTATTATTAATATTAACATTTGAGAGACATAAGATATCGCATGTTATTGTGGTGGTTGACTAATGATTAAATTCAAATCTGAAGAATTTATTTAAAAATGGAATTTCAATTTCTTTAACGTATCTTACTCATATTCATTGCAATCTACCTTAATTTATGAGCCATCAAAAGCTAAATGAAGACTTAATCAAATTTTTGAATTCATATACTATTATTTTAATAAAAATTATACTTTATTTTTTTAAAAAAATATTTTCATAAGAAAATATTATTTGATTATTACGGTTATTAATAAAAATGTAGTTTTCAAGACGAACTTTATAATGACTTTCACATGTAGTTCGATTGAATCGAAGTAAATGTTTTCAAAAAGGAAAGCAATAATAATAATGATAAAGTAAAGAGCATTAACAATATTGCTTTTTTTTCAGCAATAATTTTATTAATTGAGTTTCAGGTTTCAAGTTTTGAAACTTGAAATGAAAGATGTTTTAAAACAACTGATGTTTGACTGTAAAAAGTATTCTTGAAAAAATAAAATTAGATTATAAAATATTCTTAAAAATGTGTGCGTGTAATATACAAATAATTGTGTAAAAAAAAAGTAATTTAGATTTAAATATGAAATCAATTATTTTTTCTGCATTTTTTAATGATTTTTCAAATGTGAAAACAATAAATATATCACCTTATTTTTATTATTATTTTTTTTCAATATGTAAGCAATCATTTCTTCTCTGGTATAAAAAGGATTGGACCTGATCAAATGGGTAAGAACACAATATTTTAGTTAAAAACTATACAATTATGACCAAGAACATATTTTTTTCCAGTAATTTCTTTTCTCTTTACATATCCACTTTTTATTATTCTGAAAATAGGATAATAATTTTTAATGGAATTTAACAAAAGTTAAGTTACACATTAAGGGTTTCCAACCACAAAAAAAAAAAAAAAAAAATTTGGACCATGTAAATTATATACAATATATTAGCTATATTGTAAATAATTTACATTTCTTACATCTATAATTTTTAAAATTGGCGACTTTCCGTCAAGATTCGATTGAATCAGAGTCAATTTTTCAGAAGTTTTCATTTTCTACAAAATTAACTTACAAGGGCACGACTAAGGAAATTCATTTGGGATCTAGACTTGGTGTAATAGTAGTACTCTTTTAGGGTGTTCACCCCTCAATGTAATTCCGTCGAATGGCCAGTCAATTCGGAGAAATCAGGCTTCGAAATTCATGCTTAGCTTTTATACAATTAAATTTTAATTTTCCGCAACGAGTTCGTAGCTTGATTGGTAAGTCGTCTGCTTAGTCATGCTGGAGGTTAGGGTTCGATTCCACGCGATCAACTTTTTTTTTCTTCAATTCATTTAATTATTTTTTTAATGATTAGATGAAACAAGCAGAATTAAGAGAAACAATTCTTTTATCAAGTCAAATCAAGTCTACCCTTTCCATTCATAACTTAACTCGTCTTAAGCACAGGATTTTGATTTTTTCTTATCAGACTTACAACCCCATAAAAGTTAAAATCCTAAAAAAAAAATATATATATATATATATATAATAATTAATCAGGTAAAAAGAGGTTTGTGTGTATTTACCAAAATATTTATTATTTACAATGGCAAGAAGTATCAATAATGAGTGTGATTTTTACAAGCCAAATATCACATACAGTGGTGGTCAAAATTGTGGACACTTTTTAAGTTTGTATGCTTATAGAAAATTTTACGTTGCACAAAACGCAAAGTATTTTATATAATTTTAAAGAGAATTTAATACTAAATTCGATACAAAAAAACAAAATTCAAATATATGCAATGCAAAAGAAGTTATGCTACAATAACTATCGATATATATTAGCAGTGTTATAAGTGCTTAGTGGGGGTAACCATTATTTTTAATTACAGTTTCATATCTATGATTCATTGAGGTAAAAATAGTTTCAAGAGCTCTTCATTCATTATTACATGATGCCAGGAAACAATTATATCCTCAATTAGTTCCTTTTTATTTCATCGGTACCTCATTCGGACAAGAGTTTTCAAACGGTGTCACAAGTTTTCGATAGGATTGCGGTCAGGACCGTTTCCTGGCCAGGATGACTATGATATTTAATCAAAAAGCAATGAAATCAAATAAAAGAGTAGATTGGACACATGTGTGACGAGACAGTGGTATTTCCTATGTTGAAATTATATAACAGGTGGGTAGTTCAGTGACTACATCTGGAGACTGAAAGTTTTTTAAGATGTCAGGAGACATATTAAATAAAAAAGCAGGAAAAGGCCAAAAAAGGTGCACCACATCTGTTGATGACAGAACAAAAATACTATATCTCAGAGATAAAACAGTTTCATGGACTACCATCAGAAGTGATCCAGCTCAGGTGTCGTCCTCGTCACTTGACCTTGGTTCAAAATTACGAGGTCCGTCGCCAAAAGCCCTCGTGTAGCTGAACAGTGCGACGTTAATATTCACTTATTGCTAATTATAAAGCACATCACACACGGTTAGGAGTATGGCGCGTGTGCATAGCCCAGGTGATACTCACAACTCATTTTTCCGAACTTAATCATCATACGTGCGATTCCCGGAAATAGAAAAAGTGTAGAAATCTTATGATTTCCCGGGAACGCAACCCTAGTATCTAACGTATATCGATAGTTATTGCAGTATAACTTTTTTTTCATAGCAAATATTTCAATTTTGTTTTTTTTTTTGTATTGAATTAAGTATTAAATTTCCTTTAAAATGATATAAAATACTTTGCATTTTGTGCAACGTAAAATTTTCTATAAGCATATAAACTTAAAAAACATAATTTTAAAAACTGTCCACAATTTTGGCCACTACTGTATACAAGCATTGCTGGAACCTTTCGTTGTCAGAAATTACACATTGAAATCCGTACTATTACACTAGATAAATATTGCATGGTGAAAGAGGAAAGCAAAAGCATTAAGACATTTAATATGTTGTCAAGCGCTATCTGCATGGGTGAAAAATTTAAATAAATACAAATTAGCATGTTCATTGTGCACATAGGAAAGTAAAATAAAAATTTAAGAATAATTTTTAAGCTATTTCTTTGCCATGGCACGTATTAAGAATCCCAAATGAATTGATAACACATTTCCAAATTTTATTTAGGCCGTTAATGGCTTGTTTAGTTGCAATTTCATAAAATTAATATATCATCGATTTTGTATCATAATGCATTTGCACAGCTGTTTTAACTACTTGTAATTATTGGGATAGACAAGTCTGATACAATTAATTCTTCCAGAAAAGCATAAAACAATGACATATGTAATCCAGTGTACTTTAAAAAATACACATAAGGTAAGAATGCTACACATAACATAAATTAAGATAAGTTTGAAAACCTTGAATTTATTAATGAAGGCTATATGTCACTATTTTGAGTTTTTTTTGTGATCCGAATAGAACTGTCTCAATCAAATCCATTAAAAAAAATTTCAAACATTTAATAAAACATCACCATTTCCATTTTTTTGAAATGTTTCTATGTGCTATCATTAGTTCTGTATTTGATCAATTCACAATTATTACCCTATTGTTGAATATTGTGTAATTTGATATGTGTATTATATAGATTGTAAGAATGCCAACAGATGGCACTGTATAAAAATTGTTAAACTGTTTTATGCAATATACTTGTATAATCATTCTCGTCTTGTTTCCCGAGATTAAATGTTGTGTTTCTAAATATCTCTCTTGAAGGAAGAGTCTCTATTCACACTATTCTATTGAAGAAATATTAACTTAAGTATTTCTCTCTCATCTGTATAACTATTTTATTATTAAAGGTGGTCAACTTTATTTTTGAATTGTAATACATCATTTTAATTTCCCTTTTTTTTAAAAAATTTAATCCTTCTGAATTAAAAAGTATACTTTAAAAATAATGAAAGGTACTTATCAGTTATAGGGATCATTGGTCTGCAACTGTTTTTTCAAAATGTTACCAACACAAGCATTAGTGATATTTTTGGATAAGATACATTCACCCTAAACACAATGATGGAACAGAATTTGGAGTGTTTGGTTTCACACACATACAATGTCCCTATAACTGATAAGTACCAATTAAAATGTGACTAACATATATTTTTACATAACTAAACTAGTTCCCAGAAATTTCTTAATGCCTTAAATTATTTAATAAAAATGAGTCTTCATTTTTGCCACCAGAAAACTATAGCTAATATGCATTTTTTTCTATAGAATTTTTGGCAATCAACTAAAGTACGTCTCTGTATTTGAAATCATTGCGTATATGTCACAAATAAAGATAAGATAATAAGATTAAAAAATTTTTTCAGGTAATATTTCCCATATTTTATTTACATTCAAATTTAGAAACTATCTTCATATTTTCTATGGAATTATCCATTATTTTTACACAAATTCTACTATTTTTAAGAACACATCACATAAAAATATGGTTAGATTAAGAATTTCTAATGTGGGCTATGGAAATTTAAAAAGGTTTTATGGTATTTCAGATATCTATAACAAATTGTTTCTAAAAATTTTAATTAATTTTTAAGGATTATAATTATTTAATAATATTAGTTTTATTTGTGTTGACATATATATTTGCATAGTGATTCATGATCCATGTATTTAAAGCTGAATGTCATAATATAAAAAAAAATAAATTCAATGAAACACTTTTTGCTTAGAATTTTCTGGTCATATGCTTAATTAAATTGTTATCTAAGTTTTCTGCAATAATTAGTATCATGATTATGTTATATGCTATATATTTAGGAAGAAAAATGCATACATAAGGGGATTTGATAAAAAAAATATTCTCTCGAAAAGGGTCAGTGTGTTGGAAAATGTTCGGGAACATCTGGTTAACCCTCTAAGCGGTCTGCTCTTAAAGTCTTGCCATTCTGGAGATGCTTCAAAAATGAACCGCACATATTTTTTTGCTTTCAGGTGGGGTACTCAAAAGCAGTTGAGCTGTATTTTTAAGAATACGGCTCGGCCGCTTTTGGGAATCTTGCTTGAAGGCAGAAAAAGCATCTCTGGAATGGCGGAATTTTACGTGCAGACCGCTTGGAGGGTTAAATGATAAAAATTTAAACATGGAAAATTTACTGAAATAATTGTGAATATTAAAAAGAGTCAAAATAAAAACAACATAGCTTTTTTAATGATAAATTTTTTTACTAGCACATCCAATAATTCAAAATATGTACATAACTTCGTGAAAAAATTGACAGTTAATTAACATTTACTTAACGGAACACTAGTCTACATTGATAAAATAACATTGATTTTTTCTTGTCATATTTACGAAACTTCGCTTAAGACGAAAATGTACAATACATCACAGAAAGTTTATCACATGACATGATGAAATAAACTATTGCATCATTGTCAAATATTCTCATGTAGAGCTCGTTCTTAAAGCACTTCTCTCATGATTTTTGCACTACATCAAATTGAGAATATGAACAATTTTTATAAGTAGCAAATGAGTATTTATTAGCATTTTGTACAAAGATGTATAAAAAAAACTACAAATTCACAATCACAATTCCAAGAGCTACAAAGATTTGTTTTTTTAAAAAAAAAAAATGATAAAATAACATAGATTTGAAAAATGTAAAAATAAAGTTTTGACTAGCATTATTGCAACATTTATCAAAGAAAATCGTAAAACTTTTCATTATTACCAACAATGATACTAACCACATAAGATATAAATATCTCTAAAAATCAATCTAATTTAATTGTAACCATCACAAAATAATTTTTCAAACATAAAAGTAGATTAAATTTTTAAACATATAAACTTTGCACATTACAATGAATCAAGTATAATAATAATCCAAATACATAAACATATATGAAAACTCAAAACATCACTGGAATTTGCAGAAGTTTTTCAAATACATAAAACTGTGAATGGAATTTCTAAATCTCTTCCTTTACAAGCAGTAACCAGAAGACGATTTGTAAACGAGCTCTACAATCTAACATTTATTACATCTTTCCTGGATTGATTGACAGTTCAAATGAGAATTTTGCTCTGAATTCATCATTTGCAATACAAAATAAGACACTGAACATCACACGAACATTTACTAAGTATTTTGCATGCTTCAGTTTATCCTTCATGTGCATTGGTGTATTCCAGATGAGATGGTTATGGGAAAGTTTTGCTTTTTTCAGAAATTAAATGCATAAGAAATTGTATATTAATGCAAGAAACCTTAAATCAATATGAAAAAAAATCTATGCTTATGATAAATCACTCAACAAAAATCTCCTTATTTTCAATAACAATAAAAAATTAACACATGATTGCAAAGTAATTCCTAACCAGAATAAAATAAACAGTTTTATGTTGAGAAAACTCGTGATTCTTTAAATATTTCAAACTATAGTAAAATTATGATTGCTTTTTTGAAACCTCAGTGAATTGAAAAAAATTGAATTAAATTATGATGAAAGGCATGAAGAGTTTTTTAAAAAAAACCTTCTTAGCCTATTTTCTTTGTTTCTTGAACACACACATTATTGAAGCATAAATCTGTTGGCATGACAATCATACATAAGTGATAAATTCAAGCTTCCACAGTTTCTACTAACAGTTCGTACTTTGAGTGACATAGTGGTCGAGGCTGAATACTGGATAAGCCAGGGTTGTCTTTAGAGTATCATTATGCTCCTCTAAAGATGTCTGTGCATAGTGCAATACTAGACTTTTAAGGCTGGGATGAACATTGTAGGGTTCAGCAAAGCCATAACCTTTATCTGTTTTGTAGATTAGACAATGTCCAACTTTCCCATCCGCCCTGTAAAAAAATGAGACAAATAATTAAATTAAAAGAAAAGTTATTACATATGAATAAAGCCACACATTTTCCAGAGTTCTTAAAATTTTTGAAAGCAAATACTGTAATATCTTTTAAAAAAGTAAATTCATTTATTAAGGCTGTTTTCGGTTAATGTTAAAGAATAGAACCTGAATTTGGGACATTTTTTCAGATATAAAAGAAATGAAAAATTAATATGATATTCTAGCTTCACTATCCTTTGGAGAGCAGCATTTTTTAGCATACTTCCCATTTTTAACCGAGTTGATTAATTTTTTATGGTATAAAATGTTTCGCATTTTTATCCTATACTGCAATGTTAAATGTGCTTTGTCTTCACGTATTGAAACAAAAAAGAAAGTATTCATGGAATATTTTGAAATTTTTAAAAACCCTATATTGTTAACAGAAGTACGAGTTATAATACTGCAAATTTCCATGGAAAGTGGGTCATTTTTCTGTCTGAAAATGTGCTTAGCGTTTAGTTAAGAGCTCTCGTACTTTTACCGAAAACAGTCTTAAACATATTTTTCAGTAATAGAATGAAACACTTGCATAAGTGTTACAGTTAGAATTTTTTCTTTTAATCTATTTGATTTATTAATAGATAGAGTAATATTTTTTAAGTATAATTATCAAGATCAAAAATTCACTCTGACACACATTAGATTATTTCAGATATTTAAAATTAATCTTTATAAAAAAGTAATAGTTTTCGGATGTTTTTTAAAGAAGTGGTAATATTAAATAAAATAATTTATCACATAAAATAAGAATTTTTGAAATTACAGCTTCTTTTTTTAAAAAAAAAACAACTAATTATTCAACCAACAAAAATGCCTTGTAGACAATAAATACCTCACTAAAATAAAATAAAATCAACAAAAGCAAAATAACATTTCATTGTGTTAACTTACACAATAGAAAGGGCGTACTGTCCTTGTGTTCTGCTGTTCCTTATCAAGAAAGTACCATCGGGCTTTCCTGTCAACAATCTAGTAGCTTCATTCCTGGAAATGTCCTGTAGAAACCAGAGACATTCGTTGTGGTGTGGAAGTGTTTCATCATCTTGCAAGAATGCACTCTCCCTAAAGAAAAGAGGGAAAAATTAATACATCAGGATTAATAGAAATAGCTTTAACATTTCTCATTCCTTAAATCTTAATATTTCATTTTCAAAAAATGGAAAGAATCACTTAAAAGTAAGGATTTCTAAAAATACAAAGAGGGAGGAGGAAAGATAATTGTAACAAATCACATAAAGGGCTAAATTCACGACAGTTACACAATAAAGGCAATCACGTGTTCCCCAATGAATTCAAAACTGACATTAGACTAATTTGTACTTGTTGCCCTATTAGTAAAAATTAGATAAAATTTCAAATTTTACAACTGAGATAAAGATGTTCAAGCATTATGGGAGAAAAGATTTCATCTAAAAATTTTTTAAATTATAAAAAAATCTTATTTTGTACATATACTTTTTAAAAGAAAGTTTCAGTAAAATCAAAAGTTGGCAACAGCAAAATGCAGGATTGATTAGCTGGAAACACATGACTGCATTCATCATGACACATGAATTTGGCCCATTGGATGAAAAATTAAGTTTACCTTATTATGTCCCTTGCTTCTGTGCAAGAATCTTGAAGTAATTTAAATACTCTATCTTTCTTGACACCTTTTGCATACAACATTCTGTAAAAGAAATTAAATACATTATTAATTGAAAATATTACAATACATTAATAGCCTAAAGTACTGATAAATCGTACAAGAATTTTTTCATAAAAAACATTCATGGAATAGTTACTTATATCGACAAAGTACGAGTTTTTCGTTATTTGAGAAATTTTTTGTGATTAGTGGCTCTATTCACCCTTAACTGCACCAGACTATGATACCTAAAGTTAAGTAAAAGCAAACTACCCGTTTAAAGCTTCATTTTGCACTATTTTTTAAAATTCCAATGACTTAATTGCAAATTTGCTATCTCATTGGTCAAAATAGACCCCAAGACCTGGACTGGTTTGTTTACTTTTCGAACTCTGTACTGTAACAAATATATATTGTGTCCTCTTTTAAATTTTTCTAAATAATCTAATTGAATAATGGACGAAATATGCTTAACTTTGCACATTGTAAGAGCTGAAATGCATCCAAACATACAATTGTTTGTAAACATACAGAATACTGCTTACTGTGCAAGCATAGTTAAATCTAACCCTACTCTGTGAGCCCAATCAAAACTTCCTAACATGAACTGGGGTTAGAGAATGAACATATGACAATGAAATGAACTTTTGGCGAAAAATAATTTTTCTTTCTTAGACAGCTGGTTCAGTTTATGGTGAATAAGGCAGTAAGAGAAATTTTTTTATGAAAATGAAATGCAATTCAAGATGACTACTACTTACGCTTGGAAATCTTCTCTCTGTTTGTACAACCTCATTATTTCTGGTTTTAGAGTGTTCATTTCCCTGTCTAAAGACCTATGGAATGCAGCTTGGTGTTTCAGTTCCATGTCTAGATGTTTTTTGCTTTCCTCTAGGGCTTGTAGGCGGGATTTCAGAAGCTCATAATTTTCCATAAGTCTAGTGAAAAATGAAAATGTTATAATGATGCAACAGTAGTAAAACAAGTTATAAATAATAGATTAGCAATATTATGTATGTGTGCATATAAACATAATCAGACATACCAAAGATAATCATTTTTTTAGTGATACTTGCAGAATGCAAATACTTTTAAAATTAGAAACTTATATTATGTTAAGTGCTTTTTAACCCTTTCACTAAGGATTAAAAGTTACACAATTTGCTCCCCAGTGCCACCATTTTTCACATGTAATGTATTGGAGGAAAAGAAAAAGTTTAAATAAGCAGATCCTTCTCCGAAATAAATAAATCCTTCCCATGCACAGTCAAGATCATTTTATGGCATTCCAAAGCTCATAACAGTTTAAAGAAAATGATTGTATTTGAAAAGATATGAATCATTAATTTATTGACTGAGCAAAGTGTATCTGTACACCTGCAGCAATTAGGGGTTACACATAAATGTATACAGGTCACATATAACACATTTTGCATGAAATATTTTGGTAACCAATCAAATGCATTAAAAGAGGGATCATATATATTCACATATAAAACATCAAATTCTCTAAAAAGATTTAAAAACTAGTACTGGTAAGAATTTTTGGATGTTGCAGTTTTTCCATTTACTAAATAATTGATTAAGTGTAATTGTAAAATATGATTAAGAAGCACTAGAAGAAAACAAATATTCACACTTACGGTTGAATTTCACATGGAGCTGCACCTTTAAGATTGTCTTCTAACAAATGAATTTGTTCTTCAAAAACTGCTAATGTGGCTATAAAGGCATCTTGTGCTTGCTTCTTCAGCTGGACATCTTGGAAGGTTTTACTGTAATCTTCATAAAACTGATCATACAGCTTAGTTTTCTGTAAATATTCCTGATTGATTTTCATGAGTTTCTCTCCTACTTTTTCTACATCAATTGATTCATCTTCATCAATTCCAGTCTAAAAACAGATTAAAATACTCATTAATTCAGATACATGAAAACATGTACAGGAAATCGAGTTTAATGTTGAATATATTTATTTTTTAAATAAAAAGTCAGGTAAACCAGCTTTTTGAAAAAAAATTTTCTTTAAGGTACTGTGGATTATTACATTTCCATAGCTGTTATGATAAGTAGGAAAAAATTTTCTCTTTATAAATAACTCAAAAATCCATATTTCAAGAATAACAGGTTATTTAAAACATTTTGCTTGCTAAATACTTGGGCAATATTTTTAAGATATAAATCATTACAATTTTTTTACAATTATACTTGAAAAACAGAGAATTGAGATGAAAGTTTAATATATATTAAAAAAATATGAATGACAGCTTACCGGATGAAATCTAGATACTGGATGAAGTAATTTGACGTCTAGTGTGCGATTGTACTGAGCAAGTGATACATTGTGGTAATAATTGATCAACTCCACAACAGAATTGAACATGAGAGGCTCCGTGAAACCATACTTGCCATTACGTTGACAGATTTTTATCAATTTGTTGCTACCACCTTTCCTGTAAAAAAGATGGAAACAATTAAGGATTTTATGTTACAAATAAGTTTTAATATTTAAATACAAAAAAGTAGTAAAAATAAATTTCATTTTTTAAATAATTTTTGTATTTGTTTCAAAAGGTACATACCTTAGAGTGAGAGTATATTCTCCTGACCCTTTATTGGAGGCATCTCTAACAAGGAAAGTTCCATCTGGAGTATCTTTCAGTTTTTCATTTACTTCTTCCCTAAAATAAGATAAACATTTAAAGACTGCATAATTGTTATTTTATTCACTTTATTATGGCTAGGATAGGTAGTATGAATCAATGTTATAGTAAAAATAGCATGAAGACTATTGACAACCAGACCTATTTACCAGTAAGCATATACATAACTGAATACATGCTATTCAGATAATTAAACCAAAATATTAGTAATAACAAACTCTTTATTTCTCTTATCCCCAAAACTAATATGATTATAAAAAACTTAAATAATAAATTTTTTTTTATTCATTCTAATAAAAGCATTTCAAAGAAGAACATTTTTAATACCAGCATACAATATTTAATATTTGCAGTTGTGGGTTTCAGCAATTTAAAACTAGTTGTCAAAATGACATTCATAATTATGTTTCATTTCATATGAGGTTAAAGTATATGTATACTAAAAACTGCCATTAAAACATTGAACTAGCTAAATAATTTGAATATCAACATTTTTTTCCCCATCTGTGCTGTAGTCTTATAAAAAGACTCACAAGAAGAGAAAAAATTATGTCACTGGGAAAGATACATTTAAAATTAAACAGGAAATAAAAATTTCAAACTCACCGAGTAATATCTCCCCAATACCACTCAGCATCAGCTAGACTCTTTGGTCCTTCACTAGGTCGCTGTGGAATGGTGGTAGCACTGTTGGGAGACATACTCAAAGAACCACCATGGAGTATTGATTCAGGAAAGGGTTTGGATATGCGTCGGGGTGGAAGTGCTAAGAAAAGAAAAAAATTAAGTTTTCAAATTGCATTTAAACATTTCCAAAAATATCATCAGAACTTTCAACACAACAGTAATAATGATGAAAAATTTCTCTCTCTACGTAAAAAAGTTTTTCGTGATACTGTAATAAATTTATTCTTGGCAACAAATACTTTAGAACTAGAAAATACACATAAATTACAGTTTTATAATTTGAGCAATGAGTATTAAGTTGAATAGTTTTTACAATGGGGGTCGGTCCGTTGAAAGTCGGACCGGGGGTACTCTTCCCCCTTTCCAGTATATAAAATATTTATTTTGAAGTACTACATTTTAATACAAATTAGAATACATTAAAATACAATTTTAAATATATATATAAATGACACATATGAACTTTACTTTTCTATCAAATCATTATAGAAAATATAATTAATCTGACATTTGAAAGTTAAAATATATGGGACCAGGGGAAATTGAAAGGCAAAACGCAAGGAAACCCTTGATCCCTTCCGAATCATCATTCATGCTACATGCATAAAATTATTAACAGCTTTCTAAAAGCTTAGAAAGATTCTATGAAATTGCTAGAGTGTACCATAAAATGTTTGCTTTGAAAACATAAAAAAATGACATCAAAGAAATTTAGATTTGAGATGAAAAGTATATTTAATGTAATTCTTGCAAATAGTATTGTGAAAAACATTGTGTCGAAATTTTTTATAACTGGAATAATATTTCTCATGAAGGCAATTATTAGGCAAATAAAAAATTAATGTAAAAGATAAGTTTAAGAATCAATGTAAAATGCTTACCTGGTGCAGAATCAAAAACAGGCATGGGCTCACCCCATTTTCCTTTTAACAGTAAGAGTTCTACAACTCTGATATGTGCTTCAGTATTATAAACAATCTGACTGCAAGAAAAAAAAAGTTTGATCATCATGTTACGAAAAAAAAAAAAAAAAAACAAACACATTTAATTTATCGCAAAATTTATATACACAGAAATACTATTTTTATTATGCTCAAACAATTTTGGCACAAAAAACATTACAAATTTAAGATATTTTTTTTTGCAGAAATAATTAACTAATACATAAATAATAAAAATTAAACACAGGGATGAGGATTCTAATTCAAATAAAGCTAGATGTGAAACAAAAAGATATTAATAATAAAATATATATATACTTTTATGAATTGATTCAACAGTAAAACTATTTTCATAATAATCAAAATCTCATTTTAGAAAACACATTTGTGATAATTTTATTTTCCCCAGTAGTTAATTCCAGTTTCACTACATATCAAGAATACCATTAAAAGGTAAAAACATTGGTGAAAAAAAGCAAATACTTACACTATCCTTTCCCAAGGTGGTCTTAACAAAATGTGACAAAGCATTTGTATGAGAATAGTGGGAGGTTCTTTAATGCCTCTGGAATACTGCAGTCGACATACACGACAAAAATGAGCCATTAGAGTTTGAAGGGTGGATTTATGATGGATGGGAAGTTGGTGAACGAGTTGCTCCAGTGCTTGGACACACTGATCATTATTTTGAATTTCTATAATTAAAAAAGTACATACATATATAAAGTTGAATCAATTCACTTGAAATTCAAAACTTCATGTTATACTAAAAATATTATGATTAAGAATTACTACACAAAACAGATAATCTATTGTTTGTATAAAATTTATCATATATAATTCAAGTGTATTAAGAGCAAATATTAAATTATAAAATAAAAAATTAAATGAAAATTCAGTTAAGAATAATAATTATTTGAAAATAAATCAATACCAACAACATCAACAATTCATTTTTTAGAAATATGCAAAAAACATCCCAATATACCTAAAATTAAAACTTCCAACATATAAGTGTTAATTTAATAAAGTAGATTTCAGAATAGAAATTGAACATATTTAAAATAAGATATGTTATTACTAACCAAAAAATAAATTTAAAAAAAAGTTAAAAAGGTTTAATAAAGAAAAAAATTTTCTAAAAATTATACAAATGATAATCATTTAAAGTATATTTGATGATAAGCAATAATTATCAAAGGTTAAAAGTATCAATTAATAAATTAAATTTAATTAGCAAAAAATCACTTACTGGCTGTTTCAATGAATTTATCATAAAATTGAACAGGAAATACAGGATTAGGCAATTCCCGTAAATATTTTTTTAAGGCACTGGCGATACAATGCAATTCATAACTTGCTAAATTTGTGCGTTCTACATCTTCACTTAACTTTTGTCGCAATTCTGCAACTATGTCACTTGGCGCCGATGTCCTGTACACTCGATACAGGTCTATATCTACAAAAAAGCCACAAAAAATTAAAACTTGGAAACAAAAAGAAAATAATAATACAAAAATAAAATACCTAAAGTTTAACAGGAAAGATTGTTCAATGCAAAAAGTTGCTTAGCACAGCAGAATTTTCAAGTTCTTTTAATTAAATATATATAACAATATTATTGTTCACACAAAGAACTAAAAAATTCTATATTCAATATACAATTCAATTTTATCTCAGTTGATCTCAGAAAAGTTTAACAACTGGAAATATTTTTTAAAAAACCTAGACAAAAGTCTCACTATGTAATAATTATTGCTAATTTCCCAACAGATATCTAATTCTTTTTGAATTCCTAAATATTGGATTAAGAAGCTATGTAAAAGTCTCTTAAAAAGACTAAAGCAATCAATAATTAATTGCATAGTATATTTTATTTCTTCCGCTAAGTTTTGCATGTTATAACTAATTCTTTTTTTAAGATTATGACCAGTATATTAACAAAAAACTCCTTTAATAATTGGTATTAAAACTAGGAAATTGAATACAGGTTCAAATATTAAGCTTACACTTTAATAACTCCAGTATAAAAATGTTGAATTGTTTTTGAAGTTGTAATTAAATAAAAAAACATGCAATAAATTAAATTATACATCCAAATATCTAAAAACTTACTATTTGTTGCAGCTCCTCGATTTTCAATTTCAAAAATGCACCTGATGACTAGGAGTGGGGCACTCTGAACTGAAGGTAGAAACTGACAACTGAGATCTTTACCAAATATTGCTATAATTAAAAAGAACAAAAAGAAATTAAGTTTCTAAAAAAATTATCAAACACTGCAAAATTTTAGTTCATTAAAATAGGAAAAATATTTATTTTTATTGAAAATTATTATTGAAAGGATGTCTGTTAATATCCGACTACGAAAACCAAAAAAAATTAGAAGTGAAATAATAATCTCCATAATGTGTTTAAAATGTTTTCAGAAATGAACAGAGTACCACACAACATAAACTACATAAAAAATGTAATGGCGCCATCTGTTGTAGCCAGTTGTAATTTTGACAGAAATAATGCAGAATAAATTTAAAATTAAAAAGTAAACTTTAATTAATGAAAATATTTGAAAAAACTGCAATAACACAAAGTGTCATCCACTACAAGTTTTAAAAAATGTATTTGAACTTGAATGGATGAGTAGAAAGTATTGTATTGAGTTTGAAGAAGATATATATTTAAATAAATACTTTTTGGGAGAGTGTGAATTAATAGTAGGAATTATGAAAAAGAATCCCATTTTAGTGTGCAAAATATTATTAATTACTACATTACAAATATTGGAGAAATGTTCTTTTTTATTTAAACAAATTGGCAACAATTGAATCTAAAAAAAAAAATAGCTTACCTGATATTAAATTTTTTCTATTGGCCTTTTCTACATTATCTGAATTACAGCGAGGCAAACCAGTGGCAGCACAAGTCCGATGCCAGATTAGACCACATTCTAGAAATATTGAAATATTCAATTGATTTATAAAATGAAAACTAAGTTATAAGAATCAAGCTTTCAAAAAAATTGATCTTATGAATATTTCTTCCAACCTCAGATCTAGCATTACTTACCTTGACAAACTACACCTTGGTGAATGACACCATGAAGGTAATTGTGGCATTTGTCACACTGAAGAACACAGGAAAAACTTTGTTCAAGGAGCTGATGATTATTACCAGTAGGAGAAGCACCTATAAAATGACATTGCTTTAGTAAAGAACATTTGTTTTTCTGCAGCAAGAGGAACAGAAACTTATAATATTTAGAAATAGTTTGATAAACAAGTTTATAAATGTGCGATACCAATTAAAAAAATAATACAATACCTTCTCTAAGAGATGCATTTTGAGCTTTAGTTTCATGTAATGATCTCTGTAAAAAAATCAAAAGAAAAGTTTTAAAAATAAAGAATAATTTTTTTAAAAAAAGATAGAATGCATAATTAATAAATAATACATAAATACAAATAAAAATGTTTTGTACCATGATAGATTTACTCTACAGAGCATTTTTTTTTGTTCCTGAAATGCTACTATTAAAAATTATTATTGTAAAATTCAATTATCTAACACATTTTTAGACCTAAATAACTACCCTCCCCCTCTGAATTCACATACAATCAGAATTAATTTTCACAAAATATTTAGCATTGTAATAATTGGAAAAAAATATTTTCCTCGTTAAGATAACTGATTCCAAATACATTTATAAAACTTTAACTAAGAATTATATTAGAATCACTTACATTTAAGTTATTTCTTTGACACAAATCATCCACACATACAAGTATAGCTTTCTGATGAAATTCGTCTTTTACACCCATATTCTGCAATGAATAATCAAGATATTAATACCTAAATACAGCAGCAGTTTTAAAAAGAAATTAGATTAAAAAAAAAAATTGATAGAAAAGCCAGTAATTACCATTAATTTATCTCTGTCCAGTGTCATAAGATCAGAGCCTTTGATATCTTTGGATTTAAAAAGCTCAGCATATCTGTAGAGGTTGAGTGCAGCCATCCATTCAACAACGTTGGAAGATGTCCACTGGCTGAGAGGCTAAAAGAAAACATAATTTTTAATCACCAATTTAATAAGAAGTAACTCAAAGTTTAATAAAATTTACGGGAAGAGAACATGGATCATACAATTTTTTTTAAACTTCCAGGAAAGGCTGTTTCATGCCCCTTGAATTCCCTTCCATTCCTGATTGGAAAAAACATGGTCTTATAAACACGGTACCCTCTGATTCTGTCCCAAACATCATTGGTTCTTTCAGGACAAGGTCCAGTTTAGCTAACACCTATTTTTTGGCACCACATCTAATGTCATATGGAAACGCCATAAATCGACAAGTCGCTCCGACGCATAACGCACAATTCCCGGCATTTCCTTCTCACAATAGTTCCACACATGTGTAGTAGGGCTATGTGTTACATGTAACAAACGAACGGATCTTTGCAACTGATAACAGGTGCGGCCTATCTACTGCCCATTGAAGGAAGAAGGGGGGGGGGGGAGACATAGCTGGTTAACTAAGAAGCTATGCAAAAACGTCAATAAGATAATTATTAATCTTAAAAAAATAAAAGAGATACTGAATTTAATTCTGAATGTTTTTTTTTAGTAATTCATGTTTTTTTTTTATTAAAATCGATGAATGCTATTTAAATACAAAATACTAATAAAACAACATTTGGCCATTTGAAAAGATTTGTGGAATGATCAACGGACAAACCTAAAATATCAAGATATGTTTTAATATGGCGTTATACTTTCGCAAAAAATATATACGTATATATATATATATATATATATATATATATATATATATATATAATAAATATATAAAAAATATATTCTTTATTCAGAGTTGCTAATCCAAACCCCACGATCATACATTCTATCATTCAAACTAAGTATGTTAAATATATTTGTACAAAACATAAAATTGTTCATAAATCTTCCATTTAATATCTTTATTCATCTCGATCTGACTCATAATCAATTTAAATAACGCGACAGTATATATCTTCGCTCTAAGTGCTGTACTAACACATGAAGGAAATAAAATTTATTTTAACAGTTTTCTTTCTTCCATCATTCCTCTCAACTCATTGGATCGTGTTTTTTTAAATTGATTTTGTTTCAGAATCTACGTAGTGCGAGTTTTATTACTTATTATATTATCGCCATAAATGTGAGACTGCATTAAGTTTTAGTTGGAACAGAATTGTTTTTATGGCTTTTTTAACTTTACACACGGAAATGCAAAACGTAGGATATAGAATCTTAGATTTTAACAGACGTAAGTACGAAAAATGGAAGAAAATGGCGTAACTGGTAACAGTCGATTTTTTTTTAATTCCGACAGAAATAAATTTGAAAAATAATTTTTTCCATTTGTAAAAGCGAATTAATGACTTAATTAATCATTTATACAAGATTTTACGCAAAGTGGAGCAGTAGTTTTAATTCTGAAATGTATATAGTATATAAATGTAAGATATTACTAAAAATTTCATGGAACTAACCCTAACTTTCGAATTTGTAGAGATAGACAATAAGCAAGACATATTGGCTGATTTCAAATTGCGATCAAACTTCTGCAAAGAGGTAAATCTCATAATATGATACTTATAAGATTTGTCTTTTGTCTGGTAAATTTATCTTGCATCTGGAAGACTTTTTTTTAAATGCAAATTGGTTCTATCTTAATTCTTATTCACTTCACTGCGTCTTTAATTGAGCATTGTATTTTTCCCATTCAATTTATCCTCAGTTTCGTCGTTCTATTTACATTTATCATTAAATTTCAAATATATCGTTGGCTCATCAAAAGCTATGCACAGCAGAAGAATTAGAAATTTTAATCGACGGAAACAACTCTTCCTCATTTTGGATTCACAATTGGAACACTCTTCAGGAAGTTGGCCTTCTTAATACATTTTGGGACACAGCTGGACCTGACACTAATGACTGCTTCTGCTAAAAGAGTGGCATCTGTCGTGGACATCACTGCTATACGAGAACTTCCACTTTTCTAACCCTAACAAAAGAATATTGCGCTATTTTCTTTAAACCTCTATAATTCGGGAATCATTCGTTTTATGGTAAAGAGAACACGTCAATTTAAAAAAAAAAAAACTTTTGAAGAACAAAATGCTTCAACGGCAAAATTATATTTCAACTTCAACAGCTACACAAAGAACAATTGGTAAGTGCAGGGCAAGACGGAAATCACCTAAAAAAAATCACCCCCCCTCCTCCAAATTTTGCACTAGTTTTTTTATGGTTTCGTGTTACCATTATGCAAAAATGCACATATTAGTATTCAAAAGTATCCCATAAAAAACATTGCGCACAAGATTTTAAACCATGGTAAAGAAAAATATGAAGAAATTTTAATTTACTGAAAGTGTTGATCGAATAACTTAAGAATTTAATTTCAAAGGTGATCAAATATATAAAATGCAGCGTTAATCACTTGTACACAGATTTTACATGAATAATCATACATTTGAAGTATATAACATATTTATACCACAAATAGTAAGCTGCAAATTTAAATCTATATAAAAATTCCGATCAATCATGTGGTTGCAAAAATTATTAATTTGCGTAGAACTGATAATTTTTCTTCTTTTTATATATAAACGAAACATCATTTTGGGAAGTTGGTAGCTTTTAATTTTCTTACTATATTCTTATTTTAAAAAATTAAGATTTATTCTCGTGAATTCAAAAAAGATAATTGCACTTCAAAATACATGACAGGAATACAATTCTGCACCGAACTATAATTATCTCAAGATTAAAAGGGAAAAAAGAGGTGCTCGTGTTCTTGATTTGGCTGAAAACCAAAGAATGACTTTTAGGGTTAACAAAAAGGAATTCTCTCCAATGTAATACCCACGTAACAGCACTTCATTTCGCTTCCTTTTTTTCTCCCTCTGCAAACGATACGAGTAACGACATTCATTCTAAAAATGAATATGAAGCTGAGCGAAAGAAAGGGTTGACGGGAGGGGAAAAAAAAAGAAACCTCGTAGAATAGGGAAGGAAAAGTGAATATAAAGAATATATTTAAAAAAAAAGTCCATGAAATAAGTAGAAGAGAAAAGGTAAAGCATAAATCATTTTGACAGCTGCTGCACGTGGATGACCTGGTTAGAGTGCGACTGACTTTGAGTGCTGTAGTGGATTAACTTCCCCCTCTGATGAACC
This sequence comes from Trichonephila inaurata madagascariensis, assembly GCA_019973955.1. Lineage (NCBI taxonomy): Eukaryota > Metazoa > Arthropoda > Arachnida > Araneae > Nephilidae > Trichonephila > Trichonephila inaurata. The sequence goes on along the minus strand of BMAV01022190.1, from coordinate 227,063 downwards.
CAGTTCTGGTCAAGAGGTAGAATGCGTAAATTTGGGATCAGGAACATGCGTTTAGAACAGATGGCCTTTTTCTTTTTCGTGCCTTGAGAGTAATAGTAGGTGGACATTTTTTTTCTCAGTTCAAAAGAATAAATCTCACAAATTTGATTCGGTTCTCATAAAATGGTTTTAAAAAATGCCCTATTTTGTGTGAAAAATTTAATTTAGGGAATATAATTTTCCTTTATTCTTTTTTCCTTAGCATGCAGATGGCAATAATTTTTAAAATTTTAAGTTACTATTGAGTGAAAGAGTAGAACTTTATTTTAAAAAGATTTTTTTCGAACAATTGTATAATAATTGTTCGAAACCCGAATAACCTCCATTTTTTTCCATGCATTTAAAATGACAGCAAAATAATAATTTAATAAACAAAAATTTAAAAAAAAAAACATTTTTTTGGAATAATTGTATTCACACCAAGTTAAGAAAAAATGCCATCACTTGGACTTTAGACAAAGTTATAATACGAGTAACAAAATGAATTAGATAAAATATTAATTTACAAATTTAAAATAAAAGCAAGTAAAAATCATGAAAGAAGTAACAAATGAGAATATTCCGAAGATAGATTACCATTTGTGTTGCTGACCTCGTTTTATTGGTTTCATTCCATACTAAAATATCGTTAACACAGAGCGAATGGCCCTTATAGCGATCTTTCCTTTGTTTTAACAAATTGCCCGGGTTAACATGGTTCACACAGAATATTTGTAATAGTGCCATCTAGTGATAGACATGATGCTTAACAATTTGGAAATTAGGGCACCAATCATCCAATACGCTCCAATGTATTTCAGAATTTCTCGTTGTTTATTCTTACAATTTGATCGATAAGAATTCTCATATCATGTTTATTGTTATTGTAAATAAATATAAATCAAGAATCTATCTAAACGAAATAACATTAAATATAAGTAGTATATACAGGAAAAACTTGAGAAAGTGTTTTACAAATTATTAAACAAGGATAAATTATGGAAACAAGGCTGTTCTTGACAAATTACAACAACCATATGAGTTTCACAAATGTTTGTTACTCAAAAAGACAGTGCACAAAGAAATTAGACAAAAATAATGCAACTGTAAGTATAGATCAGTATGCACAATCACGAAAATCTGACACTAACGAAAAGTTTTAATAAGGCCAAAAAGAAAACTCTCATCAAGGAGAAAAATCTAGTCAATATTATTATTATCGATATAAGCACTTTATATATAATCTAATACTATTAACCTTATGAATACTGGAATCAGTGTTTACAGTTCAAATGTACCGAAATCTTTCAAGTTGATCCTTAATACAAACTAATGAATGATTTTTTTTGTGTGAGCTTTTTGCATGATGTTGCCAAAAAACAATGTATTGATAGTCAATATCACAGATAATTCAATCACATAACAGATAACCAGCATTATGACAGATCAGATGGCTTATTATAGAATAGGGTCAACCCCATATCGTTGGACTTTTTGACTATCTTATCGAACGACAGCAAGAAACAGAGAAAGGTCTTCAGAAAAGTGACAGATTCACTCGTCGATCGGCTTTTTATCTAAGCGACGCGAGATTTCGGTGCTATCACAAGCTTTCTGAAAGATAACACTCCTCTAAAATAACCCAGCACTATCAGAGAGATGTTTAGATTACACAGATCTTTATCGATGCCTTGCGAGGGACAAGAACTGGTGATGCACATTTAATCTGATCCAAAATGGAAAGTCTTAATTACTTGTGGTGATTTAAAAGTGATTTTCATAAATATAACTTTTTTTTAAAAAATTTTTGCTTGGCCGATGGACAAAGATTTCGGTCAAGGATCAAAAATCGCAAGAGTGATACTCCTTCGACTCCAGAATTGGTAATAAAGATATTTATTTCTACGATGAATGAAAATGTGGGTCGACTATGAATTTAGATTAGACTGGAGTAAAGAAAGGTCACCTCTCAAAAAGCATAAACTGTAAATGAATCTGTTTATATGACAAAAAAAAAAAAGCAAAACCTTAACCTGAAAGAATATCACTTCAATCATGAGATTTAATGATTACTTTGCAATGGAATAACCCGTATATGCTGACATATCACGCTGAATATGGACAGAATTAGAGAACATAACTTGTGCCATTCTATTGGCAAATGGGACAAAATTTTATTCTAGTATTATGTATAACTTACAGATAATTCGAAGACCCAACACTAGAAAGTTTAAAACCTCAGAATTATAAGTTGTAGAGATAGATAAATACAATTTTTGAATGCAATAGTATGCGAATTTTATTCACAAACACAAAACTAATAGAAATATGTTTTTAATCAGTGATTGCCAAACCTTCGATCGCGAGCTATTAATAGCTCGTGGGGACATTTTCGGTAGATCATGTTAACGCTCTTGTTGGCTTTAATAGATTGATGCTGAAGAGTTCTCCAGTTGTGTCGTGGAGCATCTTGATTTTCAAGATGACAATGCTGCAGTGGAGTTGGTATTGATTGATTGTGTGTCCAAAATGGATTAAACTGTAAAATCGCTTTCTTCAAGCTCTGAAAATATTTGGTTTCTTGTTCCTAAAAATTTTTTTTTCGAATTTTGGTCCAGGCTTATCTCAAAGTGAGGGCAATATTCAACTCTACATATGAGATTATTTTTTCCGGTATGAAATTTTTTACAATCACAAAAACAGTCTCATTGGTGAACACTTGGACATCTGTATTCGACTGGCAGCCATTACCTACCTTTCCAACATTAAAAAGCTTGTTGATAACAAGAGTACCATCCTTTTTATTAAAGGTAATAAGTCTGATATAAGTATTTGTTATACCATTTGTTATTTACTATTAACTACACTTTAATTCCAGTTTCTTTTGGTTATATACAGTTTAATTAAAAATGATTTCATATTTAAAAAAAAAAGTTAGTAGAGTTATTTTGGTTGATAGGATTTCAAAACGATACTGTAGCTTAGATGCTTTTTTTTTAAAGTTTGGCAACCACTGCTTCAAAAACACTTTTTTTTTTGTTAAAATTTCTTGTATATGCTTATGGAGTTAAGAACTAATTTGATATGCAGGAAAGTCACTTTGCTGATATCTCTATTCGAATAAAATAAAACGAAACACACAAAATCTGCTGAGAAAACTCTCATATTGTAATAACTCAAAATAGGAATGAAGATTTATCAACACGAAAATCTGAAATACCTCTGCCTAGAGAAAGCGAAATGATATACATTTTAAATATAACCATGTCATGAGGGAATGAGGCTGTGAGAATTTAAATAAATAAGTTAAGAAATAGCCAAGTATAACGAATAATTTTTTAAAAAAAAAAAATCAAGAAAGACTACTACTACCACTGAAAATGTTCCCAACACTTTTTGAGAGGGGAAAGTTTCCTAACTTCCCAACCGATTGGCGAAAAAGAAAAAAAAAAATCAGTTTAGTCAGCAAATTTTCAAATATTCGTTTTTTTCCCCTTCCTTCAGCCAATTTACCTCTCGGAAAGAGAATGAGAATGAAATAAAAATCAACTAAATGGTACGAACTGTAAAACGAGGGTTCAACGTATTCCCCTGACCCAAATGCATTCGTTCTCGTGGACACATTACAAAGCGGAACCGGTGTGTGGAAAAAAAAAGGGTTGTCGAAAGAAAAGAAGGGGGAAGGCTTAGCGCGTGTAATCGCCTATTCCAAGGCTGATGGAGTTGCAGCTGCTTTTAGGCAATTTTGCATGCGATTTCGAACAATGTAGCTGACTCCCACATAGTCTATCATTAGCTTCTTTGCAGTCTCATTGACTGAAGAGGCGTACAGGTGTCTGCCAAACGAGGCGGTGTAATTTACATGTAATTTTTCGTAATTAGTGAAGCTTTTCATTCATAAATTATTTTTGAAAGCACTGACAGCTGCTAATATAATTATTTCTAAGTTTTGATATCTAAAAATTACTGAATTTTACAAAGATTGCCTTAGAATTTTAAACCTCATCTATATGATGGGCAAAACTTATGTGACGCCATAGTCACATGATAACTACAAACATGCGTTTGCAGCCAATCAGTTCATGAATTGAAGTGATGTCATATTCACAGGGTAAATGCAACAACGTGTTTTCAACCAATAACAGCATTTCGATGTTGCTAATTTTTGCTGTTTCAACAGAAACTTTCTTTTTTAAGTTTTGTTTTGCAGATTAAAGAAATACTATAGATAAACATGAATAATTAATGAAGACTTGGGCTATCCCTTTAATAACTTTTTATTTTAATCAAGACAACTGAATTTTTCTAGAGTGAGTGAATGTTCGATAACGTCACACTACAAAACAACACGAAGGTCTCGTAATAACACAGACCTCGTAATTCTGAGCATCGATGAAGTGACATAGAAAAAATAACATTTGTCATTTCCTAATCATTTAAAAACCAAATAATTTCAATTAAAATTAATACATTAATTTTTCAAAAAAATTATATAATTTTAATAATTTAATTATTTTCCAGAAACGAACAACGAATCAACCCTCAGTTGAAAAAAACTCAGAATTCTATATATTTAAAAAAAAAAAAAAAGACAGAGCAAACGATTTTTTAATGATATTATTTCAGAATAAAATATTTTACTTCTCTAATTCTTTCAGAATAATTAATTTGAATATTAGGTTTCCTCTTCTAATTTTTCGGAATAATTATTTAAAACTGCAAGTAAAATGGAATTCTAAAAAATAATTGAAGTACTAGGAAAAAATGATCAGCTTATACAGAGTTCAAAATAAATTAAGAATTTATATATAATTCTGACTATATTAATATTTATATAAAGTTTTTGTTACTCGCATAAGTTATGACTTTATTTAAGTCTCAATGTGTTTAAAAATATATGCCATTAAGCACATTTACATAAAATTTATTAAGGGATTTAATGAGTTATTCGCATTTAAAATACTAATAGAACCAAAAAAGCTTCATAAACAATTAATCGTTTATGCATGGGTGCTAACGTTGAAAATAAGAAATATGCGAAATAAACTACACCGGAAGCACTTAACAGACTGCTTACGACAGACAACGGTTAGACTCAAACCGGAAAAATGATTCTTCGTTTCCTGTACTTTTATGAATTGAAAATCCGTTGACCTCAACATACAATGTCGCATATTGTAACAATTATATTACATACAAAAGGAAAGAGGTAATATATTCTATGCAATAGCAAATGTGTGAGAGAGAATAAAGTTTCGTAAAAGTCATTGCAATACTGAATTTAGTTCCTCCACAATGTATCTCAAAGTAAGAAAATTCCATCGTCAATATTCTAATTTGTATTGAATATTCACGTTCAGTTAATAATTCTGTTTAATTTTAAGTACGTTATTACTAAAATAGTTAAAAATGTAAAGCTTCGCCATTTCTTTTTTTTTTTTTTAAATATATCTTTCAATATTTTATTGTGAGTGTATGTACTGATAATTAATTCTGATGCTTTTTATAACACATTCTGGCCTCTCTCTCTGATTATCTTAAATTCTTAGGTGATTTTTCTAATATATATGTCTTTTTAATAATACAATATTATTTATATGTTTAATATTTTCTGGTTTAGGTAAGTAATTTATTTTTCCTTGATATTAAGCATCAGTAACTTAACAGTTTTAGTATATTAAGTATTCTTCTTCTAGTGTTATGATTATTATGTTTAGTGTTAATGGAAATTTCTTTTCTTTGCAGCCCAGTAGTATAGGCAATTACAGGGGAAGGTTGGCTGGTCTCTCTTAAATTATGTCTAACTCTGCAACCTTAGTTTCTAAGGATAAGTAAAAGTTTGTTATTTTATTACTGAGGCTACCTTATTTTTAATCTATATTGTATTGTTATACTTCTATTTATTGATTTGCTTTTTTTTTCA
>BMAV01022190.1:195738-211276 GCA_019973955.1 Trichonephila inaurata madagascariensis | reverse complement strand
TAATGGGTCTGCTGGACAAATGGAAGTGAGTGGGATGAATGAAATTTTTTTCCGTTCTGAAAGTAAGCATGGGCTCATATATAAACAGTATATAGGAGATGGAGATACAAAGACATATATGTCTCTTGTGGAGAAAAAGCCTTATGGTGACAATATCAAAATTGAAAAAATAGAGTGTGTTGGCCACGTTCAAAAGCGAATGGGTAGTCGCTTGAGAAAGTTAAAATCATCTCTTGGCAAGAAAAAATTGTCCGATGGTAAAACAATTGGTGGGAAAGGCCGCCTCACAGATGTTGTCATTAATAGGTTAACAGCTTTTTATGGGAATGCAATTCGTGGTAATACCAAAAATGTACACGAAATGAGGCAGGCTATCTGGGCTGTATGGGCTCATACAGCTAGTACTGACGAGCAACCCAAACACTGGTTTTGCCCTAAAGGCAGCAATAGTTGGTGTAAATATAATGTTTGTGTCCAAAACAATGAAGTGCCGGGTTTTAAACACAAAAATAATTTGCCGGAAGCAGTTTCTGAAGCAATAAAACCCATTTTCAAAGATCTGTCACATTTAAAACTGTTACGAAGGTGTCTTGGAGGTAAAACTCAAAACCCCAATGAATCTTTGAATTCATTAATCTGGAAATACAGCCCAAAAACTATTGGATCCAGCATTACCATTACAAGAATAGCTGCGTTTTTAGCTGTATGTGACTACAATGATGGGCATAAGAGCCAAATTGATATAATTAATGCAATGGGTTTGAAATATAACAAAAATAACGTTATTACTGCTAAAGATTCTGATAAAAAACGCTTATCGACAGCTTTTAAGCGCGTAACGGCAGCCTCCTTGGAATCACGAAAAAACAAAAGGCTGAAACTGGCCAAAGAAAATATGAAATTTAAGTTGTCTGAGGGGTGTGCATATGAACCAGGAGCATATTAGTATAAATAAGGTAACCCATATTATTTTTGTCATGTTTTTAATTCACGACTTATTTTTCATAAAATTAAGCTTTCCCATTTAAAACCTACCTGTTTTATTTATTTGAAATTACATGTAAATTTTTCAAATACATTTTTATATGATTTATATTTATTTTTTTCAAATAAATTACTGACTTAATTGTTTTTGCCATATTTCAACTTTTCATTCATTTTTCGCAGAACTAGAGTAAGTTTAAATTAAGCTTTCACACCTAATTTCTTAAAATATACTTATTCTATTTATTTAAAATTTCATTTACATCTTTAAAATACATTTCTATACAATTTATAAACATTTTTTTAAGCAAATTACTGACATTATTGTCTTTTTGCCACTGTTTATCTTTTAAGTAATTTTTTGCAGAACTTAAAAATTAAGCTTCGACACCTTATTTCTTAGAAAATACTCTTCCTATTTATGTAGAATTCCATATACAACTTAAGAGTATGTATCTATGTGAGTTCTTTGGAACTTTCTAAAGAAATTACTTATCTAAGTGTTTTTTTATCACTATTTAACTTTTAACTTATTTGTCATGCAACTTACAAATTGAGTTTCCATGGCCAATTTCTGTAAAATTCCTTGCCCTTTTTATTAGAAATTTTATGGACAGCTTAAAAATAAGTTGTTCTATGAATTTGTATACTACTATTTTAAAAAAAATTATTAATGATTATATTTTTTGCCTTTTGCAACTTTAAACTCATTTTTCTCAAAACATAAAAATTAAGCTTGCGCGTAAAAATTTAAAGAAACTACTTGTCCTATTCTTATAAAATTTCTCATACAATCTCAAATTAAGCTGTTCTACAACTTATACACAAAATTTTAAACATATAGCTGAAAAAAAAAATTTCATGTTTACTAAAATAAAATTTTTCCAAAATTTTTTTAAAAATATTATTTTTTTAAATTTTAAAAATATTAATTACTTAAAAAACTAAAAAAAGTGTGTATAACTTCAGGCCTCAGCATTTTTCTACAATTTAAAACTAATTTTGTTAAGTTTGGTCAATTTTTAACTTCAGATTTTTACGCGCAGTAACATACTAGTTTTTGAAATTTCTAAAAGTTGTCCAATTTAAAATTCCTTATAATTTTTTAAATTTTTTAAGAAACAATCTTAAATTTTGATTAAATATGTATATAAGTATGATTATGAAGTGGAGAAAGTTTCAAGCTTCCATGTTGTTTTTATAGAAAATTATATGGATTCGAAAAAGAATGTTTTTCTTGCATTCCTCGATGAAGTTAAGAGTCCTATGACCCCTTAACATCTCACTATAAAAGCAACATGGGGGCTATTGAAGACGGACCTTGTTATTTTGAGCCAGGGATAGGAACGTCTTAAGACTTCTTGAAGCCCTGGGCTTCTACACAAATGTAGGCCCCACCTGTGAAACATAAAAGTACACAGCATATGTTGTCACCCGTCCAAACAGTAATCCGAAACAAATAAATGTGCATAATTTCATACCAAATGGCTCGATCGATTGCCACCGTTTGACTGAATGAGTAATTATGGTGTATGGTGATAGTCTTAGGTCTATACATGGACGTCGGTCATCACATGTAGCCAGTACACATATCGTCCGAAATTCGGAGAATACAACAGGAAATAACATTTGATTGTTGAAATTATTTGAATCATGATCTTGTTCAGGCTGAGTCGAGAGCGAGGAGAGGTGACCAATGTGGCCGAGGTCCTGGGCCTAGTTGGCCCATGTCTTAAGATGTTTCTGACCACGGCCAAGTGACAAGGAGCCTGAGCCAGCACCCCCTCTCCAAACAGCCATACCATGCCAAGGGAAGACATTTAGCCACGAGATTTAAACGTGCCCTTCTACAGTGGCGCTGGGCTTGAATTCATGACAGGTTGATCTCGAACTCGTGACCATCCTTACCGCAGCTTTTACATGTGGAAAGATTACCGGGAAGCTGGATAAACGGGCAAAAATAACGGACGTTGCAAGGGAATTCAAAATCGCCCAGTGTTGTTTCCCGATTTTGGATATCTTTTAAACCAATGGAATGTGTAGCAGGGAAATCCAACGCCACCACAGTTTGTTAGTTAATATACATTAAAAAACAAATTATTTACAGATATATTTATACAGTCTGACTTTCATACAGTAAAATATTATTATTACAGTATTATTCCCGCCTCGCAGTTGTAAGAGCGTCTTCCCTATGCAGATAGCATTACACTGTTCAGATACACACGAGCACCACAAAAATATTGCGGGGTCCTTTCGTCAGACATAGCGCCGACAACTGATGGCCATGAGAAAAACAACGGCTGGATTCCACCTGTAAGCCAAACTCCGACTGAAATTCGAGGTATAAGAAGGAACTGCCCCCTAAACCCAAGAGAACTGAGAGACGGTCTGCTGAAACACTCGACCACAAACGTGGCGTGTTTGCCTTCTCCATCACCAACAACAAATACTCGATAATTTATATTAAAATGTAAATATATAACTAATAGCTGTAGACGTAATAAATCAATAACTGAATCAATTTCTGAATTCTCACGCTGCCCATCAATTTACGCAAATCGTTACAACAGCAAGAATATGGTTTTATATAAGTATGAGTCAGTACCATGATGTGCGGTCGCATGCCACTTCATGTGACAGAAATCTGGGACTGGGATCGCTGATCGATAGATTAATGAAGTTCCGCTGTCTCATGCTCATCTTTTCCGTGTTCCTGCCGATGACACATTTCGTTATAAGGATGACAACACGACGTATCATCCAAGTGAGAAATGCCCAGATAACAAGGTTATTTAATGTCTTGTCTGCCTATCATATTTCTTGGATTTAAATCCCATTAAAAATGTTTGGGGCGACGTCTTGTTGCTCGAGACCAGTCTCCGAAACAACTAAGGTGTATTTTAGGAACACACACATCCATGTTATGTTCTTTGCATGGTGCGTACAGCTATATGTTCGGGTGAATATGTACCTTATACCAAAAACACATTTTAAGTACTCAGTTTCAGTGTACTACGCTTCGGCAATACTTCATTTGTAAATATGGCATTAAACAATCCCTGATTTTCACACTACATTGATATTTGTTCTCTATCTCCTGAGGAAGTCCACCAGTAATATTAATAAAAATACATAAATATTTACTTTGACGAAAGAATTTTGATAAAGTCACATGGTATTACGATATCTCCCCCCCCCCACCTTCCCTCCAAAAATTAAAAATAATTAGCCGTATTATTTTATTTGTATTTATTTTAAATACTTTTTACTACTGAAAATAAATTATTTACGATGATTAAAACACAGTTCAAATTTAAAGAAACCGATAAATTTAACTTCTCTCAATTTCAAAGGCATAAATAAGGCCACAGGATACACTTAGCCTACATGATATATTGAAACTACAGTGTTGTAATTTGCTTGCAAGGTAAGTTCAATCATTGAACACAACCGTTCCAGATTTTGATTTGATTTTAAATTTATGTCGACATTGTAAAGCAACATGAAGACTGTTGACAACGGATCTCGTAATTTTGAACCATCATGAAGTGATAACAGCGACACTTGAGCTGGTAGCCGTCCCCCCCCCCCCAAAAAAAAAAGCATCCACACCACGCAGACGGCAGAACTTTGAGCCTCGACAGATTTAATAAGCATCAGTTTTTTTACATGGGGGTTCTTCAGCGGCAATAGGTTTCGACCCACGATTCGGAATAGTACACGGAATAAACAAAAAAAGCATACTACGAACAAACAATGAGCTGAACACATTGAATTGTATTGTAATACAAATATGTCGGCTTGGTGGCTGTGAGGTAGCGTGGCCGCCTCGTGAGACCAAGATTGCGAGTTCAATCCCAGCTGGAGTAGATAGATTTTTTTGATGCGAAAATCGCACGTACGCATGTCATATGATTATGTGGCATGTAAAAGATCCCTTGAGTATCAAATTGGCTCTGGTACTCTCGGCAAAATTAAACATGGCAATATTCAGCATCCGACGAAAGTTTGAATTGAATAAAATTTAAACGTCATAATTTGGTACAGGAAGCCGCCACTAGATGGTGCCACCAATGAAATAGTCCCCCACTTTTGGAGATTTGCCATGTCTGCAAATAGCTTAGCTGCCCAAATGCAGTCCATTTGAAACAAACAACATGTAATACACATAGCTAAAAATATTTCAGTCGTCATATAATTTCAATACGTACAAATAAAACAAACCATGACTCTTTCAAGCACATTACAATTTGAATAAATAAATCATACGGTCTAATCTAATATTGTAAAGATTTAAAAATGAAAAAAAAAAAAAAAACTCTGATTAAGAAAGTGCAATATAACAAAATGAGATCCTGCCTTAAAAGAGTGTTTATTCTTATTTATTTCGAAGAACCGAAAAAAATCCATATTCACAAGAAACTTAACGTCCTCTTAACTTTTACAATGAAAATATTTTTATTTTCACGAGGAAGCTTTGATCTTTTCGTTTGCAGCATGCAATACAAAATTATACATCCAAAGTTCTCCGAACATTAATCCTCCTCTTCGACCCACACTGCATTTGTGAGGTCTTATTGTACGTGGAATTCATAGGAATTATGACATTAACATACATCCATGCCCATCCCAAGGAAGTTTGCCGTATCCCCCGACCGTATTGATTTCTAAACCTTGGGAACGTCGCAATCGCACACCCAAGCGACAGATGTGTCCATGAGCGCGACTCTAAAGCCCCATTCAAATTCGCTGTCGGATCCTTGCCTCCTCAAGGTCGCCACCCAACAAACATTTCGGGTTACGACAGCCTTAACAAAAGTATATATCCCTTCGCCATTTTAATATTCAACTTTTTGTGAGTCAGTGAACGCATAAACCTGTAAACTACTGCCATAAACCCTGAAACTAACTCAGATTTTATAGCGCACAAAGCGGAAGTATGTAAAAAGGAACTGAAAAATGCCAGCCTCACCACAAAGGAAAATTGTACAATGCCGCTTTTTTTTCCTTTCCAATTCCAAAGCCGACATTCTATTGCTGTCACTCAATGGTTCCCAGAAATCATTTCGGTCAATTTGGACGCGCATCTATGAAGCTCTAATTACTGGTTCGGCGTTGCGTGGTAAGTTCTTGGAACTTTGCGATCGTTGCATTCAACACGTAATGTGTTCTTTTCACACAGCTATTTAAATTAACCCCTTTCACGAAGTAACGTCTCACCGTCGCGAAAGATTGGAGTTAAAAAGAATCGATCTCACACAAAAATGATTCTCATTCGATCCTTTTTCGTCGTTTCATACATAAATTCCGTATTGCTTTTAAGAAATATGAACATGTGTCGCAACTTTACTTTCTTTCAGCAAAAGAATTACATATCTTGCATGCGTGTTTCTCCCCGTCAAGCTCACACTATGTTCGCCTAGGACTTCTATACAGGGGCTTAACTAAGATTTCTGAAAAATTCACATTATTTTCAGAGATCAATTAACACAATAACAGGAGTATTTTGTTGAAATTTCTCTAATCTGATATAATAAAATATAAAGAAATCCATTTCTAAACTAAATATTTTAAAAGTCCTAGTTCAACCTCGGTATAGAAGTCCTAGCTACATAGAAGTAAAATATTTTTCGAAGTATTTGTCATATAAGTAGAATATTTTAAAAATGTCAGTCTTTTTTTTTCTGCCGAAAAATTTCAACTAAATCATGTTTTCTTGCAACACTATTCTTAAAATAATTTTATATGTATATTCAAATTTTTAAGTCACACTAAATTTTAAAAAAAATAAATTATCCATTTATAAATTTTTCCAAAATTAGGGTTTCGAACGTAGCCACTCACCTTAACTATCGATTAAAAGTTACTTGATTCGCTTCCCAGTACCACCGTTTTCCACATAGACGAGCGTATCCGGTGTCTTAGGAGGAAAGGAAAAGGCAAAAATAAACAAATTTTTCTTTGCAATAAGTAAATCCTTTGCAAACATTGTCAAGGGCATTTTGTTGCATTCTTAAGCCTTCAGAATAGTATTACTTATAGAAACGCGAAGAAAAGGATGCCATTTCGGAAAGACGTATATGTACGTCCGGGGCACTTAACGCACCGGTTGAGCGAGACGTATATATACGCCGGAGGTACTTAAGGGGTTAAAATAGCAAGTTTTTAAAATGAAGAATGTATTCAAGAAATAAAATAACACTTTCGTCTCTATAGAGCGGTAAAACAAAACAAAAACCCATTTAGCAGTAAATCTTAATGTTACAGAAAGGAGAAAAACGAATTAATTAAAAAAAAGAAGTAAATTATTAATGAAATGGAAAAAAAAATATACGTTAACACACATTGGACCATTAATATCTTGGAAAGAGTACTACCATTCGAAGTCCTGCTCTTGAGCATTACGTGAAAGTAGATCTAGCACCATTACATCGGCATTAATGTACAACATAATGTGCTAAATCTGTGACAAAAGACACATATTTGATTGAAGAAAGGTTCGAATTAAACCTCATCCGCAAATCACATGACAAACGTGACACGCGACTTGGGCTCACACACGAAAATCAAAAAAGGGATTTCTTTAACGCCAGTTACTCTTGCACGCTATCGTAGGATAAAATGGAAACCTCGTGTGTGTGACAATATAAAAGAAAAAGTATGAAAATTGAATATATATCACGTTGCTTCCAACATGTGGGCATATTGTTAAAGAAACAGGTGCAGAGCGTTTGTCAAAAAATGGATTAAATACGAAAGAACGTGTTCGTTGATGCATAAATAAATAAAGAAATAATAATATATAAAAAAGAAACCCGCATAGAATTTCTGTTGATTCAGTTAAAAAATATTTCACGCACGAAATTCTTTGGCAGCTTGAATAACGTGACTTGTATCGATAGGGATAACTGTGCGATGTGGCGATTGGGGACGAAAAATGGCTAAATATAAAAAAAAAGAGTTATTTCTGTTCTTAAATATATTCTTCATATTGTATCCTTCAAATAATTTAAAATTAGATTATGGATTTGACACACGCAAATAAATAATAAAATACAATTTTCAAAAAAAATTCTCAAAAACCCAAATAAAAAACTTTCAATTAATGGCGCATTTAGATGATCTTAAATTTAGTTTTAACGGAGGACTAGGAAATCAGTACTCCTTTTTTGTTTTCATTTAAGGGGGCAAGGTATCATTTATAAGAAAAAAAAATATTTGATATTATCGTTTTCACAAATTATTTAGTTGGCCCCTATGGTAAATGCATTATGTGAATCAATTTTTGAGCTTAAAATACCACAAAACATAAACCATTTAATTTTTTTAAAGAAAAATTTAAAAATTCAAAAATTGATTTTAAAACGCTATTTCTCCAACAATAATTGACGTATGCACATGAAATTTGATTTACATCAAACTATGTACAACAAAAGTTGGTATGGGTTTTGTGTGATAACATGAATGATATTTGTAAAATAATTTTTTTTATATAAATGCTTATTGAAATTCCCTAAAAAATTATAGCTTTGATTCAAAAATGCATATCCACATTTGTTACATGCATTAATAGAAATAGAAAAAACAGTATATTCCTGGATAATGTGTGCGTGTGTTTTTTCTTGTTCTTGCAGATTCCTTTTTGATAGGTAAGATATATAAAATGAAAAGAGAAATTAATTTTTTCAAAAAAAGTGTGAAAAATTACTTTTTTTAAGCAATATATAGTATTTATGAATTCAAAATTTGTTTGATGTGGCCTCCAATGCATATTAAAAGAGGAATCTCTACTTAACGAATTTTCCAAATAACGAAGTTTTTTTCGGGATTTAGCGGCTTCGTTAAACAGAAAACCAACTGTATTTAGTCCAAAAGGATTGTTAAGAAAATAATTTTACCCAGAGAATCATCACACACACACGTGAGAGCCCTCCCTACCCAAATATGGAGTGTATCATACTTGATTTCGTAATAACTATTAAAAAGTTCCGGTATCTGTCGTAGAACATTTTAAACAAAAAGATATTGTAATCCAACAACTGTCATTAAAGAAAACCCATTAGTTGCGTTTCACTGAATTTTATTTCAACATCAGTAAATTAAAACGCAAACAATGAAAGAATTCAACCCATTGAATTTTTATCAATGACACATACGAAATTTTTCATTTAAATTATTTTGGAATGAGGAAACTGCATTTCAGGTTTAATTTTCCAATCTTTATGAAATCTACATTTATTAGTTTAAAAAAAAAAATCCAATCAATTTTAAAATTACACATTAAGTCATTCTAATTTTTTTTATCAGTAAAAAAATTGGAAAGTTTTGAGAACTAATTGCAATAGTATATTGGGGTTTGATATTGATACGATCTCTCTCTCTCCCTTCTCTTTTATTCCTATTCCATCTTTATAAATACAGATACATTAGTTGATTACTTAAGCAAAATTTTATTAAAAATGTTCTTGTATATACTAGTAGCATTCTTACTGTAGCGTTTTCGTTAACTTAATAAATACTTACGCATAAATATCGCTTTTAAAAAAAATTCTTCCCAACATTTTTTATGTGTTTCATGGTCATGTGATACAGGAAGTCACGTGTTCTCCCTTGAATTCAAAACTGACATTAAACTAACTTATACTTATTCAATTTGTAAAATTTGGTTAAAATTTCAAACTTTATACCTGAGTAAAGACATTCAAGTATTATGGGAAAAGTTCCCACGAAAAGTTTTTAAAATTAAAAAGGAAATCTTATTTTATATATGTATTTTTAAATTTTTATTCTGTTACTTAAGCTCAGTGGCGTAACAACCCATGAGGGCCAGGACCTACTATGCCCATCCCAGTATACGTAACCATTGGGCGCTGAGGTGCATGAGCGGATGTCCCGATCAGGTGGTCAGTCTGAAGCGAGACCTCCAGTGTTTGAGTCCCCAAGCAAGCTTGGTACTCATTTATCGATCCACTGCAGTAGGGATAAAAGGTTGAATTCTGTTACTTATGTGCGGATATTATAGTTCACGAATAAGTACTTTTTTAAGTAATGTTCCAGCAAAAAACTAAAGACGGCAACAGCGAAGCGCATGAACTAAACTGGAAACACATGACTGCATTTATTATGTGACTATGACGTCACATGAATTTAGCCCACTGAAATATAAAGCAATATATATAGAGAGAGAACAGTTAAATTTCAACAGTACTACGTAACATTTTGAGACAAAAGAAGAAAAAATATTGAGAAACTTAACATTCATTAAAAGTCTATTAAAATGAATGTTGGGAATGTATTATTTTGAATATGCAACATAATCTTCATTTCCTGAAACGTTAGCTAATGTGAGATAACCGAATATGTAACACTTAAATTTTAAAAAAAACTAAATAAACACATATGGCTTTTATTAAATTCAATATTTTAAGCAATCCTCTTGAATGTATCGGCTAAAAGGGGAAACCTATTCCTTTGACAGTAAATTATACAGGAGTCTAGAGCGAGTTCGTTTTATTTTTCGAATAACAGCTGTGAACTTAACCTTGAAATTCTTTCATCAGCTGAAGTGTTTTATCGTTTTTCATTCACGATTGTTTGCTATAGATAACGTCAGAGCGATTTTCGTCCCAATGTCACGTTTCATCAATTAAAGGAATCTTTTTTAAAAGTAGGTATTAGATTTTAATGAGCAACTGTGCTTTATTAATAGTTTTTAAAAAAGAAATATGTTCCGTCTTTGTAAAGAACTCTTTCACTAATAATTCAAGGTTGTATATTAATTGCACTGAAATCTAATATTCAATATACATCCCTGGTCAAATTAAAATTGCAACGGAGTAAAGGAGAGACGATACAAACGTCAAATTCGCATGGAAGGAAGATGAGATATGCAAATGATTAGCATTTAAGTGGTATCGAATGGTGTAGGAAAGAGAAACGGCAACTCAAACTTTGCATAAAAGGAGATTTATGCGACGGATTTCGCATAACTTTGAAAGTTGGTTGTTTGCGAGAAGATCGTGCTGTGCCTCGCATAAAGAGAAACGGATACAAGAATGGGTCAAGATTCGATAGCGGCAGGATCGTGGCTGTGACGTTTGAGAAAATTAATGGTAGTGTGAGAGTAAGGAAATTAAA
The DNA here is from genome assembly GCA_019973955.1 of Trichonephila inaurata madagascariensis. Classification (NCBI taxonomy): domain Eukaryota; kingdom Metazoa; phylum Arthropoda; class Arachnida; order Araneae; family Nephilidae; genus Trichonephila; species Trichonephila inaurata. The sequence goes on along the minus strand of BMAV01022190.1, from coordinate 200,152 downwards.
TAATTGGTTTATTTACGTCACAGCTATTTCTTGCAGTACATACATTTACATTGAGGTTATTCATAATATTGATTATTTCATTAGAATTTAGAATATCTTATTTGTGAGGGAGGAAGTAACACAACCGTTCTCTTCGGTGTTTTCCTTGGAATCCTCTCTGTGCGGGGTGGCACGGTCGCCTTTTATTCTCGAATTACAATCCAGCTCGTGGGCGGTGTGGAGTTTTTATCACAGTCATAGGTCGTCAGGGCGATGTCAGATGACAAGACCTCGCAGGTGCACAGTAACGCTGTTATCCTATCCACAAAAAGAAGCCGATTTTTCATCTGTATGACGCGAAAACGTCACATGGCCTATTGAGAGTGCGGAGAATGGTTCCGCGATAGTGTTATTCGCATTAATCGAAATCCAACGACTGCCAAGCGAACACGGAATCTATGGGTTCAGGTGGTTCATACTGAACGCCATGATCACAACGACCTCCCTCCACTAACGTCTAAAAGGACAACCATGTTATCAAATCGGTCATAGCTGCATCACAGACCTTGAGTTGGAAAATGGGTTTGTCTGCAGCTCGACAAACACCTGCCCCGTCAACAAGCATCTGCCGACATCTGCAGCACAGACTGCAACCACGGCGACTATTACTGCGACACCTCTTGACACTGCAGCATAGAGACGCGCTGCGACTGTGCCCTACGACAAAACTGAATACAAGAGACATCAGCGCCGTCTTTTCAAATTAAACTTGATACTGCGTGCAGCATTAGGATGGACGTATACGTCATTGGAGGTATCAAGGAGAATGCATGTCACGTGTTTGCATTCGATATTGTCCTAAGAGCCCTGTATATGGTGTGATGGATAGGCAGTCATTGGGTACATGACACGAACACCTTCTGTTCATGTCGACGGTAATCTGAACAACTTTACATTTATCAGATCTTAAGGCTGGGTGGGTGTGCTTTATCTTCGAGGCCTCGGAGACGGCATCTTGGAGCAAGTTAACACAAGACCATTTATTGTCCGTCGTATTGTAACCCAACTTAATACAGAGGATATTCGACTGTTACCCTGGCCAGAACGTTCTCCAGATCTATCACCCATTGAAAACGTCTGGTTATGGGTTACTCAGAGGGTGGGCACTATCCTGCCACGAAGATTGATGGAGTGTAGCACAGACTTGAAGAAACTTAGAATACTAGCCATCCAACCCCAGTTCGACTCAAATCGGGTTAAAGCCATTTTAGCTGTCAGAGGAGGCTGTTTTGTGTACAAACTTCACATACCCTGTATGCCCTTAAATTGCCAACAAATTTACTCTGTTTTCTTCCTACTGTACTGTATACATACATTAAGTAAAGTTTTGTTATTTGCTTTCCTTCCGGGTCCTGAGTTAAAAAGAATATTGTACGTTTTAAATAAACCATTTTAATTACGTGAAATCGGTAGTAATTTACAATTATTATCGTTTCAGACCAAAGTCTTGTTTTTAGAAACACAGTAGTTTCTACGTATATTTATTCTCAAAATTTTATTCACTCAAGTAACTATTATTTACCCCATAGCAACTATGCATCGCAAAAAACTTCCAAAAATTCCCTCCATGTTTATCACACTTTCTTACAGTAATCCGAACAGATTTCTACGCGAGAAACCCTAGTTATCGTGTCAGTCATGTGATAATTCATCTCGATATTGTTTAATGATACAATGAGTCAATATATAAAAGACGGTAAATACTTTAGGGAAAAAATGCGAAGAAGCAAACTGAGCCCAATGTATAACTTCCATTTACTATTTGAAATTGCACGCTGTTGCTAATTAAACAGGAAATCATCCGAGTCATCTAACTGATCCATTATTTTATCAGTAGGTGATGAACATTTGAAGATCTGATGATCGCCTTATCAAATGCGGTATCAATCGTTCGTTTAAAAACCATATTAGGAAAGATGTCTCAGTTTCCCTTATGGAGAACCACTTTCACATTTTTTTGAAATATTACTAAAGCATTCTAAAAATTACACATTTCTACTGCAATGCTTAAATGTGAGTTAATTTATTTTCTTTTAACTTGCATTAGAGAATAATTCAATCAAATTTAATTGAATATTTCACAGTATTATACAGTCGAATAGATTTCAAGTTTGATAATCTGATATAATATACAAACATTTTTTTTGTGGAAAATATTAACTATATAGTTTAAAGAATTTCATTTATGATAGACAAAGAGAGAGTATCGATAATTTCAAATAATTTGCACATAATAATTGTACTTCATTCATATATTTCCAAAATGTGCTGCTAATAATTAACAGTAGAGAGTCATCACGCGCATTTCCCTTAACTAACCTCTTGGGCTACTTAATAACGTTGTTTGATACCAGAACCTCGCCTTGGGAAAGAGCCGCAATGCATGCCAATAAGCAGAAGAGTAGTAAATGGAAGAAATATGATAGGGAACTATACTTGACAATTCTGAAGCTATTAATGCATATATGGAGATAATAGGAAGCGTTATGGGTAATGGATCAGCAGGAAGATTTCTGGGTGAAAATATAAGCAAAACACATTCATCAAGTCTAGCTTGAAGAAGACTTCAGTTAAAGAGAATAAGAAAAGCAATACAATAATAATAATATATATACAAGGTGATTATAATTAAAGTTCCAATTTTAAAATGCTGGTAAAAAAAGAAACCACTGGTCAGAATGACTTCAAATTCTAATTGAATATACTTGAAAGGCGGGGGGTTGATACGGTACGACATAAGGGGGGGGGGATGAGCTTTTCATTACCAGTGTCACGACTGTTGAAAGAATTGGAAGTAATTTTTTCGGTCGAAATCCGAAACAATCATGCACATTAAACGGTACAATTGGTTTAATGTGCCGAAGCCGTCGTTATTCGATTCAAAATGCCCCTTGTATCCGAATCCAAGCAGCTTACAGCACCATCAATTGATGCACTTAGGAACTTTTTTTTTCTTTTACCCCATACCGTTTTCCCCTTATTCAAACATATTCAATTCGAATTTGAAGTCCTTCTGAGCAGTGGTTATTTTTTACAACACTTTTGAAAGTGGGACTTTAACTATAATCACCCTGTACGAAGCAAAAAAAAAAAAAAAAGCAGCATGGCAGGTTTTAATGCATAAAACTACATCAAAAAACAATAACGAGCACGAAATTTTTACTAATCCTTTCTATCTAAAAGAAACCTACCAACCATCGAGTAATTTGCACACTCAAGAGAAATTTGATGCACCGGTAATCAAAATTAAGAGAATCTTCACTTTTGGTTCAATATATCCAGAAATCCCGAGCATTAACTATACCCGAGTTGATTCTACCCTCATTTATTTTCCACAACGCACGATGACAGGATTTTGATTCAAGCTACATCTAACGCACAGCAACTTCGTTACTCCAAACGATATAAGCAACCTAGTTTTCATTTAAACATAATGCAATTTCTGCAGTTGCTATGGTCCCCAAGGGGGAAATTTGTAATATATGACTAGGAACGAGCTGCATTCACCCCTATAATTACTTAAATAAACTTAGTTAACAATTTAACAAATATTTTACATGTGGTAATAAACCTTAATTAAGTACAAACGAATTTAACGAGGAGGAATGAGACACCAGTCATGAAAGGGGTGCCATAGGAGCCAAGAAAGCCGAAGTGGTTGTGGCCGGTTTGAAAGCGAAATAAATTGCATGCACGGCCGGGATAATAGATTCCGATACAGGAAAACACTATAATTTACATAACTTTCTAAATATTACGCAAGATAAGATGAATTACTTAAAGAGATCATGATCCAAGGATGCTACGACATGGAGAGAAAAAGGCTGAAAAAATTACGATGTCGGGAAAAGTATAAATCTCGACTTCATTAGAAATATGAGAATCTGAAGGGAAAATCTTGTATTTATATATAGATATTTAAAAAGTTCCGGTGTTGCTATCCGCTACACGAGGATGAACCACTTAAACTGTCCATAAAATTAAATGCATTCAGTATTGATGACAAACATACATCCATTTCTTTAAATTTTATTTCATGATTTTCGCACCTAAGTTGCATAAAGAGCTATTAAGGGACACTCAAATGAAGAAAACAATACCAGTAAGAGCTGGAATTTCACTCTTTCAAAACTTCAATACTACAATATCAGTGGTATATTTTAAATCAAATTGTACCTCAGCCCCCTTTCCCTATTAATTACAGGTACGATGGAATTGAAGGTTAATGCTATTCAAATTGAGTTGTGGATTGAATTTTGATTTTGAAAGTCTTAAGGTATCCATCCGACTACGTTCGGAACCGTGATTTTAAAAAAGCGCATAAATGGATAATTTTCATGATATTCTGTGTCACTTAGATTAGAATACATGTATA
>BMAV01022190.1:0-185351 GCA_019973955.1 Trichonephila inaurata madagascariensis | reverse complement strand
AAAAAATAAAAGGTGCGAAAAAGTTTATTGATAAATCCCCTATTTAAGAAATTAAAAAAAAAATTAAAATGAGAACTAGTAAGAAATGAATAATTAACTTTAAATACATACATGAACTTGGTAATTGCTCTTACCGTCCGTATATTATGTTCGATTTTCCTGATCCAAAGAATCTTTCCACCTTCGATTCTAAGCCGCATCCGATTTTTAGTAGTATTAACGTTGGGGAAAAAAGCGCGGCTTATATTCGAGTAAATAAGGTACACAAATTAAAAAGTTTAAATTTTAGGTTGCATTTTTTTCTTCTTTTTTTTTCAGAATTTAGCAAGGTCTTAGTAATTCGAAATTAATTAGCATTCGTCTAATATCTATTAAAATAAAAAGATACAAATTTCCCAAAATTTCTGTCAGTAGTTTAAAAAACTAATAAGTAAAAACTCTTATGAGAAATGGATTGGCATTTTTTAATAAAAAATTCCCGTATATAGAACATTCTGTATATAGTTTGCTACGATCGTAACTCCAAACGCTTTCACGTCTTCATTCCATAAAATCTCTATTAATTTTTTCAACAAACAAATAAACAAGTCATAAATGTCTTTAGGTAAAAGGAATTGATTCAGATTTTAGAACAAAATTTAGTTCCCTTATCTCTTTCTATACCCAAATGAACTCACAAAGTAAAAACACTGCGCACACTTTTGTGTGTGTTCCTGATCGTATCAAAAACATCTAAACATAAAACTTCAGCAATCCCAATTAATAAAAACTATATAAACATTTCTAAACCAGATTTTTCTCCTTTTTTTATATAAGATAAACGTATCTAATCACAAGTACATCTGCGTGCTTTTACAGCAAGAAAAATTCAATGATTCATCTCTTTCTCTAAGAAACCCATGATCGAAGCCGTAATACATACGGATGTATACAGAGTTTTGAGAATCATTGCGCGTGTCTTCTTCGAACGCTTTACGCTTCGTCTTGCTTCGCAAATAATTATTTACTCGCAATGTGTGTGTCATACTGTCCCATTGTTCCATATAATTCTATTTACTTTCTTTGTTGTAGTAAGTATTCCAGTTTCGCGCGAACATAGTACTATTTTCGTGTTAGGGTATTATCCAAATTACTGACCGCAGGTTGAGCATTATAAAATAACTATTCGATGACAAATTTTAAAGTTTTAAAATGATGTGAAAGAACTTCTTCGGAAAACAGTTCATTTTCTGATTATAATACTCATATTTTTTTTTTAGTTAATCTGAAGAAAAGTTCTTTCTATCAATTAAAGAAGCTTTTTAAAAGATCATTTTACTTTAGAGCCGAGGTGTCAAACCCGCGGCCCTCAAAGAACATTATTGTGGCCCGGCCAGTATATTGGCACACAATGACATATCAGGGGCGTCCAACACGCGGCCCGCCAGTACGTAAGTTGCGGCCCACCGACTATTTTTAAAAATTTTTAAAACATCAGGTTTTTAAAGTTTTTTATTTTGAAATTTTTTTGAGGAGAAATTTATACATATAAAAATCTACAATGTATTTGCTTGTTACCTGCTCTTGTTTTAAAATAAATCTTTTTTGATAGTAGAAATGTCTTTCAGATTAAAATAGTTTAACTTTTAATATAATAAATTACCTTTTTAATAAATTCCGAATTGCATTATGCATATCCTTTACTATGGATGGTACTTTCATTTCTCCACCTCCTTTCCTGTTTGGAGTGCCCAAAAAAAGCAAAAAGCAGTCAGAGATATTTTTTAAAGTTTAAAAAGATATTCAGGACGGTTAAGATAAAGGGCAATGTATACTTAATCGTTTGCGAATGACAGCACAATCAAATTTTAACAATGAGTAACGAAAGATTAATTCATAAGGAACATCTTAATTTTCAGGAAAATGGCAACTGTAATATTTTAAACATTATTATATTATCTATGTCTGGGGGGTATACATGAAAAATAATGAAAACAATAATAATAAATCATTCTGTATTAAATTTTCACTCCAATAAATGTTTTTTTTGTTTCCTAATCTGATACAAAGGTACATAATTTTATGTGCGGCCAGCGAGATTATAATGTTTTTCTGAAGTGGCCTGCAAGGTCATTTGGGTTGGACACCCCTGATATATAATATAACATCAAAATTTCTCCCGAAATAGGATAGATAGTAGCAGAGAAAAGATGTCAAGTGTCAGGTCGTCAACATTAAATTGTTCTTGTTCATTTATACATGTTTATTATAATGTATTATTCGAAATAAACGCAAGTTTCCATGAATATCGGGTTTTTTTTTAGGCCCAATAAAGTTAACCGTTGTTTATTTAGAGCTAATTAGCCTTTGAGTTTGACACCCTTGCTTTAGAGATAAGACATCGATAGATTTCCTGGATGCGAAAATCATAGGTACGCATGTTATATGACTGCGTGGCATGTAAAAGATCTCAAGTATCAATTTGATTCGGGTGCTCTGTGGAAAATTAGATCACGGCAATATTTAGCATCCGACGAGACATGATTTTAATTCATTCCACTGAATTAAAATTAATTCAAGGCGCCAAAATTTGGTAGCGTTAGCCACCACGAAATGGCTTTCATAGTTGCCGTGTCTGCAAAGACTTAGTTGCCAATATGTAGTCCATTCTAAGACCCATTAAAGCATCTTATTTTGCACACTAATTTCTGTGTTAGAGTTTAAAAATATACTTATATTCGAAAAATTAATTAAAAAAACTTTTAATGTTGACTTTTTTTATGTACCATTTTATACTCTTTTCTAATGTTATAACATTTAGCTTCCTTTTGCTCGTCGAATTGCTGCAACTCGACGTGGCATGGACTCAACAAGTCGGAAGTGTATTGCAGAAATATTGCGCCATGCTGCCTTTATAATAGTCCATTTTTGCGAAGGTGTTGCAGGTGCAGAATTTTGCGCACGAACTGACCTCTTGATTATATCCCATGAATGTTCGATGGTATTTATACAAGGCCACCTTGAAAGGACTCTCTTCTAGATAGCTTTGATTTATATCGGGAGATCTGGGAGGTCAAACCATTCCCTGAAATTGTTCCAGAATGTTCTTCAAACCGAGTGCGAACGATTGTGGCCCGGTGATGTGGCACACTGTCATCCCTGTTCTGTATTGTTTTTATGTATTATGTAAAAAAAAAAAAATCATAAATTACTTTGTCCTAAAGCTTAAACATGGAGAATCATTCCTTGCCCTACAAACACTTGGTAGACACCTATGGACACTTGAATAAATACTGCGCCTAAGACTTCTGGAAGTCCTGGGCCCCATTGCAAAAGTAGACTCTTCCTGCGATCCCTTTAATTGGACAGTATATAGCAGGGGTGGCAAACCCTCATGGATCGACGTACCATTTTTTCTAAAGAAATATTTAATGAGGTATAGACGTGCCGTCAAATAATTTTGACTTTTGATTATTGAGAAAATAATAAAACTAAATACTAACAACTCAAAACTCTTTTATTTACTACGAAAAACTACATTTTGTACTTTATAGTAGTAAATGTCTTAGAAGTGTCATTCAAATAAAAGTAACATTAGTGTGTGTGCTGTTGCAGAGATTAGATGAAAAATAACTTATATTAGAACTGTGAGATGTTACTTTTATCAGAATGCATGCTGAATTGGAGTCATCTGCCAAACGATTTCTAAGCGAGTCTTTAATGTTATTCATCTCTGAAAATAATAACTAGCAGGTGTTGGTAGATGAAAATATAGTTAAAATAGCATGGCCCAGCTTCTTCAAACAGTTAAATGTGTCTGGAATCGAATTCCATGTTCCCAGAATTTCATTACTAGCATTTTTACTTATATTGCTTGTTAATATTTCTCTTTCAATCAATTCTAACTTTCTTCTATTTTCAACAAATTTTTGAATCCATATTGAACTAGACTGGAAATTAATCAGTGGCATTTCAAAATTTTCAATTTCCAACCAATTGAATTGGGACAAGTTCAGTTTATTAAAAGAAGTCACATCGGGGTACATAAAAAACTTGAGCCTTTCTTTGAACTGAGAAAATCTCGCTGAAAACTGCGACCCATCACTCGTTTTTGTTCGTAATACTTCATATTGAACTTTGTTATTTTGAATTAAAATGCAAACCGTTTTGATCGGTGGCGTGCCCAAAATATTGTGTCACGTGCCATCAATGGCACGCGTGCTATTGGTTCGCCATCCCTGGTATATAGCATACGAGAACAAAGGGTAACCCGTAACAAATAAAAGTGTGTCACTCACAATATCATAAGCCGACTACTGCCTTTCTACTAAATAAGTAATGATGGTGTATGGAGGTAGCCCTAGGCCTAAACATGGACGATGGACATGACATAATCAGACAGCCTTGCCACTGTCGCGAGTCGGCATATAGTTCGAAATTCCCAGTTTTTCGGAGATTATGCCCGCGAATAATCACTGACGATTAAAATTATTCATATCATGATCTTACTGAGGGCAGGTCGAGAACGAGACGAGGCTAGGCGACGCCAAGGCTTTGGGCTTATGCCTTAAAATGTCCCTGTTTAGAGGTTAGATTTATAAAAATATTTTTTAAATTAAAAACCATTGAATTCTTAATCAAAATTTCTTTGGGGGGGGGGGGCAAGGGGATAAATCTTTGGTTTCATTTGCGGACATTCTTTTTTGAAAAAAGAAGTTAATTGAATAAACTCCGTCAAGATTGTAGAGGTGAACGATTCTTTGCACATTACACCCATCCCTTTTCACCGTTTTTTTTAATCCTGAGGAAAATTTGCGAATGTGTCACGCTGTTCCCGACTTTTTTTCCCTATTAGAAATTACTGACATTAAGCACTGTACTATTCATTAAAACGATAGCCATATTAAGTGGGAAAAAACAGAAACTTTGTATCCGTTGCTAAGCACCCAGTAAACAAAACGAAACAAAAAAAAAGTGTCCATTGATAATGAAAGAGGCACGAATTAAAATAATCTTCAACCGTGATATACAAACGAAACATTTAATTCAAACCGAACGTGAATGACGAGAGATTGACAGGCGAGATTTTTTTTTTGATGTCGAAAGTACCAGCAATTTATTATCAAGAACCATCACCACCTTACCGTTATAAACACCGATATCTTGATAAGATAAAAAATAGTGGGAGTAAGACTTCCACCAGCACATCAAATCATATAAACTGGTTCGATGCACAATTTTTTTCCGGTTACGGAACCTTATGCAACGCCGTCAATTTATCTTAATAAAAAAGAAAGAAGGAACAGCCAGTGATGTAATCGTACGATAAAACTTTAGCGTCTCTGTTGACAACTATTGTGATTATTATGTAAGAAAACTCTTGTCGCTAATACGAATAGATGGCAGTTTTTGAGAGCGGTTTTATGTAGAACTTATTCTATACCCTATGAAAATATTTTTAAGTTGAATAACTTTGAATTGCTAACCTTTATATCCAGATGAGAATTTTCATTAAAAAAATATGGTTTAAGATTTTTGATTTCTTTAATTTAATAAAATCTTTTTAATGTGAGTAAATTGTATCAGACCTAAGGATTAAGAATTATTGCTAAACAAATTGTATTAAGGTATCCGACTACGTTCGGGGGGAACCATGATTTTAAAAAAGCGCATAAATGTATAATTTTCATCATATTTAGTGTCACTTAGATTAGAATACATGTATAAAATTGTTTTAAGGACATTATGACAAAAAAAAATTATTTAAATACAATATTTTGGCAAAAAATTAACTTAGAATAACCTTTATTCAAATGCTCTTTTTGTAAAATGCTTCTATTATAATAATATTTTGCCTGTGCATATTCAGCCCATAGACCCCTACACAGAGGCTCAACTAGAATTTTAAAATGCATAACTCGGAAGTCGGCTTTATCCATGTTTTACAAAAAACAGAAGGAGAAAATTTTAAAAAAAATACGCCCATAATTATTTCCAAATGGTTGTAACTCTTGAGGGTACAATCTCAGAGGGAATTTTCCAAAATCATAGTTGAGCCTCTGTACAGAGGTTCTATGCTTCATATGTTTCAAAATATTAATACAATAGAGCATTTTTACAAAAGGAGAAGCTAGATTTTGGAAAAGATATTCGGTTAATTTTTACAAAATATTGTATTTCAATAATTTTTTTGTCAGTCCTTAAAAACAATTTTATATACATGTATTCTAATCTTATGACATCAAATATCATGAAAATTATACATTTATGCGCTTTTTAAAATCATGGTTCCGAACGTAGTCGGATACCTTAAAGTAATATGTCCAAAAGATGAAATTTAACCCTTTACAGAAACACTTTGCTCTAGTAATGTTACGCTTAAACATTTATGAGATTGAAATTGATTCATAAAAAGAAATTAATTCATTTAGCGTATTACCTAAAATTAATTTGATTTTTAAGACCTTTTTTTTGGAGGAAAGTATGTTTCCCACTGCCCATTGGGTAAGAGATCTTATGTTTTGCGCATTTCTTTTTATACCGCATTGCATGATATTTATGGAATAAGATTTGCAAATATTAAAATCTGCAAAAGGAATTATAAGTTAGATATATATTGCAATAAAAAAAATTTAAGAATCTATATATATTACTTTCCATGAAATTTCAGAAAACAGGGACCTACACATATGGGGGGTGGAAAACGTACCTAGTTCTTTCCATGTGTTAAGGGGCATAAACGGCAACGGCAAAATGTTTTTGGTAAAGTTGGCATACGATCACCAACTTTAATCAATCATACGTCATCTGGAACATTCTTGCTGCTCAGGAAATTTGCGGATTGTTCTTTGCGTTTACGCGACTTGAAAATCCAGAAATCATTTGTCGTGCTAACCGATGTGCTAGCAGCACAAATCATAGGTGGGAAAGTAGCTTCCCTTCGACATTTAATAAATTAAAAGTAAAAAAACTTTTTTAAAAACAAGCTTTTATTTAAATAAGCTAAAAAGAATAAATTATGTAATTATTTTTTGTCTCAGTTTGATAGAAAGTATAACATGGTTTTTTAAAAAAGGTCGAAAAATCGGAACTTCTTTTACGCTCAATCCCATAAGCTGCTCGGGAGAATAAAAAGATAACAGGGGTAAAAGGTTTTTAATTAATATCTTTTTAACTAATTGCGATATCGAAAGATAAATGGTTCAAACATGCATTGTCATCCAAATGAAACATGTATACATAATTACAGCTCAATCGGTTGAAGACATCAGCTTCAAAATTGAGTCGCAAGATTCCACCCGAACAAATTACATTTTTAAATATCTTTTTAACTAATTGCGATATCGGAATATAAATGATCAAAACATGCATTGTCATCCAAACTAAACGTGTATACAAAATTTCAACTCAATCGGTTGAAGACATCAGCTTCAAAATAGAGTTGCAAGATTCCACCCGAACAAATTACATTGCAAGTTAAATAAAAGGAAAGTATATTTCTCATGGCCTCAGAAAGAGTTAACTTAATAACACGGAAATTTTAAGTTACATAGAAGAGATACAAGCTTTAATGTGCACCTATAACAAAACAGAAATAATGCAGCAGTTTCTGAAATGGGAAAAAAATTGTTCTTTAATTATTCTATTATAGATAAGTTTGTTGATAAACAACAGCATAAAATGAAAACGCCGTATGAAAACGATACAATTGATAAGTCAAAATACCTCAATGATTATATTTAATTCCAGGATATAGTTGAGTAGACCTAATTATGGGAAATATCCGTGTTTGAGAGATAATTATTTATTGCCATATTCAGAAAACTCTTAAGTGCAGACGCGACAAATTGATAATCATAAACTCAAAGAAAAGTAACCATAACTATGTATATGGTACAAATTTAAAAATAAATCCGTGCTAACTTCTTTTTACAAACATTATTTGATTTGGCAGAGTTGCCTCTCGAGGACATGGGTCCCTAAGCAAAAATAACTCCCACTCAAACACTTTTATGCAGACAATATACAACAATACAATACTATACAACAATGCTATATACAATGTACATAACATACATTGTCAAATACTCGTAGAAGCAATATCCTGTAATAAATAAATGGGCGTGGTGACAAATTCACAAACCTAGACACAAACACTCAAGATTGAGAACCACCTTTTGACTAAATGAATGCGTATGGTGGTAATAATAGAGCATTGTTGCAAGTTGGCATAGAGTTCGAAAATCCCAATTTTTTTGGAAAATATGTCAGGGAATAAAATTATTATTCGGATCATGATCTTATCGGTGAGGAAAAGATGAGCATCCCCCACCCCACCCCAAGGCCGAGGTGCTAGGCCCAACTGGCCCATGCTATGAAACGTCTTCACTCATTCTCCTGGAAAAGAAAAACAGACATAAGCCGTGGGGGAGGTGGATTCCACGTATATCTCACGATACGACGTAATGCTTTCGAACCTCCCAATATCAAGACCTTAGCTCTATCTATGGGGGAAGGGGTTCTACCGAACCCCAAAGGATTAAAATGGCAAAATGATATTTTAGTGCTAAAGCCCTCCCTAGGTTTACTAAACGATGGCTGAGTGACTAGATGTATAGGTATCGACGAGTGTAATCTGTGGTTCAAATCACAGTGAGTGAATACTAACGTCGCACTGTTCAGCTACATGAGGGCTTTTCGCGACGGATCTCGTCATTTTGAACCATGGTCAAGTGAAGAGGACGACACCTGAGCTGGCACCCCATTCTCCTAACTACCACACCACACCGACGGGAGGACGTTTGAGCTCTTGACAGATTTAACATGCATCGCTTCTCTACACGGCGGGTCTTCAGCGGTACTAGGCTCGAACTCATAACACGCCGACCACGAGTCCGTTACCTTGACCACTAGGCTACCGTAGCCACCTTGTACTTTAGAACTATAGTCACAAAAGACGACACTAGAACTCAATAACACTCGAACCATGATTTGACGATAAAGTTATAACCTTACAAGCTAGATATATTGAAGAAGAATAGATTTTGTTATGCAAGTATATATTATAGAATATGACATAGCAATAGAAGTTATTTATTGCTACGTCATTTATTTCATGTGAAATGATTATTTCTTCAGTCTCAAAGGGTTTTAGAAAGATAATCTACGATATCATTCCAATTTCATCATGAATCGAGAATAATGCAGTATCATGCTACACATTTACACATGTTGAAATTTCAAACATTATTTATGCAGTGAACTTATCAAAACTAGCTAATTCGTGCAAAGTAGGAAACCATGCTTCCGATTTATTTCTTTTTATCTTGATCAAAATCCGAATCAATTTTTGGTAACAAAATTGCATTGCATTAGCATAAAGACACGGATTCTTGAGCTCGTGCAATAGCAAATTCGTCGCCAATGAGTCAAGAAGCGATGCCAATCGCAAGTGTCGGTTTTAAAATAACGAGTCTCCACGCCAATTACGATCTTGATCAACGAGACAAAAGTTTCACAATTAAAAAAAGATTCACTTTGACGAGAACTCTTTTAACTCGCGTCGTTTACAGACAGAATTTCTTCTAGAAGGAATAGGAAAAGAAAGGAGGAAAAAAAGATGATGATCATAGGTTTTTCGAAATCGCATCAGTAAAAGGAAAACGTCTGCCCTTGTGGCTAAGTGAGCCAAAATTGTAACAGCCAGGAAGAGAGGGAAGTAAAAAAAAATTCTTTTTTTTCCTCCCTTCCAATTTATAAAGCTCTGGAAGAAGAGAAGTAGACCGATAATGTAAATCCTCTTATACTAACATTGTATCAATAAAAGCAACAGGAACGATTACTGACAGTTAAGCTTCGATGGTGTAATACTAACACGGTGAAGAAATATCTGACTAGTTAAGCGAATAAATGGAACATCCGGAAAACGAAAATATGTATATCTCAGTAAAAAGGGGATCAAAATGCATTTACATCTCTTATCTGGACTGAAAAATATTTATACTTATTAATGTAATATTGTAACAGGGTCAACTTTTTTGTACACTGATACTGGTACAGGGTTGGGTGGGAGCACTGAATTTTTTCGAGCTTTATCTCCAATCATGAGATTTTAGATTATTTTAAAATGCTTTCAAACTGCCCTTTTTATAAATTTATTATTAAGTTAATAAAATATAGTTATTATAGAACAATATAAGATAAAAATTACATTTGTATGTTAAAAATTACTCGTGTTGCGAGAAGGCAAAGATGTATGAAAAAGTCATGACAAATTTTTTATCGTGTTCGGGGTTGGCGGGAGAGGCTAGCCAACCTGGTTGTAGCAAAGAAATACGAGTTTTGGAGATAAAAATTTTGGCTTCAAAATGTTAGGATGCATTGGTGTGTGTCGAGAGAAGCTTCTGTGACTGGCTGATCAGAATGGTCAGCTATTTTACGTTTAAGCTTAGTTGAGAAGCTCGACCAATCATTCAGTAGTTGTAAGTTCGAGCAAAACTAGAGTGAAATTTTATTTAAGAGAAAAATAAATAAATGATAAATTAAAATAATAAAATTTGGAATTAAATAAAAGCAGGATCCATTAATGGATCTGGATCTATGATAATTTAGAACAGGAGAATATTTTTCCGACACTCATGATCGACGCATGATTTTACATAGTAGATCACTTATTCCCTATTTAAATGCGTCGCGATCGACTAATTATGGGCGTTTTACATGTGCACAGGGATGTAAAATACATTGTATGTTGTTAAAATGTGATTAGTACGAGATACCTTTACCGAGCAACGGAACAAGTACGGAAAAAATGCGTGCAAACATATATTCTAATATATGAGAAGATGAATATTTAATCATGCAATCTTTTAAAAAAAGTGTCTGATTTAGAAATTAGTTTCACCATTGACATGTTAGCGTTACCCCTGATATATATAATACATACATCTAAAAAAACTACTAAAATACGGTGAAAAGTTATGTACACTTCAAGAATTTTTTTTTTCATTTCAAATGAATCACTGTCAATTTTTCACAAAATGATTCAAGCGTTATCTATATTTCTATAAAGCGACTCATTCACTCATCACGAAATCTCCGTAACTATTAAACCAACAGACTTGAAATTTGGTAAACATGTTCCTTTTGATAAGTAGAGATCCGATAAAAAAGCGTTTAGCGGAAGTCAACTCCGAAGGGAAGGAGGATACGATGAGTTTAGAGGGTGTTATAGATGAAGCTTCTCGTTTTAACTATAAGACACCCAGACTTGAAATATGGCCAACGCATGCTACCTTTCTTGAGTAGAGATCCGCTAAAAACGGACCTTATGGAAATCGACTCACACTCTGAAGGTATATAAGGGAATAAAAAATATTACTTCCATTTTATAAATTAAAAAAATTTTCAATCAAGAGGGAGAGGGCTATAAGGATGTTTTCTCAATACATTTGAAAGCTTAATTTTATAATGTAAAACGGTATTTTGCCGTAAAATGTCATGAAATACCAGCGAAGCGGGCAGGTAACGGCTAAAACATAATCGTATAAAAAATTTTTCAGTCAGTTAAAAAATATCGAGATTATAACAATTGATCAATGATATGGAAATTTAAAATTTCCCTAATTTCGTCATTCAATATGATATTAAGTCGAATAGTCACTTATTTAGTGATTAAATCATAAACTATTTATCATAAGTAAGCAGGGTTCAATGAATCAAGTTTTTTTCCCTCCTTTCTTTCTGTTTAGGTATTATTCGCCCTTTTTTCCTGCAAGACATCAATTCATATATCATAAATTCAAAACCAGATTTAATAAAAGCTAAGAGAGCCATCATTAAGATAAAAGTATAACTTTGAAAAATCATTGAAATTCGAGATCTGAAGTACAATTAAACAAGAAAACTACTCCAAAAACACTCTTAAATTCAGGGCCGTAATGGCTCTCGCTTGCATATTTGGATAACCAAACATACTTCATTTCAATCCACTACAGCTAACAGCTTGACCTTGTTAAAAATAAAAGCCAGATCCGCTGTATATGGTTCTTTTTCCTTTGAAGTTCTTCAAAGTAATTCATTTAACAATGTATTATTATACATGAACAGTTTTTTTCCCCCTTCTTCTTTAAAAAATGTATTTCTACAATTAAAATGTTCGTTTGGATTAACGGTGGTGTATTCTGGAGTAGCACACATTTAGCGATTCCGAACCAGCACCAAATGACATCTGAACTGACATTTCATTTAAACACTTTTACAAATCCCAATATTCTACATGATGGTTACAGACGGAAATTAATATTTGATCTGGTAACGGTTATATATTTACGTGGGACCTTAGAGAAGCTCTATAATCACATTCATCAGAATTAGTTGAATTTACATAAAAATAGAAAGCAACACTGGTGGAGGGGTGAGTTGATTTAGTTTCACTCTCCCGGTTGATTTAGTTTCTGTTTCGCTTTCGAAGGAGAGCGAAGAGAAAATGACGTCCCATCTCCATGACAACCAAGCCCTTCTTTCAACCGGCTGCCGCATCTCGACGGTTGATTGATTGATTAAATTTTAACGTCGCACTGTTCAGCTACACGAGGGCTTTTGGCGACGGACCACGTAATTTTGAACCATGGTCAAGTGACGTGGACGACACCTGAGCTGGCACCCCTCTCCTAACTATCACACCACACCAACGGGAGGACGTTTCAGCTCTCGACAGATTTAACGTGCATCGCTGCCCTACACAGCGGGTCTTTAGTGGTACTGGGCTCGAACTCGTGACAAGGCAAGCCACGGTCCGATACCTATACCACTCGGCTACCGCGGCCCCGCATCTCGACGGAACGAAGAGAGAAGGGATGAATTGCTTTGATATAAAGGATTAAAGAGAATATTATTTTTAAGTCCATTTCTCGTTTCCTCGTAAAAAACTGCGTGTGGTTATTGTGAAAGGAATTTTTAAATAACCACTTAGAAGAAAGTAAGAAAAAGTAGAGAGGTTTAAAATAAGATCATGAACAGCTTTATGCTCAATATACGGCAAGCTTTCCTATCATCAATACCACTCAAACAGTTCAGCACTGAAATAGTATAAAATAAACACAATTTTACACATCTGTATCCATGTAAGATTTCACCAAGTCAAATTAAAATTATCTTATTTGTACTCGATTTGGAATTTTTATAAAATGGGAATATAATGGACATACAATATATTGTATATTACCCAACGCATATTACTTAACAGGATACGTATATTGTTCATGCTCAGAATACATATAAGTAAAGGTGAAAAGCGACTCACTCATACATCATGAGATCTCCGGAGCTATTAAGCTGACAGATTTGAAATCTGGTAAGTATGTTTCTTTTGTTGAGTAGAAATCCGCTAAGAACGGGTTTCGACTCTCAAGGGGTCGTTGACAAAAGTTTTTGTTTCTGAACTATAAGATCTACAGACTTGAAATCTGGCAGACATGTTTCTTTTATTGAGCAGATATCCGCTAAGAACGGGTTTTGCAGAAATCCCTAAGGGTGGGACATAACATTTTTTATAACAAATTTTTTATATCAATTTTTAATATCAAATGCCGCAGTTTTTGAAGAAAGCTTAACACTAGGCTTTAAGTATCTCAAGAACATAAAAAACAACATATAGTCCTGCAAACATCATGAAATACCTAGAGAACAGAGTAGATAACAGCTAACACATAAATATGCATTCCACACGAAACAAGACATTTCATTTATTTTCTTCTAATATTGAACGTCGGCATATATAATTGTGAATTGTCCTGAATCCTATTTTACAAGTAAGAATTATTATTTACAATGTTCTAGATCTTAAAAATATTTAATAAACATAGAATATAGAAACGAAAATATTATTGCGTGGCATATAATCTTCCTTTAATCTTGTTTTCGTGTTTTTATATTATTAGGTGCCGGGATCAAATACAAGTAAGCGGCAAAACAGATGACCAGTTACAGTTTAATAAATTTTTTTCATTGCTAAAGAGTGGCGTATAGCATAGTTTGATTTTTATTTCCATAAAAAGTAAAATGCATTCACTTTATTAAACCAGGTACTAAAGATAGGAATCTACTAATAAAAATCAGTAGAGCGAAAAGACAAGATTACATAGTGTTCCCTTTGGTTGAGTGAAGGTATTTTTCTTCTCTTTCAGGGGAGAAACATACATCTACTCAAACGGCTAACTTCAGATACTACACGGTAGATAAAGCGATTTAAAGCTCATCCTGTGAAATTACATTATTTTATACTTAGCGAAAGACGAGAGAAAAAAATCAGTGTAATTTTAAACGCATGACTCTTTTATAAACTATTTCCTTACAAATAATATGAATCAGAGTGACAATCAATCAAATATCGAACAAAACAAGTCTTATTTTATTTTATTAATAGAACATAAGCCCAAGAGAGAGAAACCATGGAAGCAAGCCCTAAGTTGAATTTGAGCTAATAATTTGAAAAAAAAAAAAAATCCATATCTTTTTTACAACCTTAAGGAGCAGGGGTAAAATACGATTGCAAATTAATTACCATTACAACGTGGAGAATGTAACCTGGTTAAGGGAAATTTTGGGGGTTATGGGAAAACCCGCCAAAATTTCATAGCTATTAAATAGATATGACAGGATGGGTTCAGTCCTAGGAGAGCCCACACCCTTGTCGCGAATTTTTTTGGGTTGGTGATAATTGTGCCATCTTGGTAACCCTACTTTGATACATTAGATATGGTAAACCTAACTATTTCTGATAATTTCGTATTTTGTCGGCGTGCATTTCGAATTTCATTTTGTTTTGGGGAACCGGGCTGGAATAGTTACGTGTGTGAAGGAATAGTATATCTTAGAATTTTTTACTTTGTTGAATGCGAAAGGTTAGAAAGAATTGATTGAATAGTGTATGAAGGAAGGATTGATTGCTGAGAGTTATGAATGTCCTAAATGAAACGATCGGCATGATGTAACTTGGTCGACAATAAAACGCTTTCTTCGAAATTGCACTAGCCACGCCGAAGGTATGTTCGACCATTACCTCGCAGAATAAAAATGGCGGCACTCACATGATCATTCACTTAGCGATGAGGCCTTCCAAGACTTTTTTAAAATCTGTTGTTATGCTGTACCCTCCACTTGGAAAAGATCAGCAGTAAGAAAGTAAGTGCTGTTTTATATATATATTTTTATCTTAAATGTTTAATTTCTGTATTGTTTACATATATTTTCATTACGCATCCACCTTATTTCTCTGTATTCACTTGCCGCCATTGTCGGTTTCGCTTGGCGCCATCTCGTTCTGGCTTGGCGCTTTTTTCGTTTTGTCGCCGAGGGTGTGGGCTCTCCTAGGATTTTACCGCGACAGGATGATCACATTCTTAAGCTATTTAAATAACACCATACGTCTAAGTCAGAGATTGATACTGATTAAAATTGTTGCCAATGCTTATGATGAGCTGTTGTTTTCTTTCCTTCAACATAGAGTGCTTCACTATATTGCTAATAACGTGGAGATCCACGCGCACGTCAGGACTTTCAGAAAAAATTTGGTAATTTTTATTAATCTTTTCCCTAAAACAAATTGGAGTACTTCAACTTCACAATCTCCGTTCTAATGTTCCAGAAATGACCTTCGCACCAAGGGCGTAGCTATCGCCGTATCAATGATACGGGGCCCCAACATATAAAAATTGTTAATACATTAGGGCGCCCCAAAAAGGTGTGCAAGAAATTTTGATACAGAGCCCACTTAGGCGTCACTGCTTCGCACCGCTGGTAAAAGTTGCGCAGTGAAGTTCACACGCAAAGGCATGCAGCTGTGTGCTCGTAGCTGTTTAGACAAGCAGTGTGAGATTTTGGTTCGTTATCAGTTGGCAGTGATACATAAAAAACCCAGTAGATTTGTAAAAAACAACTCAGATCCACACATCAGTATGCGGTTTTGTTTCAAGAAAAATAGCAAAAGATTGTCATCAAATGTTTTTTTTTGGACAAGATACTGTGTATCTGAAGTGTATGTGCTAGCGGCATCGATCGTTTCCTGAAGAACAAAGATTTTTGACAATTGAAAAGATTTCAACAAAACTTGACCATCGAACTGAAGTGAATTCCAAAAGAGAGAGCCTTCTACACATGCTGTCAGTGACGTCTTATAGACTTAAGAGGTCCTAGGCCTCTGTTTTAAAGTAGAGCTCCATCTGCGATCCTTTTAAGTAGACTGTATGACAGACGTTGTCGAATACTCGTACAAGCGGAATCCCACATCAAATAAATACGCGTGACTCACAATCTCAATAAACCAAGGCACAAACCGACTCGACCTAGCCCTCGACTGTCATAACATAATAATGCAGTCATGTCTCTGTTGCCAATCGGCATATTGTTCAAAGCTTCCTGTTTTTCAGAGAATATATCCGAGAATAACATTTGACAATTAAAAATATTTTTTGTAATATGACCTTATTGCAGTCTAACGAGAAAAGGGCTCCTCTAGGTGGCCCATGTCTTAAAACCCACCTGCATGTTGTCAAATATGCCAGGGACGTCGTAAGACTTCTAGAGTCCCTGGGCCCTTTCACAAATGTAGACCCTACCTATGACCCTTAAAAATAAACAGTACATAGCATGCGTTGCTAAATACTCGTGCAAACAAAAAGTCGAAACAAATAAACGGGAATGACTTACAATCGCACAAACCGGCTCGACCGACTCCTGCTTTTTGACTGAATGAGTAATAATGGTGTGTGTGGTAGGCCTACGCCTATTCATGGACGACAGTCATCATATGTAGCCAATTGACGTATTGTCTGAATTACCTAGTTTTTTGGAGAATACAGCCGGAAAAAAACATTTGACCGTTGAAATTATTCGAATCATGGCTTTATTAAGGCTAAGTCGAGAACGAGATGAGACCTCCATTGTGATCGGGACTTGGGCCCATGCTTTAAGACGTCCCTGAAATATGCATAACATAGAACAGTAATTACTTTGAAAAGCAATAAACCTTGTATGCAGATATGAGTGAACATTTTTTGCAAAATGTTTTACCCCACTTTTTGAACAAGGATAGCATGTTCTTCTTTAGATTCGGTGTAACAATTTAGCAAGGCTCCAACAATTGTACTCTGGAAAATTATTTTAAATAAATGGAAGTATAAAATACATTTAGGTCCTTTTATTTCTACGTTTCTCATTAAATCTGAGCAAACAGATTTAAATCTGCAAAAGGCTATTCATTATATGGTACTTATTTTAGAAAGGTATGCTATAAGCTATTTCATTTAACAAGTCATGAATTAGTTATGAGTATGTAAAACATGCTTTAAAACGACGTCTAGTTAAATTTACGAGTGCTATAAGAATAATTCATGAACTTTTTTAGTTTTTTAAGGTCACAGCACTTAAAACTAATACTACCAAATCATAATGTAATTGAAACCATTAATTTCCCATGCACAAATAAGGTGTTCCGCCAGAGAATACCTCTTGAAGATTTCCATTTTCCAAGTCGTTTTTATCTCTTGCTCACTATCAAAAAATCCCTCTGAGAGTAGCACTTCAAAATTTAATCACCTCATTTCGACCAGGAATCCAATTTACTTTTTATCTCCCCTTTTTTTTCTGTACTCCCCTTAAAATCATTCCCAAAACGAGAAAACTGAGCAGATCTCTGCTCTTCCCATGTATTCATGCGACAGATTTACGACGGGCAGCTCCGATAAGGCCGGTAACTTCACGGCAGTCTCTTGACCTAATTTGCGTGTTTTATCACTGAGAGACTTTTAAAATGGATGGGGTCAGAACGAATACCACTAAATAAACTTTTAATTACTACTACTCGGAATCCTTTCGCAGAAAAAAAAAAAAAGGTAAAGAATGCTCAGCATTATGTAAGGAGGAACTTCTTTTATGTCTTTCACGTATAAATAATTATTCACAGATGAGGATATGCAAATGTCTTTTTTTCTTTTTTTTTTTCTTCAAAAGGGCATTGGAACTTCGTTGGAAGAATTTATCTGAATGTCGGGATAAATGATTCGAATTTTGAACCTTTTTCGAAAATAGAACGGACACTTCGGAGCTTTCTATAAATAATCTATACCGATATCGTAAAAATGCCATTTATGTCGTCTTTCTGCTCAGCGCGTGGTTTTAAATTTGAATGAAAATTACTGATTTAATGGAATTAGCTTACAAATTCTTCTGTAACGGTCAGTGCCATTTGTGATATCCAAAAAAATTACCATATGTTAAAGTAACTTAAACTAGTTTGAACTGATTTAAATGCAACCCAAATTTATTTTTAATGCATCTTCTTTCAGACTTACTCTGTCAGTAAAGTACACAGTCCTCTCTTATGAGAGGAGGGGAGGGGATTTACATTTTAAAATACACATAGACGAAAGCGCCAAGGGATAATGTTAAAAATCTGTTGATCTATTGGGGAGTTGAGTCCCCCCCCCAAGCCTTCCCTTGTGTACGCCACTTTCAATACAATCCTGAAATTAGAAACATTTTGGTCATAGAAGTTGGCCACGTAATTTCATTAATATCAAAGTAATATGGGTAGAATGGTCATCGGGGCACATGATCTCTAAAGAGGTCTTAATCCCCTACCTTCAATATTGTGGGTTGATATCCACAGATAGAGCTTGCCATGTTAGATTTTAAGTATTAAAATCAAAGTAATATGGCTTAAAGGTAATTTCCCACGGAAGTTTGAGACCACGAACTAATTTCGCAAAAGACCAAGTATCGGTAGTGAAGGTGCATTACAATTAGAAAATAAATATGTAGAAAATTCATATGCAGAATGTAGAGGTTAAATTTTAAAAAAAATATCACGAGTCACAAAAAACATATGATCAGATTTAATCCAAAATGTAGGGTCATATTACTTTAATTATTTATCATACCCATAAGGATATTTTAAATTAATTTGTTAGGAAGATTTAAACTTATTACACAACGAAGAAATTCGATGAAGGATATTGTAATGGACAGGGATGTTTCAAAGCAGTGATTCCCAAAGTGATCTATATAGACTCACAGGGGTTTATGAGTTTATGACGACCTGTGGAGGAGTCCACGTCAGCGAAAAAATAATTTGGGGATCCATGAGGTGTAAATGGGTGTCTACGATGGTGGCTTCATTAAACCAAATCATGATTTCAATTTTGAAAGAAAATTTAGTCAAGTGGAAACCAGATTTTATCTATTTAACAGATTCTATTTACTAATTTTAATGAGGTTAATTTGCAGTTACAAGGCGACAGCATAAATTTTATTAAAACACGGGCCATGTCCGCAATTTGGGCTTTAAAAAGGGCATACCTGTTATTTATCACGAATTATGGAATATCTCGTGAGAAAAATTTTAATTACTTTTCCTAGTGAGAAGGAGTTTTAGCGCACACCCGCGTGGTTGCCAATCTCCGAAACAAAAAGAAGGGAGGGGAAATAAGGTATGCACACTACTAACCGAGGAGGTTTAGGGTTAAGCCTGACACGATTGATTCCAAACGTTGAAAAGTTGTTATTGAAGCACCAGATTTACTCCACCCTTTAAAAGCATTTGTTTGTTGCTCAGTTATTTTATGTATTAATTAAATTTTAAATTAACTAGCATGCTTTTCTTAAGTTTTGAACACCATACTTCACTTCAATTAGAAATTTAAATCATTTAAAGTAAGTAGCTCTATACCAGCTGTCAAAAAAAAATTTAAATTGTTAAATTTTCGAAAATTCAATATTAGATAAGCAGGGGTCTACCCCAAACCGAATCGAAAACATGGTAAGGGGTCTATGAGACAAAAAGTTTGGGAACCTCTGTTTTAAAGCATAGGTCAACTGAGTCCAGGCCCAGGAGGGGAGCTCGTCTCGTTCTCGACTTAATCTCATCAAGATCATGATCCAAATAATTTTAACAATACAATGTCACATCCAGGAGAATTTCGAGATTTTCAAAATATACACTAACTAGCAACAGAGGCAAGACTATGATATTAAGTGATGTAATGATGATGCTCCTTTCTTGCTAAGAAAGGAGCCTTTGCGATCCAAAGACCCACGAAGATTTCAACCTTTAATTCTTAAAGGCGTTTTTCTAATATGATCTGATATGATATTTCTAATTTTAAGATGGAAGTTGCGGAGATGGTGAAGGACAAGAACTGAGCAATCTTGAACGAGAAGTCCTGGGTTCCTAGAAAAGCTGCTGCAGCTTATTTTAGACTTTTGACAGGGAAACGACTGTCTCATCTCTAAAGAATTGGTATCGTCGACTCACCGGACTGTACTCTGTGTGACTCTGGTCAACCTATGACAGCTGGACATTTGGTCGTGTGCCAGCAGTAATGGCACAGGTGCCATTGTAGTGTGTGGCATTTGTAAAATAAATAAATATTAAGTGATGTGCGTTTCAACATACCATGCAAGTAATGAAACCATGGACAAGCTTGAAGTTTTTTGGCGATCGACTATCTTTAGAAATTGACCATCTTAGTCAATTTAAGCTTTCCTGATATTTTTCTGTGAGGATATTTATAAAAACAGAGTTTATGACATGACCTTAAAGAATAAATGTGACCTGAAGATTGCCATTAAACAAAGGGAAACAAAATCACTCCCAGCAATCGTGAAAATACGTTTCTGGAAATGTACGCAAAAGAATTCAGCTTTGACTAAAACAAAGGGCTGACATTTTGAACCTTTAGTTTAAATGTGCGTTCAAAAATGTTCTTTCTATGTTATGTAAGAAATGTTCTTTTTCGCAAAAAAAATAATTGTGCTTTTATAGTCATTGTTTTTATATAAGATACTGACAGTCAGTACAAAGTCCACCTGTAAACTGAAATAATATCACAATACAACCTCAATCACAAGGGTGTTTGTATACTCTTGTTTTAGAAAATCTTTTTCAAACACCATTATAAACCTTTGTCACAACAGATATGGACAAAAGCAAACTCAAGGATGGAATACGGAGATTTAAACATCTCCCATTCATTGAAAGAGTTTTAATTTTTTTTAGCATAAAAATTACACCTAAGCACTTTTTTGTCTATGTTCTTTAAAAAAAAGTATACTCCTCCTATAAAAGTGGTCTAGGCATGCCATTAGAGCTAAACAATGTTCAACATAAATAACTTTTGAGGCATTACTTCTTTAAAAAAGAATCAAGTTTATATAAATTGTTCAAGTATAGATATTTACTTAAAACTTTCACACAATACTTTAAAATTTTCATTCTTTAAAGTATACTAACATTAATATTTTGAATCTTCTACAGACAAAAAATATAACAGTAATTCCGACTTAAAATTCTATTACTTTATTTCTCAAAGCTTCGATAATTTTGAAGTAAAAAAAGAGAAGAATCCGAAACTAAATCTCAAGAGCAAAGAAAGAATTCACATCACAGTATGAGTTAGCCACCAAAAAAAATAGGCGGAACAGCGCAAATTACCGTCTTTATTACGTAAACTGAAAAAGCCACTTGCAGACGATCTCATTTTCAATGAAATCGTTCATCTTCGATGCTGGATCATGATACCGAGCTATAAGTTGTTCTAATCCTGTAAATTGACACGCGCGACACAGAACCCAACAAGGAATTTTTCCCAGTTGATATTTCAGTCGACGTCCAAAACTTAATGTGATCTCAGAAGTGGGAAAAATGAGCAGCACACACATACTTCTCTCTTCTATAGACATATATTTCGCACACGCTATAATATTTAATTATTCGCGGAAATACAGGTTGATCAGTCACGCCCCTTTTTTAATAAATTGGTTAAAGTTTCCCCTATTGTAGAACTTTATAGACCACATGGTTAATAATTAATGTGTGTGTATTTTTTAATATCCAATAATTTCTTTCAGTACAATTTTGCAGCCTTTTATAATAAAATAAATGTGTCTCTTGCATGATTTGTCAGTCCCATATATTATACATAACGCTTCCCAAACAGCCCACAATATCAACAGAGCATAAGGAAAGGAAAAGAAGGGTAAGTAAAAAGCAAGTAACTGAACAATATTTATGAATTCCATAATGGTAATAATAGCATCCCGAAAGGACGGGCTCACCTGCACAGCATGGCTGCAACTTCCCACAGCCTTCTGGTGGCTTTTCGTGCAGCCAGTCTTTTTTCAACTATCTTCAGATCCGTAGGAAAATCCATTCGAAGAACTCAAGAGAATGATGATAAGGGAAAGATCTGGAAGACCCTGCTCCATAATAATCCAGTCACAATTAACCTTTCCAGCAAATTTTTGAACTCTGACACTGTGGACATGATTATCTACAGGATAATTACACCCAATTGGTGGAAAAACACTCCTGACTGTCCTCTGCGTCTTAAAGGAGAAGTTATGGGTTTTAATCGTTAGACAGTTTGTGCTTCCCTGGTCCAACATAAATTTTAATTTTGACCATTTACCTTCTGACAACTTTTCTGCAAAGGCTTGTTTGTATTATGTAGCTCGCAGGGAAATGTCCTATACGGCATCCTCCTCGACATAATGTAAAAAAAGAAGAATGATAGCAAAGAAGAAAGCCGAATACGACCATGCATTCTTGGCAATGACCATTTGCAAGCAACTGTAGAATCAAACCCACGTTGAAGTCTCAAAGTCAGCAGTATTTCGACTGTGTTGCGACCGAATTGGTACAGAGAAAAAGCACGATATAATATATCAACATGAACTCACTGATGTGACAAAAAATCACTTGAGATACGAAAGAATCACATCCCTGTATACTATCCAGAGCATTTATCCATTTTTCCAAATATCTGGTCTCCTTTTTTAAGGTGACTGACTACGTTCGGAACCGTGACTATGCAATAACGTATAAAAAATGAATCTTTATATATATATATATAAAGCCCAAACACAAAAGACAAAGAGGCTGTAAATATTCACTTTCTTACATGATGGCGGCAAGCAGAGAAAGAGAACGATTACATCAAATTTTTGTTTATATACCAGCAGTGCAAGCGCGTGACAATTACATAATAGTAGTTCTGATTGGCTAGAATGCGCGGGACAGGGATTTCGGTTTAGCCGATTACGATTAAGTTTACAATGTTTATTTTTAAACACCTAAGAATTAAAGATTATTTATAGATCATTAAAAAGAGTTAATTAAAAGTATGTTAGAGGGAATTATTACATATATATATAGTGTTACCTGAATTAGAATATACATATAAAATGATTTTATGAATATTATTACAAGAAAAAATAATTTAAATGCAATTTCTCGGCAAAAAATGAAGAAAGAATGACATATTTTCAAAACATTCTCCTTTTACGAAAAATGATTTTGTAATAATAATATTTTGGCTATATACAGTTAGGACTTCTATACTGAGGTAGAACTAGGAATTTTGAAAAAATCACACAAAGTTACAAACATTAAAAATAATTTTTAAAAAATTCTCTACTTCGGTATCTAAATTATATAATTAAAAAATCTTAGTTTAACCCCGGCACAGAAGGCATAGCTATATACAGCCGACGTATTGCTATTATAGAAACATTTTTCATAAAAGGTAAATATTTTAAAAATATGTCATTCTTTCTTTCTTTTTAGCCAAAAAAAAATTGTATTTAAATAATTTTTTTCGAGTAATAATATTCTTGAAACAACTTCATATGTAATTCTAATTTGACTGACCCTAAATATAAAAAAAAATTACCCATTTATACATTTTTTACGGCTCCGAAAGCAGCAGTCACAAATAGCCTTTACTTGAATACTATAAACAATGGCTTTACCAAAATGAGGATTTTTACAGATAATTGAATTAATTATACAGTAAAAAAAAA
Source organism: Trichonephila inaurata madagascariensis (assembly GCA_019973955.1). Lineage (NCBI taxonomy): Eukaryota > Metazoa > Arthropoda > Arachnida > Araneae > Nephilidae > Trichonephila > Trichonephila inaurata. The sequence continues at coordinate 161,513 of BMAV01022190.1, read as the reverse complement.
AATAAAAAATGCAAGACAAAAAGTCAAAATTTGGATCCCCTTTTACATTAAATTAGTGCAATACATTTTCAAGATACCTTACATCTAGTGAAGGTAACAAGATTTTGTTTCCCTTTCAGAAAAATTTAAATTAATTTAATTTCATTACGTAAAAGAAATCAAGATTATCGTATCTATGTGCAGAAAAATATGCATTAAGGTAATGAATCAGAAAGAAGAAAACAACTTAATCAGGCCAACACGCATGTACTGTGCATCTATATTAAGCGTCCCGTGATAAAAAAATTAATGAAATACTGTATAATTACAATGATACTGTACCTTACACGTTTCCAGCTGTGGCAAGAACAAAATTTTAATTGACTGTGAATTATTTAACCCGCTTTACTGTCTAGACAAGATTCGAAAACGATTACTATCTGCGTGAAATTTTTTTAAAAAAATACAAAAGGTCAGATACCGAAAAATGAAATCAAAGAAATTTAAATTATTTCATGTGAATTAGCATAAGCTCAAGAAATACTATAATATCAAGAGGTATAAAAGATTTGTTACAATAAATAATATAGCATTTCCTTATGTACCGTAAGTTTATCTCGATACAGTGGCGCACACAAGGGAGGGGGGGGTCCTAATGTCCGGACCCCCCCCAAAGGCCTTGATTTTTTTCCCGATTGATTTTAATTTTAAGTATATAATACGTAAAATTTAATTAAATATTTGTTTTTAATAATTAATTTTATTAATTAGTATTAATTATTTATTCAATAATTATTTTATTCCCCAAAATCGACAAAATCAAAAGGAGCATGATATAAGAATGGTGGACTTTCGACCCTGGACCCCCCTGGAAAACTTCTGTGTGCGCTACTGTTTCGATAAATAAACTATTTATATTAACTTTGATTTCCTTAAGGGAACACAATAGGATTTAATTGATAAAAATCGGTCAAAAAATAAAACCAATTTTTTTAGCCTCAATTATTCTTTATATATTTTTCTATAACCTCACAAAATTTGAGAGCTCCAAGTTTAAAAAAACATACTTACGATAACTTTTATGTTCATTTTTATTCACATCCCAATGTCAAATAAAAACTTCAGTCGAATCTTATTTACCCCGAAAATAAGTTCGTTATATGGAAAATTCGTTAAATAGAGATTCATACCTTCCAGGTTCCAAGAAGAAGTTTGCAGAATAGAGAAATTCGCAAAGTAGAGGTTCGTAAAATGGAGGTCCAACCGTAGTGTATCTTCATTTAAAATGTTAAGGCTTTTTTTCTATTTTGCCAAATGCTTTGAAATTTTTCCTAACTATTGCTATCAATACATGTAACAAAAGTTTGTATGCCCTTTTAAATCAAAGAAACTTAAAAAGTTGAATTTAGGATTTATGTAGTTTTTAAAAAATTTTCAATAAGTATTAAGAAAAAAAAATGTATTTTACGAATATCAATCACATTATCCCACAAACCCCATACCAACATTTATTATATATAGTTCGACGTATCTGTAAATCAAATTTCATGTACGTACGTCAATTACTTTACGAGTGGAATTTTAAAATCACTTCATGAATTTTTGTTCTTTATAATATCATATGATTAGCTTTTTGAGCAAACAAAAACTGTTTTAAGTAATACATATATACATATAGGAGGCCACCAAAATTGAGAAAAAAGGTTTTTTTTATAAATTGTACTATCTCCCCTTGTGTAACAGAGTTTACATGCGGTCATACAGACCTGTAGGCACTAGATTTCCCATAATTCTATTCCTCTAATTCTTCATTCAGAACAAGAAAATGACCTCAGAGTCTAAACAGACTAAAGAATATTCGATTCAAATTTGGCGGGATTCACAGATAATTCCAGAAGTGTAACTGGCAAGGGACAAAGTCATAATTCCTTCCTCAAACAAAAGTTACAGAGTATACATAGTAAGCAGATGAGACACACACATTTCTTTGATTATACCCGATTATCCAAGCTCAGACATAGACACTGCAACCGAAACCGGATTCCTCCAGCTGATATATCAAATGAATAATAAAAAAAGGCAACTTTATTTGTTCATTGTCACCTTGTCACGCGCTAGTCAATCTTTTTTTGTGCCATACCTCTTCTCAGGAGCCCGAACGGCGCGAATATTTAGATTATGTAACTATTCCTATTGGACGGGAAAGAACCCTCACGCAATCCAGGAATACGTTTTATTTACCCTTCTTCGGTAAATATGCATAAGAGCTAAATTAAAAAGGAAGCATGTCAGCATCTTTTAATGATGGAGTTAGAGTAAGAATTTAATCTGCTTTTTGAAAGTCTTTTCAAGATCTTTTCTTTAGAGACAAGTAATCTGTTTCACCTGGCAGTATGTTAATATAAGATACTTTAAGTACAATGACCACAAATGAGCTGACGTAATGAGGTCGAAGTATCAAATGAGAGGTTAGTTATAATGAATCTAGAATTAGAACCTTTGTTAAAAGGAAGATCTTTTAGAATTTGAGTAACGGTCATTACACGGAGGATTCCCATAGTACCCTATTGAATGATAGTTAATGTGATCTTCACGTACGAGGCATATTCCATAAAAATATATTGTTGCCACACAAATCTTGAAAAAAAAAAAGAGGTAGAAATTGATTGCTTAAGGTGACTACGTTCAGAACCGTGATTTTGAAAAAAAAAGTGTGTAATTGAATATTTTGATATTTAGTGTCAGTTGAATTAAAATACACATATAAAATTGTTTTAAAAATATTATTATAAAAAAAATTTATTAAAAAATGAAGAAAATCATAACATATTCAAAACATTCTCCATTTATAAAAACTGCTTCAATAAAAATAATATTTTACCCAATGGCGTAAAGAGAATATTGGGGGCCTTCCTGTAAAGTCAAGATTTTGGGCTCTCAGCCCCAAAACATACTTGGCATCAGTCAGGATTACGGCCCCCAAGAATCCTGCCTCCCACAATGCAAGGGTGTACGTTACGCCACTGATTTTGCCTACACATAGCCAAGACTTCTGTTTAGAGCCTGAACTAGGGTTATTATATTAGAAATGGATTCATTCATATTATAATATATTAGAGTAGTGAAATTTGTAACAAAAAACATCTGCTATTATTTTGATTGGTCATAACTCTGAAAATAACGCGAAATCCTAACTTAGCAATCAAATTCAGAAATTCAAAACTCCTCGCTTACCCCCTGTATAGATGTCCTAGCTATATATAAGCAAGATATTATAATTATAGAATAATGTTTTGAAAATGTCTTTCTTTCTCCACTTTTTGCCAAAAAGTTGCATTTGAAAACAATTTTACACGTATATTCTAATTTAACTTCCAAGTATAAAAAAAAATGTCATCGCTTTTTCGAAATTACGGTTCCGAACGAAGTCGCCTTAAAATTGCGAAGACGAAATTGGCATTATGAAATGCCACCGATCTTTACGATAAGTATCTCCGCTTTTTATAGTAAGTCAAGGATTGGTAAAAGTAAATGTACATTGTGTATATCCCATGATCAAAGCGAAGCCCCTTTTAAAACATTAAAAATGAACATAAAACTTGTAAGAAAAGCAACGACAACTTTAAAAAGTTATTTTTCGTACAAAAAACTACGAAGATAAGCTTTGACTATTATGTAATCAACTATCAACAAATACATAGACCAAAAAAGATAAAGAAAGCACTAAATGCTCTATTAGCTCCCAAAAGGTACTGTGGGTTGCCTTTCCTTAAAAATATGAATAAAATAAATACTAATAAATTAAATTAAAAAATACAACGAAACTCTTAAAAAAATGATTACAATTTTAAATTATATTCACATTTGTTACAAAAATAATTTCGACTATAGTTTCTAAACCTAGAAGAGATGGTTTATTTGGAATTAATACACAGCATATGCAGTTTGAATTGATTACTTAAAAATAATTTTCAAGTTTTGTAAGCCATATTCAAGCGCAGAAGCTACAGGGGGGAAAAAACCCTTAAATAACTCGATGAAACTGTATTAAATTCAAATCTTACATTTAAAAAAAAATCCTCGCAGAATAACATATTTTATAACTGGGATATAAAATTTTATAATAAATCATTCTAAAAATAATAATAAAAACCCTTTACAGCTGATCTACACAGTCTGGGTGATGGGATTTGAGATGCGAAAGACATCTTGAAGGATTTAGTCAACCTTCATTACCAAACAGGTATAAAGCATTCACAACTGCTGAGTAATACAGGTGTGACAAACTGGATTGTCAAAATGATTTATTTTTTGTAATTATATCTCATTTGATTTACTCATTGCTTGTCCATTACATAGTTATTAAAGCACATTGAAAAGTAAAAATATACATATCACGAATTTTGTTTCAAGGAAATATATAGATGGAATGTATTAATTAATATAAAAGAGAGAGAGAGAGAGAGAATGTCAAACACGTTTTTATATAGATAAATTACTCGATCGGGGTTGATCTTGGTTTGAAATTACAAAAATTTTACGAGAAATACACAAAATGCACATTTATCTCGCAACACTTTTATATTGGGTATATATATATTTAAATAAAAATTAAAATAATCCTAAGGTTTATTACAAGGTAAAATCTTATTTTAGTCTACACCTTTGGCAAATAGGAGAATGAGCCAAATTGCGCCAGTAGATCATTCCTTTGTATTGGACTTTTATCCAGTATGAAGATAATTCGCCAAATTGGCGATAAAGGGTGGATTCAAATTTGATTTAACACATTTTTAAATAAGGAAGGCAAGAAAAACGGTAAAAGTGGAGTAAAAAATGGATTTTATCTCTCGGAGAACATCATTTAATGTGTTCTGAAATTTTTATATAATTAAAAAAAAATCTTTTGATTACATTAAAAATTTATTAGTGGACGACCAAGATGGTGAGAATTTTTATTTCCTCTTTTATATCTCAGAAACTTTATTCACGAAGCAATTTTTTAGAAATTACTTAATTTTTTTAACAATAGATATTTAATGGAACAAAGAAGCTTAGCCAACTTTAGGGATTAAAAAAAAATCAACCTTAAAAAGTTTTCTATGCGAGAAAAAATTGGCCTGAAATATTCTGTCACAAGCATCACAAAACCAGTAAATGGTTACAGAATTCCAAAGTTCGGATTTTAACACCAGAAATGAAGAATTCGAAAAATTCGCTTTTTCCATTTTATCAAGAACAATGAAGTGCATTTTTGGCAGTTCAAGTTGCAATCCTCAACAAATAACAAACACACGATGTGATAACCACTCACGTTTATTAAATAAGTTCTAAAATATCTTTTTTGAAAATATTACATTGATTAGGCTTAATTAAACTTTTTAAATAAGATAAATTCATGGCAGCAATCACGTGTTCTTCATTGAATTCAAAACTGACATTAAACTTGAGCCTTACTTTCCTCGTAGAATTTTATTTAAATTTCGAATTTTATAATTGCGTAAAGACGTTCAAGTATTAAGATTCTTCAAAAGGTATTCAAAGTTTAAAAAATAAATTTTTATGCTATAAATGTACCTTTAAATCAAGTTCATTTTCTTTACCTACCTGCATTGTTATCATTATTGTTGACAAATTTGTATTTTTTTAAAAGGAAATTTTTGCAAGAAACTAAAGTTGACACATGAGCTAATTGACTAAAAACACGTGATTCCATTTATCAGGTGTCTATGACGTCATAAGAATGTATGAATTGATTGATTGAAAACACGTGATTGTAGTTATCATTTGACTATGACGCCACATGAATTTAGCCCATTAAGAAGGAATACAGGGATGTGGGTATTAACAATTTTGAAATTTCATATCATAATGTAATATATTTTGAAAATGTTCACATTCTTTCAAATCTTAAAAAGCAACTAGACGATGAATTTAGGCAAATTCTTCCTATTATTAATTATGCATCACTACCGAGTAAAATTATGAAACAGAAACGTCAATGGGAAAACCTCACAATATTTTACAAACCAATTCATATGCTTAATGCCAAATTTCACCGTCAGAAACAAACCACAAAAATACTTTAATCGGTGGTCTTTAGTTACGCAGCGACAATCAACTCTCCTCTACACTGACGTCACAACTCCGATCTTTCCATCTTACAAAAAAAGAATGCCCTTTTCAACATTCTCCATTCCAAGCTTTTGACCTTAAAACGAATGATACCGCGAGAGGCGTTGGATCATTAATAAACTTAACTAACAGTAGGAAAAGCCTTAAATTATTCGATGTTATCTTAGAATCAAAACGTTCTAAACCCGGATATGAGCTAGCACATCAAGACACCAAGCACCGACTTAGTTTCTGAAACCGAACAGCTTTCTCGGTGTCCTTTCCGCACCTCTTAAAATGCTTCTTGACCCTATCCTTCCAGTGACCTTGACCAAGGACCAAATTTTACCTTCACTCGATGCGAGAGAAAGAAAAGAAGCAAAGAGTGGCGTAGGAAGCGAACTCCCCAGAAAAGCGGTCCGGCAGGGTTGGCCAACGCAAGTAGGATGTATTATGAAAAGGGAGGTAAAAGAGGAGAAAGAAATAAAGGATGACAGGCAAAAGAAGTCCAATGACCTTGCAGGAGAAAAAAAGGCAAAGGACGAAGACCTTGTGGTGAACGAGTGTCGCCTAATCGACAAGGTGTCAGAGGGTGTATAGCTTTAACGTATATATCTTTGCACGAAGTACATATTCGATATCTATCTCGAAAGCTGAATATTATTATTTTTTTAATGATACTCAACGCGTAATCGATAAGTTAGACGCCATTTTTTATTTCTTTCAAAATCGATGCGTTATAACTGGTGGATCTATTGAAGTAGGTGTTCTACACAAGCCCGTATCATCCTACTTGCCAGAAATCAAGAAACCAAATTATTTCTTTACATAGCACCCCATTCTGTTACGAATTCGATCACAAAAGATGGAGGGTACGCGAGATTTTTAAATTACCAATGGTTCGATTTATATATAGAAAGAAGGAAAACACACATATAAATTTCCTCGAAAGATAACATACAAGTAAAACTTATAAAAGCGTGCAGAGAAACGTATCTGTTTGACATGAATATTTCAAAAGAGCTTTGACAGCGGCAGCTGCGCTTTCTCCCTTTTTAGCCTCTTTCACGATTGCACTCAAAAATTTTCATGTGATCATAGCAATACTTTTGAGGGAATCGTCACCAACATACAAATCAGTATCAATTTCATTATTTTTTTTTCTGGAGGTTTTGAAAAGTAATATAAAACGTTATTACCTATATTAGAATTATATTTTAAAAGTTTTAAATCAAAATGAAATATGAAATGGATAAAACCATACCAGTGGCGCACACAAGGGAGGGGGTCCTGGGGGTCTGGAGCCCCTCAAAGCCCTTGATTTTTTTCTGATTGATTATATTTCTAAGTATACAGTACGTAAAATTTAATTAAGTATTTGTTATTAATGATTAATTTTATTAATTAACGCTAATTATTTATTCAATAATTAGTTTTTTACTGTGTTTTGTTCCCGAAAATCTATAAAATCAAAAGAACATGACACAAGATAGGTGAATTTTCGATCTCGGACCCCCCCACCCCTTGAAAAATTCCTGTGTGCGCTACTGAACCATACATATCAGTGATGCCCAGAAATTAATTTGTCTGATATTCAATTGTTTTAATTTTAAGGGATTAAAATCAGATAACATTTTGTAGCGGGGCAACACAATACAGAATACTTTTAACAAAATGATACTCAAGAATCTCAAATGAAAGCCTCATTTCCAAAACGAATTCTGATATGCTCATTTATTAATTTCAATTTTAAATTCCGAATTTCGAAATCTCATATTTTACGAATTATATTTCCCGAGTCCCACGAATGTGCACTGTTCTCTCCACAAAGCTTAGTTTCGAAATTGTAAGAAAAAAAAAAAAAAAAAAAATTGGCACCCTAATTACCTACTGAACACTTGGTTATTTTATCTCCAAATTATTTCACATCTCCTTAATGCGGCGTGGTTATACCATTTGGGAATCTGATTTAGAATTTCGGTACATCATCCAATCAATATTGATGGTCGATGCTTTGTTTGATTCAATAAACACAAAAGAATAAATAAAAATTATTTCTACAGAAACAAATCAAGATGCAAAAATATAAAATCATCTCAACACTTGAGGGTTCCGGCACATGAATTTTTGAAAAATTATCAATTTTGACTTTTTTTTTACATTTTTTAAAAAAGTTCGAAAATTTCTGCTTAAAATCATATATGGTACATAGAAATACTATAATTAAAAGTATTTTTATTTATTTTTTTAAAAAGGAAGCCACTCTCATTGACAAATTCTTACTTTAAAGCCTGTTTTCTCAAAATGCAATATTTTTCTCTTTATGGACCGTTTTCTCAAAAACTAATTAATGTAGGATCCTCAAAATTTCAATGAGCATACTTTCAACATGTTTACACATTTTAATGGCGGGAATAAGATATATCTAGAGAACTGTTTTAGATAATGTATTTTTAAACTAAATTTTAAGGGGAAAAAAATTTGGCATTTTTTAAAAAAATTCATAATTATTTTAATTTTTAACAAAAAGACAAAACTCTCCATCAAAGTCTTATCGATAGTACATATAACCTACTGTGAAAACTTCATCTATTAGTAGCAAGAAGTTTATGAGAAAAAGGTACATAAACTTATGTAATTTAACATGGTCTCCTATGGAAGTGCCGGACCCCCGTGAATGAAATAAGAATTGAGGGTAACAAAAATAATCCTCCAACAGCAATGTTACCCATTTTTTTTTTTTACTTGAACTATTCGCACACATTACTCAAAATAAAATTACTTAAATAATTACTAATACTATTTAAAATAAAAATTAAAAAAACAGCTACAATTAAACAGTTATATGTTAAAACAGCATTAATTTAATTTCAATATATCGAAATTAATTATTACTATGTTTTTGAATGACTGAATTTTTTAAAATTCGAGTTATTAAATATACAAATATGATACATACCACTTAGTGTGTATCACGGTTATTTAATTAACAATAGCTCTGTATGTATACTACTTAACTATCCAGTTTCATCTGAGATCGACCAACTTATCCAATGTACACGAACGCCCGAAGGTCAGCTGAAGGCAACGAGCGCTTGCTTCCATGAAGCGCGCGAATCATTTCACAACATGCGGGCATTAACAATGAGGCAATGGCAACGTACAGCCTTACTAGCCGGAATTTTTATTCTCAGTAGATTGTCATTCCTCAACGAAATCATAATAAACTGCAGTGCATATTACTCGAACTTTCAAGCACGTGTGAGTTCCGTTTTTCAGTTTAAATTTATTGAAAGGTAATCTTTAATCAATATTTAACTAAACAACCAGACACACGAGTTTAAAATATAACTCCCTACTAATTTATTTCTGAGGGAAAAAAAAAGAAAGAAAAAATGAAAGTCAAAGATATCGAGATTAACCTAAATAAAGAATTATGCTACACTGCTCAACAATTGCTCAGAAGCCAACTGATTGATGCAACACGGCGTTTCCAAGCCGACAAATCCAAATAAAGATAAACACAGAAAAATGTAAGCCGCAACTCTTACTTAAATGAAAAGCCTGTATACACGAGTCGATTATTCAATTGAAATTTCAAACAGCGAAGTATCCACAGAAAATCACAATTTGAATTTTTGAAAAAGCCGTTCAGTTAAAATTCCATCTCATGCTTGAAGTATCGAGTAAAGAACGCGCGCAAAGCCTTAATGGAGTGAGGTTGCCACAATAACGAGTGCATCAGAAAACAACTGAAAGTGGTCATGATAGGAGGAAATGTTCTGAGAAAGCATGCTGATGATCGAGGGTGGACCCCAAGAGGATGCATATAAATCCTTAAAGGCAAAAAAATTGACAAACATCTCACTTCAGCTGAGATAGATTTAGAGCATCCAACTGTTGCTACCGCTCGTGCCTGAAAGATTTCTTGGAGACTGAATCTTTGGATTGTATTCACAAAAACCTGTTTAATGCATACAGCTACAACAAAGTTCTTCATGGGGAAAGGTAATGCTGGTGCAAAGAATGTATTCGTTTGAATCATCAACAGTGATTCAGATTCATGTTCTCTGATGAATCCCGATTCACCGACAACTTAGAGACGAGGAACCCATTACTTACTACAGAATTTTCATGAAGTTCATCGGTATAGGCAAGCATAAGGAACAATGGCAAAACACCATTATACATTTTGAAGCAAGTGCCGTTGCATCCGTGAGGCTAAAGCATTGAGATTCTTCTGGGACATATTCGTCTTTTCTAAGTTACAGCAGATCTAGAATTTTTATTCATGGATGCCTTTTAAATACATTCAGTCTAGGAAACAACAATTTACGTGATAAAATACTTCTCCGACTTCTACTGATATAAATCATTTCAAACTTGCACTTAAAATGCATATCTTAATAAATTAAATCTACACATTTTAAAGGTTATATATTTAATATTGTCTTCGTCTCAAGTAAAAAGGCTGAACCAAACTCTAAAATACATTTTCAGGCAAAAAATATGTCCCATTTGCCATATAGATTAGTAGTGGAGCATATGTACATCTATTTATTAATATCGCCGTGGACCCGGTCAACATTTGATAATTTTACCACGGCCCTTTTAATGGGGGAATTGATTGTTTATATTTCAAATTATTTTTGTATTGATTATTTTAATTTAATTGTGTTTAAATATGCTTTCAGAATAAAATAAAGTGACACTAAAAACGAATATAATGGGATTTAATATGTAATATAAAGTGATTTCCATGGAACGTCGCACAAACCTGAAAGAATTACACCACAGTAAATAAAATGGAAATGATTTAATATTCCTTGGGTGGCCAGGTACCACTTAATACACGGACCGGGGGTTGGGGACCACTGATATAGGATGTATGAAAAGTATGGTACTCTTTCAAAAATTACTTAAAAGTAATCAAAAATTTTTGCTTACGTCTTTTTATGTTACACAAGGAAAGGATTAAAGTTTCTATTTAATGAAATGCAAACAGGACTGTGGAACGTTCACGTGTTACAACATTATCGTTTCAAAATGGCTTCCCCGCAAAAATATAAGCGCAAATTACAGTGTAGTTTATCGAATTTAAATTTGCAATACATGCACAGCGTAAGTTTCGGACTACCTATAAACGAAGCCCACCTTCAAGATCCACAATTTATAAGTGGCATGAAAGATTTATGACAATAGGTAGCGTATTGTCCAAAACAAAATCTGACTAGCCTGGCAAAAGCTGAGATGACGTTACTCGTATAGACTCGATGTGTTGCGCGCGACTAATGGTGGGTACATTGGAACCGTGCAATAAAACATTGTAAAAAAAATTGGTATTTTCTTTATGAAACACAAAAAAACTGTAAGTGAATATCTTTGTTTATTTGTTATTGAAACTTAAAAGTGTAGCCATACTATTCGGATACCCGTATATTTTCAATACCTTTAAAATTTAGAGAAATTTTTCCCTGAATATATCAACTGAAAAATTCATATAGAAGAAATGTGGAATTCATTTTACACAGAGAAAATAATGGATTTACTTATACAGAAATGAGAAAGTACATTAAAATTTGCTCTCAATACGACAGCGAAGTCAGAATGTGATTATTTATCAAATTGTAAATGGTGGTCAGAGTTTGATTTCTATTCTTAAACATTACACGAAGACCAAACACGCGAACTCTTTAAAATAAAAATCTATTTCCACAATTCCAACTTTTCCAACAGATATTTACATATGTTACAGCAAGCCAAAAATGGTTCGAAAATAAGAGTTAAGACAAAAGCAGAAGTCAGGAGATTTAACTGACGCATTACTAAAGCCGCACGTATAATAAAATCGAAACAGATAACGTCCCTAAAGGAAATTAGTTGAATTTAATTCCTGGAATTCAAGTATGACGTACTGATTTGCATTTCCTCAGAAAAACACTACCGCTCCATAAGGATATTCAATAAAAATCCACCGCAAAACCCTTAAATTACCCTCAGCCCTTCAAATAACTGGATATATAGCATTCATCAAGCGCACGCACGTTTCATCAACATCGCAACTATGCTGTTTACAATAATCACTTTCTTTTAATGGACTATATTTTCCTCCGAAGTGCGAATTGCAACATTTATATCGCAAAAATGAATCAATTCTTTCAATCTAAAACGCTTCTGTTTCCCCGATATGGATCAAAATCTGTTTTAAGTAACAGTCCGTCGAATTCATCACACAGTAGCGACTCGGACTTTTACGTCACACTGCGTGAATGGCTTACGTCACGTATCCTATTACGTCCTATGACGTGAAATGTATGTCAAACGTGACGTGACCCAAGCACCCCTAGGAGTATCGTGTGGTGCGATTCTAAGGACGACCACCCTCGGTTAACTATGAAAATGAAACTACGTGTTTATTTTTTTCCACCCTCCAGAACATTCCTTCGAGTCTAATTAACGCACTGTGCCAATTAACTAGCAGACTAAGAAAACAAGTATGTGGTATAAATAATTCGCTTTATTTTAAAAAAAGCCCAGTAGTAGATTTATGAGAGCTCCAACAGTTCATCTTTCCCTTTTGAGGGTATTATATCTTATTTATGCCCTCCTCCCTTTGGGAAGCAAATTCTAAACATTCTTTTCGAAATTCAAGGCTGTCTTCACGCTATGTTACATAAAAGGACGCCAACTCGGAATTTTTTTTTCTTTCGGATAGAAAAATATTCTGACACATCATATTCTGGCTTCATTAGCACAGCAAAACAGCGTGACTTATGCAGGACAGCATATTTTATTACACAGCTCATTTCTGCCTGGATCATTCCATTGTTTTTCAAGTGTAGAAATGTGTTCTATATTGTCTTCTATAAAGTAATGCTAAGTGGGTTTTTCATTCAATATGGTAAATAGAAAAAAATTTACAGAATTTCTGGACGTTTATTAATTTTACAGAAGCAGCTTTACAAGGAGATGGACGTTCGGAGTTTGTGTCAAAAAAATTGAAATATTTTTCAGGTTTAAAACGTTTTCCGAATTTGATTCAGGATTTTGATAGTCAGATGATGACAGCGCTATAAAGTAATTTAAGTCTTAAAACAGTAGAAAAGAACCAAAAAGCAAAGGAATATTTTTTGAAAAAATTCAGTATAAAAACTGTACTTGTTATTCTAAAAATATTTTGAAATGGTTTGCAAATCTAATCATCTGCCTCTCCCAAGGGTCGGCAAACTTTTGAGCAAAGAGTTGTAAGTAAAAAAAAAATAATAACTAAGGTATCAAAGAGACATTTTTATGCATATGCGTGCACAGGACGGGGGGGGATCCAAGCAATATGATCAAAACTGCCGGGCTCGAATTAATATTTTTTGTAACATTTAAGTTTTAGTTAACATAAAGTTTTTCTCAATTTCAATCCTTCCAAAGCTACGAACTATTGGAGCCCTTTTTTTAGGGGTCAGTGCAGGAAATCAATTAAAAATTTAAAATTCAAATTTGAAACAACCATACCAGTATCATAAGTACTTTGTTCAGGAATTTCATGTTTACACTGATGATGATGATGTCGTATCCATGACGGGACCAAATCAGACAGTACCGTGGGTCCAGATGACTGTTCCGGCAATCTGTTCAATATTATCCACATAGAGGTTTGTTGACGACGACCTATTTCTATGTTTACACTAATAATTAAAATTGATCTTGGTTGTTCTTCGATTTAAAAAGTCCTTTTCCACGTTCTTTTTACTAATTTCATCAAAAAATACAGAATGTATCCATGAGTGTTGCCAAACTCATATATACAAATAAATAAACGTTGGTGGAAATTGCTTTGATGGCGGCATTTTTACCAGTAAATTGAACTTTTGCTGCTTTACAACAAATGTTAGTAATTTCACCGATTCTCAATAAACTTTGCTAATGGAAATGATTTCAATACAGAAATAACTGGTCTTAAGCCAGTTAAATATTTTAATGTATATGCGAATTCAGGTAAATTACTTCAAGGAATATTTATACAGGAAAAGGGAAGGGGAAACAATACAACTGTTTTTAATACAGCCATAATTATTTTCCTTAAAATATATAAAGGCAGAAATCTTCAGAGCCGCGGTTCCCTGGCCTAGCCTATACAAAAAACTAATAGTAACAGAAACAATACAAAAAAATAGTTTTTAAGTCAATTCCTTAGATCAACAACGAAAAATTTTATTTTAGCTTATTAAATAGTTACAATTAATATAAATATGTATATACATAGGACAGAATCACAACATTAAGTGGTATTTTTTAAATTATCTTTAAAAAGTATCGTATTGTCCTTTTAATTTCAGTCAACAAATGCAACACGTGAAAAAACCTAAATTTTTTGACACAAGCCCCAAAAGGGTCGCTAAGTCGCCAACGTGGCTGTATTTGTAATTCTTTAAATAATTAGTTTAATCAATTAAATTTTTTTTATTAATTATAATTAAATTATTGTATTGTCATCAAAATGATCCTGTATAAAATTTTTGCCCAATTCAACGTTTTAAAATGTATTTTATTAACGTTGAAATTCCACTAAGATAAATAAATAAATATACAAGTATATAAATAAATAAATATATAGACAGTGCGAGCTAATAGTAGGGATTGAAAAATGTTGCGTGGGGTAGGGGTAAAATGAGAAAATATTTTTTCGCGTAGTCAAAATTTCATGAATGTTCTTTCTTTCAAAAAGAAAAAAAAGGTAACAAACAGGTATTCAAAACCTCTTTGATTTGAAAGCAATATTTAGCACCCCCCCTCCCCATTGTAGTACTTTCTCTACAAATCAACCTCAGATAAATTGTGAAACTTATGAGGCAAGAGGTACAATCAACTTGCAACGAAAAGAAATCATGTGAGAAGCACAGATGTTAAAACAGCCTTAGAGCTTTAATGATGTTTAAATTTGGAAAAGCCGATCGAGCAACTCTACTTCGTCACTTATTTGCTTTTATTTCTGATATTTTAAAATAGATTCATTTTGAGCTTAAAACATTATACGATGATATTAGTCTTGATAAAAAGTTAAAAGGATTTGTTTCAAAAAAATATGGATTTCTTCGAAATGCGTAACTGAGAGCTAGAGCAGTCATGAATATAAAGTTGCAGGTTGTTCAAACACATTTTCCGCTACTCACTCGATTTCCGCAACTTTCCCTAGATCAGTTATTTGGGAAACAAAAATTTTTATACGTCCTTCTTTTAGGCATGTTTTATTAGTACTTCTAAATTCCGTACTTATCATTAATCTACCAATCGTAAATTAATCAACATCACTATAGCTTCGAAATTTTTTGCATACAATAAATTTTCGAATCTAGTAGCAGGCTTGAACCTAAATTTTAAAGGACGTTTTTCCGATACATAAGAATTGCATGTGTATGTGTGCTTACTTTGCATTATACAATAGCATCCTAATGGGGAGTTAGGTAATACGTATATACAAGACTTGCCCGTTGCCAACGTTTCAATCATAAGTCGACGAGCAGTCCAATAAAACAGCGGCTCTTAAACTTTGGGGTTCGTCTGGACTCCTGGGGGATCCCCATTTTTCTAGGGGGAGTCCACGAACATTTCATTTAATGGTAAGATTTCCCCTTTTTTTACAAACTCTGAAAGTTCTCGTTGAAAAACTGAAAGATGTGCCATCCTAGACTGGATTACTAAATTATTTCCCAATGAAAAACTCTACGAGAGCATGTATTTCGAACAAGAATGTTAAGGTATCCGACTACGTTCGGAACCGAGATTTTGTAAAAGCGTATATATAAATGGATAATATTTATATTTAGTGTCACTTAGATTAGAAAATGTATATAAAATTGTTTTAAAAAATAATTACAATAAAAAATTTTTTGAAATACAGTTTTTGACAAAAATGAACATAGAATGACCCATTTTCAAAATATTCTCCTTTTGTGAAAAATGTTTCTATTATAATAATATTTTGCCTGTATATAGCTCAGACCTCTGTACAGAGGCTCCACTAGAATTTTTGAAACACATAACTTAGAAGTGGGTTTATCCATGTTTTACGACAACAGAGGGGAGAAATTTTAAGAAAAAAAACGCCGATAATTATTTCAATGGGTTGTAACTCTGAAAATAATGTGAATTTTTTCAAAAGTCATAGTTGAGCCTCTATACAGAGGTCTGAGCTATATACAGGCAAAATATTATTAAAATAGAAGCATCTTTCACAAAGGGAGAACATTTTGAAAAAAGATTATTCTAAGTTAATTTTTTGCCGAAATATTGTATTCAAATAATTTTTTTTTTGTCAAAATGTCCTTGAAACAATTTTATTAGTGTATTCAAATCTAAGTGACACTAAATATCATGAAAATTATCCATTTACGTGCTTTTTTAAAATCACGGTTCCGAACGTAGTCGGATACCTTAATTCATTTTATTTTTATTTTTTGCAGCAACATAACCATTACTACAGCATAATATTTTCATAAAACATATAGTGGAAACACATGTGCAAAGATTAAGAACTGACTTTAAAGCGCGCCAATACGATAAATATGATCATAAGTTGGGGGTCCGCAATGCCAGGCTGATACATAAAGAGGGGGATATATGTTAAAGAATCGCTGCAATACAACGAAGAACGATAAAAACAATCACCAAAGGCACAGTCAACAACACTCAAAAACACTTTAGAACAGCAGGGCAAATATTGAGGGGGATCCTCCCAGTCGCGGGGACGTCACGGCCACAAAGAAGGCAGGAATCTGAATCTGTCATTGCCATTTTATACAGGTAACTCTATAAACAGCGACATATCTAATGTAAGGGGGTCATCTGGGGAGTGAAATCAGTCGCCTACACATGTGCCTCCAGTCCTTGCCAAACGAACGACAGCTTGTTGCCTTGAAAGTAGCCATTTCTGTAGACTAGACAAGTTTAGTAATGTAGTAACAGGATTTTTTTTATAGACGGTATATTACGGGCGTATAACGCACACTTATATTTTCAAATTGCATTTATTAAGTTTTAAATATATTCGATGTGTATAGCACTCACCTTTTTTCATGAAGAAATCTAAAATGTACAAGTGCCCTTATCTTTTGAAGTCTAGAAATAATCTGTGAGAGGATAATTAAAGCAAAGAAAGAAATCACAAATTAAGAAATTATTTTTTAAAAAAATACATATCAAACAATCTAGATGGAATAGAAGATAATTATTTATTTAAGAATCAGAGTAACAGAGATGAGGAAAAAATGAAAAAGCATTTGATGATGCGTCTGAAAATATAACGGAAGACGAATATAACAATTTTTTCGTTATCCAAAAATGAAAGTTCATAGGTTAAATTATTTCTTTTAACAAAACAGCATTTTAGATACATATAGAAATTTAATTTTTTATAATGTTCGTCTTTTCTTTATTTACAAAGCTATCATTTCTATATCCAACGTATAACGCTCACCCGTGAATTTCAATCTTATTTTTTGTGTTAAAGGTGGTTTTTATATGCCTAAATATAAAGAACACATAATCCAATTTAATTTCATTGCCTGTGATTTAACAAATAATGATAAAAGTAACAATTGCATTAAATTTATTCCGTTCATGTATTATTCGATTTATTTAATTAACATACGAAACCAGGAAAAACTAAATTTTTTTAGAACAAAACTACCAAATCATTGAGTGAATATTAAAGTCGCACTGTTCAGCTACACGAGGCTTTTGGCGACGGACCTCGTAATTTTGAACCATGGTCAAATGACGAAGACGAAACCTGAGCTGGCACCCTCTGTCCTTCCTTTCGCACCACACCAACGGGAGGACGTTTGAGCTCTGGACAGATTTTACGTGTATCGCTCCCTTATACAGCGGGTTTAAACGGTACTAGGCCACAAGCCGGCCACGAGTTCGTTACCTTGACCACTAGGCTACCGCGGTCACACCAAATCATTGAAGGGAGGAATGGTATAAAAGACTCGGGAAATGTATTCGCTTTCAGTACATGACATTACACAAACAAACGGGCACTAAAAATAAAACGTTAATGTGAAAGACATGATGCAAAATCGCCATATCGCCGCCGTGCCCTAATATATCATTTGTCTATCAAGGCCATAAAGTATCAAATCAATCGAATTCTTAAAACGACATCCATCTTCCCGGAATGGCGCGGTGACGAATCACATTGTCTTCGAACAGAATCAGCTGGAACTATCGAACCCATAAATCTTCGCCAAATAGGATCCATGTCTTGTGGTGAGCATGTGAACAAATACTGATTCACTAATATCTCCTCATGTGACATGAATTTATGGTTCACGATCCCGTCTCCCTCCCACCCGCTTTTGAATTTCTTTCATCCACTCATGTTTCAACACGTGAGCTATTTTTATACACGGACAGAAGTTTGAATATTGAATCCATTGGTTTTTCTACCCCCTCTCCTCTCTTCTTCCTTTATTGGTGTATCTCGTTTTTTAAAAATATTTTTAAAATCCTTTTAAACTATGGAAATAGGAAGACATTCTAAGTTTTTTCCCGTTATTTATTACAATGCAAGTTTTTATCCAAATTGTTATCCTCAGACTAATCCAAGACTGTGATAGTTACATTTACAAGTGTCCAGTGGCGTAACAGAAAATATTAGCCCCCCCCTGCAAACTAAGGTTTTTGGGCCGTAAGTCCAAATATGTACTTAGTATTGTGACGTCTTCGATTGGGGTGAATATACTTTACATCTCTTCAAGCAGTTTTATGGCCCCAAACAGACGTTGGGTGACAAGAGCAGGTGGCCATGGGGTCATTGTTTATTGTCTGGCCTCGGACAAACGCAGACATCGAGTATAGAATTTACAATAACTAAGAGTGCCGGTGACAATAGGTTGACGTATGGGCAGAAGCCTGTGAAGTTAGTTCCTAGAGAATGGGGCTATAAGGCCCAGGTGGTGCGATGAATAGGAGTTTCAGAAGTTAGATGAGAATTATGGCGCCCTTAGATTCCAGACTAGACGAAGGGAATGTGTTTGTGTTTGCCGCACAAAATGGGAGACGAATGTGGCCAGGGACGAGGAGCAGACCTTTTTTAGCCTGCCAATAGAAGACGAGGGGCGTGTGGTGGACAAGCCCCTGGTGTTTAAAGGGGTTAATTTTGAGAAAAACGGACGGAGAGGAGAAGAAACTTGGACGGAGCCCTGGATGGAAACAGAGATAGAGCCCTGGATGGAAAAACTGGAGAGAACCCGGAAGGCAAGGTTGTCGAGGTGCCTTTCGGAATAAGGATTGAACTCCCGAGAAATAGACGGTCCCTTGGTTTTGGCATATTTATTAGGACTTTTTTAATGTAATATATGGAAGCTATTAAATACTGTTTTAATTTTAAAATGAGGCTGTGACAAATTTTCTTGTTTTCTAACTACTTACGACGTTACAGTATCAGTCAAGCTTTGGGCCCC
Organism: Trichonephila inaurata madagascariensis; assembly: GCA_019973955.1. Taxonomy (NCBI): domain Eukaryota; kingdom Metazoa; phylum Arthropoda; class Arachnida; order Araneae; family Nephilidae; genus Trichonephila; species Trichonephila inaurata. Next base: position 141,960 of record BMAV01022190.1, on the reverse strand, counting down.
CTAGAGTCCCTGCCTCCCCCCAGCGGTAAGTGGGGGTGTTGCAGTTGTCCCTTGTATAACACGTTTAATTCGTACCATGCTACATTGAAACTGTGTTATAAAAGACTTTATTTATTAAAGCTATCATTTTAATTATTTATTAATTCAATTATGTATGTGCATAATATAAATTTTAGAGCAATATGTACCGTATTGTAGTGGTCTTCGAACTTTTTGAACTCACGGAACTCCAAGACCTAGAAGGTGTTTTCGTAGAGAACCCCTATAACTAGAAAGTATTTTCATGGAACCCTATTCCACACCCACACTTAAAAGAATATATCTTAAAATAATATTTAAAGTAGATCAACATTTTATAAGTACTTTACGTAAAGACAATTAAAAAAGTATTGCATTAATTTCTGAAAGTTTTTAATCTACTTTTAATGCAATTCACTCATTAATAATATTAATCTGTGATCCTTATGTTTAGGAACTGGGACATGTGCTCGCATTTTTTCACACAAATTGTCGAAGCCTATTAAGATTAACTGCAATCGCATTACATATTCTGAGTTTCATTTGTTTCTACACTTCCATTTTTGAAGCCACTCACGTTGAGAAATATTTTTCACTCATACACATTGTTCTGAATGACAAAATGTTTATAGCTGTGTGAAAAATACTGTATATTTTTGCATGAATTTGCAACCTAAATTTTGGAGCTACCATTTAGATTTTTAACATCAAATCTGTTGATATGTCGAAAAGTAGCTCCTTTTTCTGTTGTAATTGTTTTTTCTACAAATGCAAAAGATTTGTAGAAAAAACAATTACAACAAAAAAGAAGGAGCTACTTTTCGACATATCAACAATGCAAAAAGATGCATTTTCCATTAGCAAACTGTTTAGTTTCGCAAGACATTGTACTAACGAGTGTAAAATTATCTCGAGGAGAACCCGGGATATAGTAAACAATAACATATTCATATAATCTAGTCGGTAATATATATATATAAAGATAAAATCATTTTAAATATTCTTTTATTATTCTTATTGTAAAAGTTTAAAAAGTATTGCAAAATAAAGTTATAATGTATAAATAAAATTTTCGGTTTTTTTTAATGATAGGGTTGAGCTTTAAATTCTTGAGGGTATTTAAACTTCCTACAGAATGTGAATCCATTTTGTATATACACATTTAAAAGTTTCTTTTGGATTTTTTACTATGGCTCGTGGGACTTCAGGGTTCCGTGAAACACAGTTTGAAGATCACTGCCGTATTGTATCGAAACCGCGTTACACGAAACTTTTAAATATTGTAAATCAAGACAATATGTACCGTGTTATATCGAAATCAAGTCTTAGGTGTAAAATTATCTGATAGCTGAAATTTCGTTCCAATAAAACATACAAATGAAAACGTAAGTTAACTTCGTTTTTAATATAACAAAAAAATGAAATACAAAAATTAAAAAATACAATTAAAATACAAACACTCATCAGAAATTACAGCCAATTTTTTACCTCAGAGCTAGTTGAAACTCCTTTTCACTAGTTTTCTCCCCTATCATCACAAAAGTTATCTGATGTAATTGCAGTTACCGGTCTGTTTCGATAATGCAATTCTTTCAGAATTTCTCTACAAGGAGCTAAAAGAACTTTACAATTCTCTTTTAAATTTTCCGCTACATACTACAGAATAATCTTTATTCGACAAAAAAATTTTCCCCAAAAAAATTCATTCGGGAATTCCAGTTAATAAACGAAAATAATAATCAATTTTTTTTTAAATCGCGTTATATCAAAACCGTGTAACACAAAATTCGTTTTGTGCCATGTAATATCGAATTTGTGTTATTATAATCATAACGGTTCGCGGTCGAAAGTCCACCATTCTTGTATCATGCTCCAATACGCCGCCCAACATATTCTTTTGATTTTGTCGATTTTCGGGAACAAAAACAGTAAAAAATCAATTATTAAACAAATATTGCAGTATTGATTAACAAAATTAGTTATTAATAACAAATAATTAAATTTTAAGTACTTATATACATAGGATTATAATCAATCGAAAAAAAAAAATCAAGGGCTTTTGGGAGGCCTGGACCGTTTAGTATCCGGACCAGAAAACGACTAGAATCATCTTATAAAAGATTTTGCTTACAAAACTTTGAAAAATGTCAAAATTAAGTAACAACCAGGAACCATGTAGATTAAATGCTCCCACGCATGCTGCTAACTAGCTTAAGAAGAAAAATATACATGTCAATGATTTTTCTTACTCCTAACCTTTTTCATGCATTTTATTGTAAGTTTACCAAGGTTTCATGCAGCGTCCTTGCCCATTTTTCAGCGAGAAATAACTCCGGATATGGGTATCACTTGTAAGAGAATCGATTACTTGTTGATTGAACAAAAAAGAAAATCGGTTATACATGACTCTTTTCACCGGATGGAAATAATTTATCTATTACGAGCAATATCACTCAAACGCGTCGAACTCGGAGACAAAAGTGTCATTTATGGTGCATTATGATTCCTGTCTTCAGCAAGGAGTTATCTATTCTTGTTTGACATCATAAACCAAAACTCCCACTAATGATACTTTTCGTCACGTAGACACGAAAGCCGGAAGAGAAGAAATAACTTAAAATAAAACACAGAACTCAATTTAATACATTTATGTCGTACCACATTCGAAAGCCCGCTTGGCTCCAGCTCTCGCTTAGGGTTCAAGTCCAGCGCCTTCATTCTTAATTTGATAGTCAATGAACTAAATTCATGAGGGTCACATGATAAATACAATCACGTGTTCTCCGTTAAATTCAAAACTGACATCGATTTGTACTTGTAACTATTTGTAAAATTTAAATAAGATTTCAAATTTGATAATTGGGTAAGATTCTTCGAAAAGTTCTTCAAAATCAAATGTATTTTTGTTGACTTATGTGCGTTATTATTGTTGACAAGTATGTTCCTTTTAAAAGAAAGTTTCTGCAATAAGCAAAAGTTGGCAACACCAAAGCGCATGATTTGATTGGCTGGAAACACGTGATTGTGTTTATCATGTGACTATGATGTCGCATGAATTTTAGCCGACTGAATCAAAACCGTTAAACAAACTGTTTGACAAAGAACGTTTCTATAGAACGTCTCCATACTTTATTCATTTAAATAATAGGCATATTATCGGGGAAAAAAACCATTTTTATTAGCTTGCGATCGTAAAATAAATGATTATTCCCTTCAGTTTTCAAGAGAAAAAATTTCAAGTGAACAAAAAAAAAGTTTTTCACTGGAAAAATTAAATTGATAAAATGAAATCAGTAATGAAGAAAGAGTTATATAAGGTAAAAAACCCATACACAGAACTGACCGTTACCCACCTGCTTCGCTGGGAATTTCATGATGTTGAATGACTACATCAATGATTTTCAAAGTGGTCTATATTGACCACCCAGGGGTCTATGATGATCTACAAGAGGTCCACGTCAGCGAAAATACTATAATATGAGGGTCCATGAGGTGTAAATGGGGGAGGGGGGCTCTAATTAAACCAGATCGTAATTAAAAGACAATTTAATCAAATGGGATGCAGAATTTACCTATTTAGCAGATTTATATTTACTACTTTTAATTAGGTTAATTTGCAGTTACAAGGTGACAGCATACATTTTATTAAAATAAGGACCATTATTTCAGAGTTTCCTGCCAGAATTAAGCTAAAGGAGTATACTATTGGGTGTCGTGAATTTTCCCACAGTTTTTCAATTGGCCACAGACAATCAATCTGCCACGAAAATGAGACGTTTTAATATACGTTCAACATTTAAATGCCTTTATTCAGATTTTGAAACTAGGTTTGAGAATGCTTTCATTATTTGTAATTACCGCAATAAAAAATGAATTCATACCGAGACGAATTGAAAAAAAAAAATTGTCATATTACAAGAGGAATTGATCGGAATAGGTCATGTTGTAGTGATCATCGGATCGCCAAAACATGAAGTATTATTAAAGTAGTCTTCTTTTATGAAAAATGCTCGTATAAATAATAAAATTTTGGCTGTATATAAACTAGCACTTCTATGCAGAGCCTGAGCTAGGATTATGTAAAAATTTATATTATCTTCAGAGTTACGATCACATGAAAAAACAATCGGTGTTTTTTTTTGGTAAAAATTATCTGCTCTGATACATCAAAATATGAATATAACCACTTCTAAATTATACATTTCAAAAATCTTAGTTCAGATCTGTAGATAACTTTTGGCTATATATATGCATAATATTTTACCATATTATAAAAGCATTTTTCATAAAAGAACAAATGCCATTCCTTCATTTTTTACAAAAAATATTGAATTTAAATACTTTTTTTCTTGCAATAATATTCTTAAAACAACCTTATATGTACATTCTAATTCAGCTGACATTAAAGATCAAAATAAATATCCATTCGGCGCTTTCTCAAAATCACGGTTCCGAACGCAGTCACTTTAGTGAAATAATTTTCTCAAAAAATTACCTCCAAATGAGGGAAAACCATAATATCATGCAAGATGATAATCATAAATGTTTCACAAAAGAACAATTTGAAAGTTAACACAAATAAGTACGGAGAGCATTATACAATACTAAACCTCCCTCGGCTTAAAGCAATGGAACACATAACTATAGGGGATTATGCAATAATACAATACTTAAAAATTATGTGAATATGAAATTTCCATCGTAAAAGCAATGATATAAAAGTTGGCCTAATTCAAATAATGTAAGCCAAGGTTATTTCAGGCATTATTACAGTGGTATTCGGGAAGGGGGAAAAAATTAAGTAGTTTCATTTATATGTAAAGAAGTCCTCACCTTTTTTTTTATTTTTCCCTTATGGGAAGCCTAAAGGAAAATAAGCCCTTGAAATGCATTCGTACAATGAGATAGAATTGTAGCATCTCTGTAATCATTTCTCAAGACGATTACTTTGTATAATGATGCCTTTCGACTTTTTGAATTGTAGAGTTCATTCTAGGTTTGTGAAAGGGCACAGAAAGAAAAAAAAAAAAAAAGGTGAAAGAACATAGCCCTATAAAAAAACGCTACTTTGTTTCTACCCAGAGTGAAATTTAGAAACGAAGACTTTCAGAAGCATTTTTTTTCTTCTTACGTATAGAAAATCATCCATTTATATAAAAATGTATAGATAAAAACAAAATACGGGGAGTTACTTCATGTTTAGAGCCCACTTCGCTGGGTATTTCAAAGTAATAATCATGAATACATACAGTTTTATAAATTATTGATATCAAGTCCTAGTATTAAGCGTTCAATTTTATTGAAAACACTTTCTGTTAACCATCACATTTTGATTTAAAAAGGACAAGACATGAATTTCTAAAATTGAAGTAGAATTATCTTATTAGCTCCGACAAAGTGGAATTCCGCAAAACTCGTTTTTAGTGGATCTCTACTCAACAAAATAAAATGCCAAATTTCAAACACAAGTCTAATAGTTCGAGAACAGATTTTTTTTTTTTTATCAATATGCCCCGTAACCCTCCCTTCAAAGCTGACAAGACCCGTTCAACTCAACAAAAGAAACATGCATACCAAATTTCATTAATGTAGAAGATTGAAAACGGAATTTCTTTTATCTATACGCCCCAGTAACTCCCGCCATCCCACACCCCATAGGAGTCGATTCCCGTAAAATCTTTCTTAGCGGGTTTCAACAAAAGAAACATGTTTACCATATTTCAAGTCGTTAAGTCTAATAGTTCAAAAACGAGAATATTTATCTCGAATGCCCTTTAACTCCTCAGAATCTTTTTGGGGTTGATTTTCGCCAAACCCGTTCTTGGTGGATCTTAATTCCATCAAAGGAACATGCCCGCCAAATTTCAAGTTGTAGATCTAACAGTTTTGGAGATATCGTGCTGAATGAGTGAGTCACTTTTCTTCTTCTGTTTTTTTATAGTAGATATATTTCATTTTATGTTTTAAAACAAGTAATATAATTTTTTTAAGGCCAATTCCTACTTAGATCAACAAAGAAAATTTTTATTTAAGCTACTTTTTATTCAATAGTTACAATTAATATAAATATGTATATACATATGACAGAATCACAAGTAATTCATTTTTATTCATTATCATTAAAGTATCGTATTGTCATCCAAAACAATCGTGTCTATAAAATTTCAGTTCAACTGCATGCTTTAAAACGTGAGAAAAAAACCTTTTCAAGTTTTGACACAAGTCGCCAAAGTGGCTGTATTTGTAATTCTTTAAATAATTAGTTTTAATCGATTAATTTTTATTAATTATAATTAAATTATTGTATTATCCAAAATAATCATTGTATATAAAATTTCAGCTCAATCGAGCGCTTTAAAATGTATTTTATTAACGATTGAAAATTCCGCCAAGATCAATCAATAAATAAATATAAGAGTGTGAGTTAATAGTAGGAATTGAAAAACGTACACAAACCATAAAAATTTTATTATTTTTAACACACTTTTCATTTTAAAATATCCCCCTTTATGGTTACATTTTACGTGGGAATAAAATTCCTTTAAACCTGTTGAGCGGAAAAGCAATATTTATCAATATAAATAGAACACGTTTATGCAACGCACGGTGTTAAACTCCGTCAGCAAGCACACGCAAAGAGAAACACGTGTTTAATTACAGAAGATATGGTCTTTAAGAAATAAATATATATATTAACTGTTTATTCAACCGTATACAGGATTCAGTTAACAAGAAACTTCTCAAGGGGAAAAAATCTGTATGCTTTCTTTTAATTCAAATATCTTTATATCATTGGAAAATACTAAAACAAGATACTAAAGAATACCATTAAGAAATTATTAACGATATTACACATTGTTACACACAAGGAACACGCTGAAGCAATACTCTTAGAAAGATAAAAGCTAGTTTATCAATTACTGTACATTTAAGTGCACAAATTCCTCACTCGCAAATAACTTGCTTTCAATTAATTGTAGTATAGCTGAAATGACACACTCTCTCTTAGCACATAATATAAAAACAGTTTCATATAATCATTCTCTCCACAAAATGAATCATACAGGCTAATAAAACTATTTAATGTTTTCACTAAATTTTAATGCAGGTTCTTTAGTTCATTTTTATTCTTATGGGTATGCGTGTAAAATGAACAAATAGCTATGCGATTGAACAAAATCAAATATGATACATATATGTATGTATCAATAATGATGAAGTACTATATATCCCGTGCGTATACAAAAATTTTTAAACAAAAAAAAAAGGGGGGTCGGCTGATTTCTGAAAAGCGGTAGTTCAGGGAAAACTGCATATTTAACATTTTCGTAAGCCATGCGCAAAGGAATTTAATATATTTAACTTTTTGGGCGCTTTGAAATGTAACTTTTATTCTACCAAGTAACAGAAAAAAAAAAAAAATTTTAAAGTCAATTCCTATTTAGGTAAACAAACAAAAATTTTATTTTAGTTAGTTTTTATCAAATAGTTACAATTAGTAAATACATGTGACAGAATCACAATATTAAGCGACAAAATAGAAAGCGATTTTCTTTGCAATTTTCCTTTTTATATAAGGTGTTGGACTATTTTTTTTATTTGTTACTGTGATAACCGGGACTTATTCTGGGGTTTGAACTTGAGTAGCTGCGACTCGAAGACATCTTAGAAGAGTTAAATGAATCTTATTATTTTTAGCAAGGGTTCGAGGTTCGTTCACATATTGCCATTTCCCTTTCAGAAGTTATTGAAATTAAATAAAAGTTGAGTTTTACACACGCAATGTCTCTTGATTCTTCCCCACTCAACATTAACATGAACTCCGGTTCGTTCCAGATTCATTGAAATTCCACAACCTTACTTTAAAAATACCATGAAACAATAGAAATGTAAGAAAAGAGAAAAGTAATAAACCTCTGAATGCTTTAAATAAACCACAAGTTCGCATTTTGTATCTCTTGAAGTGTCAGTAGTTCATTTACTGTAAAAATTACAAGCTTTACAAGTTACAGTTGAAATTACAGGAACAAATAAAATCTGCTCACAAAAATTCGATAAAGAAAATACATAAATAAAAGAGAGAATTAGCCGCAAAAAATCTCTGAATATGATAAAAATATTATTTTCCATAATAAAAATATGAGCCCTAAAAATTAGTCCGTTTGCCATTGCCATGTGAACAATTATTTAACAAAATTACTGACTTGTTAATAAACATCAAAATTATAGACCAAATTGTGTAATAGTCACAGAGTACCGTTTTGCAAGTTCGTATCTTGCCATATACTTACTTTAACCCATTCTACATCGAACGCGTCTCATACTTAATCTAATGCAGGAAACATAGTTGAAGCTACCCCTTGACCCGCCTTCCAACAAATCTTCGAATAAAATTAGTTTGGGTTTATTAAGGGGCCCTTTCGTCCAAGTTATTTTTAAAATTTGGGTCCCCCAAAATTGTCAAATTTTTTGAACCAAAACTTCTAACCTCTAACCTTTAATCTTCAGGAAAAAAGTGGCTTTGCCATCTTAAATTTGAATTGAGCGCCAAATTTAACCCCTTTTTCCCGAGAATTTCCAAAGTCGGGTTTTCACAACAGAAAGGGATTTTAAGCGAAAATAAACGTCTTCCCGATATTGTATTCGGGTAAAAAAAATACGATCACTCAAAAAACCCCGAGTAATACTCGGGGGTGACATTCGAACACAGTGCTGTGCCCGAGATTTTCTCGGCATGACAGTTAAAGGTTAAAAAGCAAAAAGCCATTTTGATATCCTGCCAGTGACTAATAGGAATACTACAAAAAAGAGAAAGGTTGCAGAAAGATAGAAACGCCCAGTTTTTCATTTCCAAACCAAACGCCACGCGTATACGACTACGTTAATCCACCGTGACGACTATCGAAGGTTGATGGAAACAGCTTTTGAGCGGCACATCCGCAGATAACAGTATCCCTCTGCTGTCACGTCTGCCAATAATCATTTGCGAAGTCAGTGCACTGGAGCTGGTTACCAGCAAGATTTGCAAGCACGGAGATTAAATGAGTCATATTGTAAATTAATAAACATGTCCGGCAGCGACTGTACGACAGCGTAATCTGGTAGGCAAACAGAGCAATTATAGAATTCTATATCATTTCTCCACCTTAAGTTATTTTTTTTTAAAAAGAATCCGTGGAAGAGCCATCAATGTCCGAGGTACAAACAGAATAATTAAGGAAAAATACATCATACGATTCGTGAATATACTGCTGTCTTAAAGAGGAACAGAAAGGAAAAGAGTGTTGTGGGATGTTGATGAACAGCCATTCTACTTGTATTTTTCACTAGTGTATAATCGATTGGACTTTTAAAGAGTCGTAATCGATTATGGATCTTCAAATCATAACCAGTGTAAGAATTAATGTTAAAAAAATAATTAATATTATAGAGCACAACAATTTTAGTCTTTGTGAGTTGTCGGTAATTTGAATTGCATGAAGAGGGAGAGGAATCCTCATCAGAAATTGGGAAATTTTAGCTCTGAATTCTTTCAAAATTCGATATTTTAATTAAACTGGATGAAAAATGCATTCACAAATACGACTGTGTATTATTTAATGAAAAAATTGATTCTCGAGATAAAAAAAAAAATGGTATTCCCTAATTTTAGTTTTAAGCGATAGCAAATAATCGCTTCTTCCTTCTAAAATACCATGTTTCTCAAAATTTTAAAACACATTTTTTTTATTTCTGTTACCGAAAAAATCTAGATCTTTAGCGCGAGCTTTTTATAAAATTTAATTGGTATATTTTTAATATAAAGTATAAATACACTTATAAGGTGACTAAAGTATAAATACACTTTTAAGGTGACTGTCTGCCTTGAAAATGTCGTTTTTCGTCTACATAAGGCACTTTTTTTTTAATTTTAAAATCTTACAATTTGGACATTTTTCTTTCCAAAACAGTTTTTCTTTTTCCTTTACGCGAAATAAAAATAAAGTTATAGTAATTTTTAAAAACATCACTCTATGCAAAAGGGCAGTAAGATAAAACTTTAAATGAGTTTTTCTCAAAACTATGTTTTCGAAAGAAACTCTTTACCCAGATACATGATATCTTAAGAACAAAACCAGATAACATTTTGAAAATTTGTGGGAATATATATTTATTATACTATTTTTCATAAAGTGGACTATAAGTTTTGTTATAAGTTAAATATTTTTTCATTTAGGGTAGTTTTTATAAAGAAAAAACTTTAAAAATACCCGCGACGGAAAAACGTTACAACAAGCATCAGCCCCTTTCCCGGCGAGTTGGGGTTTGAACCCGAACGGGGGACAGCTAACCCCAAAACACTAGGCTACTGTGGCCGAAATAATGCCGGTTGGATGGAAATAAATTAATGCTTAACATGATGTAACATAAAATCTCGACGTGCTATCAAACATCCTTTACCACTCCAATATTTCTAAATTTTTTTCAACGTTAACACAAGGATTAATTAAACTAAATAAATGGGTGAAAATACGTTCTCAATTTCCTATTAAGTTCACGTACGAGAACTTCAACTACTATTTTACATTAGTTTCTTCAACAACTCTCAATTCATGAATTGTTGTATTAAAAAAATAAAACCCCAAGTTTTAAAAAAAAAAAGAAAACCCCGAAACAAAATATTCTTGAGTAATAAATAGCAAACGTAATAATTCCAACATCTCTCACTCATTCAACACAAATATGCTTCAGTTACGTATTACCTGACGCACGAGAAAAGTATTATAGTTTCCAGTTACAACTGGCAGTGTTGTATACAAAACACTGTACGTCAAGTGTATTTAATAAAAGATAAATATTATCTAAATAAAAATATATTATTACCAGAATTAAATGTGTATTTACTAGAAATCCATATAAAAGTAAGGTGCTCAGATTATACACACTAAACTCAATTATTCTTCAAAACAAGATTCACTACTCACAAGTCATGTTTATCAATGCCATTTACTTTCAAATTGAATAACTTAAAAAAACTTTTCCCAACATTTGTATTCGTAAAAATTTAAAAGGGGGTATAAAAGATATTTAACGATTTTTGTAACGGTAGCTAGGTAATCGGAAAACATTGATACATACAAGAAAAGAAATCGATATACACAAATTTTTTCAAAAAGTATTCATGTAATACATTGTTGTATGAATCGCCATACAGTTTTATTGATTAAATAATAAACGATTGGATAAATTTGAATGTTAGCTAGTGGCGTAACGAAAAATATTAGCCTCCCCCAGTAGCGCACACAAAATTTTTCAAGGGGTCGGGGGCGAAAATTCACCATTCTTTATCGGCTCCTTTTTTATTTTTTCGATTTTCGGGGAAAAAAACACAATAAAAAAATAATTTTTTAATAGATAATTAGCATTAATTTAATAAAATTAATCATTAATAACAAATATTTAAAGGTAAATTTTATGTTCTACATACTTAGAATTATAGTCAATTGGAAAAAAAAATCAAGGGTATTTTTTTTTTTTTGGAGTCGGACCCAAGGACCTCTAACTTGTGTGCGCCACTGGCCTCCCCCCCAGGTTTGGGCCCCAATCTGAATCTTACAATACGTACTTGGTGTCAGTCAGGCTTTGGGCTACTAGAATTTTGCCCCCCCCCCCGATGTGAGGGGGTTGCGGGGGTGTACGTTAGCCACTGATCTCAGTATATTAGTTTGGAAATTATGCAAAATCCACACTGTTGATCGTATCGTTCCAAAATTTTGCAAGGAGCTTCACAGATGTTTCAAAAGAACTGTAAGCACATTTCCACCAACAACAAAAATAATTAAATTCATTTTAAGAGAATATTTTTCTAAAACTCCCTTGGTTAAGGAAGAGTTTGTATGTGTATGTGCGAAGTCATCAAATGTCACGATAGCATATAGTGAAAAACAGTTTTAGCTCATGTTTAGAAAACGATTGCTGCATTTGGCGACATTTCTTTTATTTGGGATGGGTTGCTGGAGTGTTATAGATAAAAATTCCCCTATTAGACGCATATACTTGAAATATGGCAGGCGTGTTTCTTTTGTTGAGTAGAGATCTGCTACGAATGGGTTTTGACGGAATCGACTCTCAAGGAGTGGAGTTAAGGGGATGTAAAAGATAAATATATTCTGTTTTCGAAATTAAAATTCTGTTCTTTTTAGATCAAGAGATGAGGGCTATAAAAATATTAAAGTGAGGAGAAGAATAAACATTCTGGCATTAAAACAAGTTCGTTGCTTCGTAAAGTAAGTGATGATGAATAATTATATTTACGTTGTTTATAAAAATATTACAAATGTAACAGTGATGACATGGCTAGCTAGTATTCCTTTTTTTTTATTTACCGGCAACACAGCTCAGAAAAAAGTCATACGTAAAGAAATAGGTGATGATTATATCAAGCAGTCTAGTTGTCTAGTCCTATAAGCTAGGATTAGAATTAGCCTGAGGGTATCTTTTTGAGTCCGCTAGGGGGCGTTATTGGATCCGTTACACACAAAATATTTATCCCAAACACAAAACATGTCGTATTCAATACTTTAGATATCAGTCAGTGGATATTCTTATAAAATAACTAGTTAAAGCGTAGATTTCAATAATTTTATACGCTTTTAACTAATCTAGTCCTTTCATGACATACCTATTTATTTTATAAAATAACGGATTGTATGCATTAACGCGGTAACCTATACCCCAACACACATTTTCGAATTATCATAATTTAAATATGCCGATAAAGTTTGACTAAACTGTAATGCGCGTTTGGGGAATAAATAAACAAATAAACTTTTAACCTGTCATATATCTCTTTAGCAATATTTTATAATCTATTTATAAACAAATATTTAAATTTATCCATTTGTTATTTGGCATTGTAGTATTAGCTTCCATGTGGTAACCATTAACAGAGTGTTTTGCAACCTCTTTTCTTTCTTTCTTTCTCTTTTTTTATTTGTTTCTTGCTTTAAAAATAATACAAATAATTTTAACGTTTAAACGTCACGGTCCCGATTTTCACGTTATCTGTCCTCACGTAAAATAAATTATGTCGCTGGGAAGGGGGCTGCAGAGGGGTGGTGAGCAGCACGCATTCCCTATAAAAATTAAGCTCTCACTCAAAAGAAAACGACTTCTAGAAAGCGACTTCTAACAGCATTAGCACTCTTACGGTTTTCACCCCAAATCGTGTCACAGATTTTTTCTCTCTTCAAGCGCGCGATACACAAATCCGTAACCAGGCGACGGATTTTCACAGATCACAGTATGCACGTGTTGGAAAAGCTTGGCACTGTTGCACTGCGCAAAAAGTGAACGACCTCCAGCTTAAAGCGATGAATTTTTTACAGCCCTTTGCAACGTTTGTTGCACGCCACAGGCTAATTAGAATAGGGGTGGGGGAAAAAAGGATCAGAGGGAAGTTTTAAATCACTGGCTTGCACTTAAAAAGAGAACAATGATTTTATGAAGTCCATTACACCTGCTAAAATGGAAAAGTCAGTTGCAGAGGTGATGGCTTTTTTCATTTTTAATATAATGAACTCGGAAATGAAAACTCATTATCACGGGAGTCGGATTTAGGGAGGGATCATTATGGCTATTTCGTCGCTCTTGGAAGTGAACACGTTTGAAGGGTACAATAGAAACATGCGTTACGATTTGTACGTACTCACTTTATGAGTAATTATTCAAATTTTTTAAATTAGCTTCTAGTGTATGTAATGAGTTTTTTTTTTTTTTTAAAAGTAAGTACTACTTCGTGTTCGGAAAAACCTCACATAAAATTAATATCGTGTTTTAGACACCGTTATTTAAAATCACTGCAAATGAATAAAATAACGGTTATAATTTAACTCATTTGTAGTGATTTTATTCATAGTAATTTTTTTTTACTACAAATGAAAAAGAGGGAAAAAATAATAACGGTTTATCGTTTGAAGGCTGAACACAGAAACATGCGTTACGATTTGTACGTTTTTAAATTACGAAAATTTATTAAAAAATACTTTAAAATTTAACTTTGAGTGTGTATGTAATAAGTTTTTTTAAAAATAAATACTGCTTTGTTCTCTCGGAAAATTCTTACATCAAATTAATAAAGTGTTCTAAACACCGTGATTTAAAATCATTGGGTTGCAATTGTACTCATTTGTAGAGATTTATTTATTATTAGTAATTTTTCTCACTGCAAATGAATAAAAACGGTTATAATTTTCCTTATTTGTAGTGATTTTATTTAACAGTAGTAATTTTTACTCACTACAAATGTTAAAATAACGTTTTTAACTTGACATTTATTGTGATTTTATTCATTGCTGGTATTTTTACTAACAGCAAATGAATAAAATAAGGGTTATGATTTTACTCATTTTTAGTGATCTATTCGCTATTAGTAATTTTACTCACTGCAAATGTCTACAGGTGGCATATACAGTCGGACCTCTATTTCACGAAGTCGCTGAATTCCCCAAAAAACTTCGTTATGTGGAAAATTGTATGGTTACCGGAAAAAGTTCGCAAAATAGAGGTTCGACTGTATTTGTAGTGGAACATAATGACATAAAATTAGAATAATTGAGGAATAATGCACCTAATAACAGCGTCAAGCACATTATTAGAAATCCAGCTCATTATTTCCTAATCAACTGAACAAATACTCTTTTAAATGCCTCATTATTGCAACAGACTTAACCTGCAGACAGTCTAAATTAAATAGAAATTCGAATTAAATCCAGAATTTAAAAAGAAAGAATAATCGATTTCCTCTTGCTTTATTTCCCATACACGAAAGCTTCGGCGATAAAATTTCTCCCAATTGGCTTATTCAAACAACCTAACCATTTCGCAATGTTGCAGTATGTCGTCATTTCCAATGCTTCATTGGGAATTCAGTGACCCAAAAAGGACATCACTAATGATAAAACGGTACTGTATCTTTTCGACGGAAATTTCTGGCACCGTAAAAAAAGAGTTTTATAAGCGTCGTATCTGCCTAGAAATCTCACGAAGCCTTTTGCACTGGTCCAACAGGTATTCTTTGGATGATTAGGAATGATTTGGAAGGCGAAATGACAGTTGTTGAGAATGGGGCAATCATTTCGTAATGGATAAGAACATGAATGCTACAAGGTTGTTCATGTAGTAAATGTCAGCACAGGAATATATATATATATATACATATATTAAAGCTTAAATCATAAAACCCGTGTTGGAAATTCTCTTAACTAAATACAGTCTTAAACCATTCTTCACGACTAAGGGAAACATTTCCTCCATTTTAAAATTGGTGATTCTTGCATTTAATTATAACTTCATCTTCACTTTTTGCATGAATGTAAAAGAACGTATGCCGAACGCAATTACGTAAACGGGAGAAATTTTTAAATCAATTGGCGTCAATGATAAAACATTCGCGAGCTGTGTTTTATTAATTATTTCAGTTTGCTCTGTGTCATACAATAATACCAGGTGACCCAAAAGTTCCGTAAATTGAAAATTCAATAATGCACGGAATAATGAAGGCGGAGAGAGGTAAAAATTAACACACATACTTGAAACCTCATCGGGTTTTGTTGAAACCAAAAAAAGTGCAAAAAATGGCCATCAGATGGAGCTGGACAATAAAACGTCAGTGACGCCGCAAGAGAAAATTGAGTATAAAATGAGTTGTAATCAGAGAAAAAAAAGATGACGGGACAAGTCTCGCCCCTTTCTATTTGTAGTCACTTTTAAAGACCCAAGGGTAGCCAATGAGAGTCATTGTCCTCATCTACCAAGCACCCATGAGAGAGCAGCCTCTCACCTCTCTTTCAAACTCCACCATCATGAACGAACTTTTCTGAACGTTTGGCTCGACCAATCAGAACGCAGAACCATCCAGGATGAAACTGACAGCTTCGTTCCACATTTATCTCACCGCCAGATATGGGATTGGGGGCCGCAAGCGACCCGTATGCCTGAATAGAAAACCGAAATGAAACAGATGCACCAGCAATTTTAGTAAATAACTTTACCAGAAAAGGCATTGTTAGTAAAGGCTGTGTTGGAATGGAGAATCTGTTACTGCAGCATTACGATCCTAACGCCTTAAGCAGGGCGTGAAAGATTTCTTGCGCACATCGTGCGGAAAGGATCGAGTTCTGAACCGCCATTTTCCTCATGCTTGGCCTCCCAGGTCCCCAGACCTCAATACGTGTGATTATTGGTTGTGGGGTTACTTGAAAACGCAAACCTACCACGATCGTCCAACCTTATCAGAGATGCTAAAAGACACCATCCGATGGCAATTTCTCATCATACCAAAAGATACTCTGTGCAGTGCTGTTATCGATATTGTCCTTCGATTATACGTATTATTGATGAATAACGGTCGACATGGTGGACATTTGTTATAAAGAGCATCGTTTACTTTTTAAAATTATTTGCTACGTTAATTATTGATTTGTCATATTAAGCGCCATCTGTTGGCCAGTTTATGCACTATTTTGATACAAATAAAACCCCGTGTCATTTCATGCACTAGTGTCAATTTTTACCTCTCCCCCTTCATTATTCCGTGAATAATTGAATCCTCAAATGCTAATGTACTTTTGGATATCGTGATATATCACTACGTTTTCTCGCATGTTTTATATAATTCAATAATTATGTGCAATTATAAAGTATATTTAAACAAATGAATAAAAAAAAAATGGCCCATAAAACTACACATTGATCCAAATTGAATTGACACATTGTTACATATTTTTCTTATGATTTGTACATCTAAATAAGCTAAAATAAACAGTTACATACTTTTATTATTCTTAAGAGCCTTATAGTCCCATAAGAGTTAAAAAAAGAAACATAATCTCAAACCTAACACAAAAAGAATAGTATATTCAATGAAATAGGTAAAAGTTTAAAGAACAGCATACATTATTTCCATCTTTTCTTAGGATTACTCAATACAAAAACAAGAACTCAAACTTTTAAAGCAAGCAAGCAAACAAACAAAAATTATACATTACTACTTTCTAGTCTTCGATAAATATTTTAATCTAATTATAAGACAAAAAATATCAAAATTTAAATATTTACGGAAACGTTTTGGTTTTAATCGAGTTGGAGAGAAGATAAGATGGATCAGATACATTATTTTTCTATTCCATACAAGATCCGGTTTCATGGACGTAAATTTCAGTTTTAAAAAAAATCAGGATCAAAAGGGAAAAAAAGAAAAATTACATCTAAAAAATCTCACTTCCAATCTAAATATAAACAGCATGAAAATCGTCAAGGCCTTTAAACAATAAAGATAAACATACATCCGTAAATCCATAAAAAAAATAAATAACCATCCATAAATCTCATGCGATATTCTCAATACAGGTGGAAACTCTCAAAGCCATCAAACACACACAAACCTGTCAACCCAACCAATTTCATCAAGTTGAAAACGGCCAGCCTTATCGGTAGTTAACAAAAATACCCCATCATCTCACCTCAAATATGCCTTTAAGAAGAAAAAAAAACTCATTTCATGGCAGCTAGAAAAAGAGATTCATTACGGACCCATGCCTTTGCCATCAGGTCTTTGGGCAGAGCCTACGGGAAAGACCCGAGAATTTAATAGTGCCTTTTTAGACAATGACATTCGGCAGGAGATAGCACGCAACGGGTTATTACATTAAAAGTGGACTCGACTTGAGGAAAGAATTATAATAATGACAGGGGACGGTAGAACACGCTGGATTACCTAGACCGTGCGCTGAATGCGTGCGCAGAGAATCCATTAGATTCCCTCCCAGTCCTTATCGAAGGCATTCTTTTTATCGAAAAGAAGATTAAAGAAACATCAATATAATCTCCTTATGAATACCGAGTAATTATTGCCTTTGTCTGGGATCTATGCGGAGTGCACATAGCATACTGGATGATGGTGGAGTATGGGTTTTTTAAGAGGATGTGGTGTGAATAAGAGATAGTTTGGGTAAGAGATAGCGTATATTTTTCGGATGCTTATATATATATACACTATCAGTTCTTTCTTCAGAAATAAAACGGATAGTTTTGTAATGGAAGATAAAAACGAAAGAGCTTTTAAAATAAAACAACAGTGAAGTACAGGGTAGTTATAATGAAAGTTCCCCTTTCAAAATACTGTAAAGAAAGAACCAATGCTCAGAGATGACTTCAAATTTAGACTGAACATACTTGAAGAAAGGGAAAGGGAATGGCATAAGAAAAGAAAATCATTGGCGTTTTCATTGCAAACTTTGAAGCGGTTTTTGGCCAAAGGACAATTAAGAAAAACGGATTTTTCACATCCTATGTGGTACAACCTAGGCGTGGTGTGGGTGGGCTTTTCACTAACAGTGCAACAACTGTTGAATGACCCGAAAGTCAATATTTCCAATCAAAAAACCAAAACAATCATATATATTGAGCAGTACAGTTGGTTTTATGTGCAACTCATACCAAAGCCGCCAAAATTCGATTCAAAATGACACTTATTAGCCGAATTCACTTTCGTTATGTTGTCTTCAGCATTATATATTGACACACTTTGGAACTTTTTATGCCATGCCGTTTCCGTCAAGTAAATTAAGTTTAAATTTGAAATCATTCTAACCAGAAGTTATTTTATAACAGCCATTGTGAAGTTGGAGATAAATAACGGGAGCGTGATATTGATTAATTTAAAAAATTTCGTTTATTTACGTCACAGCTATTATTTACAGATGATACATTGAAGTTATTAAAAACTTATTAAAATATTATTAGAGTTCAAATGATGTGTTTGTGAGAGGAATTCTCTTCGTGGTTCTGCTCTCTTCGAAAGTTTCAAAGCATCTATCGGTTCTCTCTCTTCTTTCGCTTCGGGGATCAGGAGCCGGCGTCTTTTAGCCTCCAGTTACATCCTGCTAAGTGGCGGGAAAAAGGGTCCCTCGTGGTGTCAAATGTTGCGGGGGAGGTCCAAGGCGGACCACGCAATAACTTTCGAGATGCAGTTGCAAAATGCTCGCGTGATGATTATTTCCACAAAGAAGTCGATTTCACAGCTGTGTGGCGGGAATCGTTACACCATTTTGAAAGTGGAATTTTAATTATAATCACTTCGTGTATCCCCCTCCCCCAAACAGTGTTTCTCAATCGACAGTGGCATACTTTTGAGGTATGCTTAATTAATAAAGATAATGGAGGAAAATAATAAAAATGTCCCTTTTAGTTACCCTTTAGTAACTAAGAATAAGAACATTTTACCACGTTTGTTGGCGTCGATTTTTATTTTTCAGCATGTGAAATATAACTGGTGATCTATGGTGATTAACGTTACGCGAATTTCTAAAATTATTATCTTGAAACAAGAAATTGATTAGTTACCATAATAGTAAAAAGTGTAGTGAGCTATCTCGTGAGGATGCCCTCTTAAATTAACATGGGGTAATAATCTATGACGTTTCACTTAAGAGTTCAACTGCCACCTCCTTACAGTGAAAATGTAACATGTAAATTAGGTTCTAAAATACAAAAGTGAGTGAAAGCGAGAAGAGATGGAAAGTTAATGATTAGATGTGTGTGAAGAAATTTACCTTTCGAAAATTAGATTTAACTACTAATGGCACGTCGTTACCGAAATTCAAGCACTTAATGACGTGACTAGAGGAAAGTTCTGAAAAGTCTTACTGATCGTCAGATCCGAGGCCATCACTGTGTCTGAGGGTATTTCTGTCATTTCGCAGAGGCAAATCATCAAAGTGTCTACAACGTTTCGCATAAGCCAAATTTTGATTATTAAAATTATAGTTGATCTTTTTTCCTCGTAACTTTTTGTAGGATAGATTAATAAATGAACAGATTAGTTTGATCGTTTATGTTTGAGGTTATTCCTAGAGTTCTGTTTCATGCATCCACTCCCATTGTAAAATAGGGGTTCGAATCACACACTACCACAAGTAAGGGACCCTCTGAGTTTGATAGTCAAAACTGTGGGGTAAACTTACAAAACTTGGAAATTGCTAGCCTAGAATCAAAATGATTCAGCCAGCCTTACTTTAAATGATTAAATATGACACAAAAAACTTAGATGAGAAAAATAATTTATATCACTGCTAGTTAAGCTACATTAAGAAGACTCCTACAAATTTTTTTAAAAACAAAACTGAAGTATACAAATTAGCTGAAATCGTTTACAAATGAAATATCGGGGAAGGAGGGTGCAATTTCACTTTAGACTATGATTAAAATAAGTACAATACAACACAATAATTCAAAAATGACAATGAACATTTGACATATTTTTAAAAAACACATTAAAAGTTTTTTTTTTAAAAAAAAAAAATCATTTGTGATGTTATTTTTAAAGTGCAAATTCTTCATATTCCCCCACTCCTTCTTCCCTTTGGTAAGAAAACTTCAGAAAAATCCCTCCCCGCCTCCCTCTTCTTTACCTTTTACTCCACAAAAAAGCCCAAAATATGTTAAAAGTTGTAACGATAAAATAACCTATTCCTAATTCTATTGCCTCAATAATAAATGCTAATAAAAAGTTCGAAACGTAAGTTTTCATGCGTGTCCGTGATTTTCAGTTACACAGTAACTGCTTGTAGTATTCTTTCAATCGAATTATTTTCTAAAAAATAAATTTGCCATTTCTTGTACCCTTAATTCACTTAAATAGAGAAAAAGAGGCCAAAATACTAAGGTTAGAATTGCAATTTTTTTAGGTTCATTTTATTTTTTAAAACGTTTCTTCCTCTAAAAATAAAAGTACCGATTCTTTATTTTTTTTATTCAAGAGCTTTCCCTTTTGTGTATATTCGACTTATTATTCATAGTTACTCCGAGCTGTTTGATCTTCATTCGATATTATAAAATTAAATAAAACGTTAGTTCTTTAATTTACAAAAACAATCGAGACGCACATACCTTCACATTTGACGCCAATTTTTCCAGTTCCCCAAATGTAATCTCGACCTGTAAAACAAAAAAAGGTAAATAAGAAAGAAAATTTTTTTTCAAGAAATACAATAAATAGTAAGAAAAATAGTAATAAGTTTTCCAATATCCACAAACTTTGAAACACTAAACCTGCTGAGAGTTTTTGAAACATAACACAAAAACGTAACGCATAATGATCCATTTTAATACATTCGGATTCCATTCTCCTTAAGGTATCCGACTACGTTCGGAACCGTGATTTTAAAAAAGAGCATAAATGGATAAGTTTCATGATATTTAGTGTCGCTTAGATTAGAATACATGTATACAATTGTTTTCAGGACATTATGACAAAAAAAAATTATTTAAATACAATATTTTGGCAAAAAATTAACTTAGAATAACCTTTTTTCAAAATGTTCTCCTTTTGTAAAAAATGCTTCTATTGTATTAATATTTTGCCTGTCTATAGCTCAGACCTCTGTACAGAGGCTCAACTATGTGATTTTTGAAAAATTCAAATTATTTTCAGAGTTACAACCATTTGAAATAATTATCGGCGTATTTTCTTAAAATTTCTCCCTTCTGTTTCGTAAAACATGGATAAACCGACTTAAAAGGTTACGCATTTCAAAAATTCTAGTTGAGCCTCTGTAGAGGTCTGACTGAGATACAGGCAAATTATTACTACAATAAAGCATTTTACAAAAAGAACATTTGGAAAAAAGGTTATTCTAAGAATTTTTGCCGAAAATAGTGTATTTAAATAATTTTTTTGTTATATCCTTAAAAATATTGTACATTATTCATCTGGTGACACTAAATATCATAAATATTATCCATTTACGCTTGCAGAAATCTCGTTCGAACGTATCGATCCTTAAAGCAGCACGAGGGTTGTTGGCGACGGACCTGGTAATTTTGAACCACTATCAAGTGACGCAGACGAAACCTGAGGTGGCACTCATTCCCCTAACTACCACACCATGCCAATATTTGTCATGCCATGACAGATTTAACGTGCATCAGCCCCCTCTACATGACGGGTCTTCCATGACACCAAGCGAAGAAAGACGCAACACTCTGGCCACGAGTTCGTGATCAAAGCAGGTTCAGGTTACCAGGGCCACTATTATTATCAGATGAATTCTTCCAATGTAGTTTTTAGTATATTTTAGATATGTGAAATTTTAAGCCGAATAATGATTTTATGAATAACATAACAATTCAGATAACGTTCCAGGGTATAAAAGAAGAGTAAATACCATTAGGTGCATAAACATCCACCAATCTGATATTTGTTAATTACTTTAACCCTATAGTAAGGAGTATAAAGAAAAAATCAAGAGGTTTAAGTATACATATTCATATTTTGATCCTAATAAAAACGACAGTCTGTCTAATCGAAAATTGTATTTGCGTCTACAACTCCCCCGTCTTTCATACAAAGAATACATTTCGATTGTAACTATGTATCGAAACTTATCGAAACTTATCGTATAAGCCTATTACCTCAACGGGAAAGAAACTAATCAGACTGCAATCAGACGCTTGAATTACATTGAAAATCGATTTCGAAGTACTCAAGGTTACCAATCGTAGAAAGTTTGGAGGGAAAAAAAGGGATGGTTGAATAGGGATAAAAAGTTATACTAAGGCCATGGACTATTCAAGGTTACCAATGATGATTAATACGTTTCACACAACTTGCTTCCGCGTGTATGGAAGGAATTGATTCGAATGTATTAACATGCAAGTAGTTGCATAATTAGTTCTGTTTAGTGAAACTCAGATTTTATACAGTTTCATAGCAGAAAACTATCCATAAAGAACTTATCACATTGGGACTTCGAAACTTTTGTTCAAAAAGGAAAATTGCATGAAATCCGAAGTGCAGAATTTTTAAAAAATTTCTAAAGCAAGCCTTTTTTAAGTAATGTAATTAATAATTTAATAATGGTTATTTCATTAACATATTTATATAAATCATCAAATAAATTTAAAAAAACGTTTGAAGATAAATACTCTATAACTGCATTCTAATCGGAGGGAATTGATTTCTATTTAAAGTATGTGACACATTTCGTGTAACTAATTATTTAAAAAGGAAAATATTTGTGTGTGAAATTTTAGGCTTGTTACCTTACACACAAACAAGCCTAAAATTTTATATTTAATTAGCTGTTACCCGCCCGCTTCGCCGAGTATTTCATTATGTTGTATGATTATATACTGCTTATAAATTACGTCCAAGTCCTAGCATTAAGCGCTCGATTGTACTGAAAACCATTTCTATAACCCACGCCTCTTGATTTGAAAAGAACATGACTTGAATTACAAAATTAAAGTAGAATTCTCTTTGACGCTCTCGTAACCACTAGGCTACCTTGGCCTCCAAAAACGGAGAAGGTAGCATATAACGAAATAATTATAGATTATACAATTATCATTGAAATAAAATTACAATTAAGGATTAACTAGGAGGGGGATAAAATATTTGATCTTTTTATGCATTCATTATATACACCTAAATATTTCCATCTTCAATTATCATATGCCTTTCTGTACAATAAGTTAAGGTATCCGACTACGTTCGGAACCGTGATTTTGCAAAAGCGTATAAATGGATAATATTTATGATATTTATGTCATAGATTAGAAAATGTGTATAAAATTGTTTTAAGAATAGTATTACAATAAAAAATGATTTAAGTACAATATTTTGACCCGTTTTCAAAATATTCTCCTTTTGTGAAAAATGCTTCGATTATAATAATATTTCGCCCGTATATAGCTCAGACCTCTCTACAGAGGCTCAACGAGAATTTGTGAAATATATAACTTAGAAGTGGGCTTATCCATGTTTTACGACAACAAAACGCCGATAATTATTTCAATGGGTGGTAACTCTGAAAATAATGTGAATTTTTCAAAAATCATAGTTGAGCCTCTGTACAGAGGTCTGAGCTATATAGAGGCAAAATATTATAATATAGAAGCATTTTTCACAAAAGGAGAACATTTTGAAAAAAAGGTTATTTTAAGTTCATTTTTTGCCAAAATATTGTACTTAAATAATTTTTTTTGTCAAAATGTCCTTAAAACAACTTTATACATGTATTCTAATCTAAGTGACACTAAATATCATAAAAATTATCTATTTATACGCTTTTTTAAAATCACGGTTCCGAATGTAGTCGGATACCTTAACTCATTTACTGCCAGATAAATATAGAGCGTCTTGCCCTATGGGCCAAGATTTTATTTAAAAAAAAAAAAAAAAAAAAAAAAAAAACATGAAATTTTACAAAACATAACGATATTAAATTATTTATATAATATTACAAAGGCATGTACAATAATTTTTATTGAAAAAAAAAAATAGGAGATAATATGTAGCTGGAGTTACTGAATAAGATTCCTATGCAGAGTGCCACTTACGAGTTATGTCGTAGTTTTTTTGTTTTTTTCCCCCAATAACAATCGTCACATATAAAGATCTTATTTACGTTTTGTTTGATTTTACAAGATCGTCACCTTATTTCATCTAATGACAGTCAGATGTGAAATATTATGTCAGATTTTCATAACGTGTAATAATCATCGCTGGGGAAAACGTTTAAGGCGATGGTAGTTATAAAGAGTAGGGAAATAATAAAAATGATCTGATAAGTAATAATTAACGGATCACGGGAAAAACATTTGTTGACACAAGAAAATCGCTCTCACCCCACTTCGAAATCTTCGCAGAACACACATACAAGTTCTATCACCCAGCTGTCGCCAAACTTTTTGACCAGTAAATTCTTAATTTAAATCCTGCGGACCACTAAAGGATTTTTTAAGTGTTAAATTCTTGTTATGAATCGAATTATGTTTCAATGCATCTTAAATTATAGCTTAACGTGATGAGTAAGTATATTCCATATTTTTCTGGGGATCAGCGAAATTTTCTCGAGGACCACCACTTTGGCGACCTCTGCCATAACCAAAGAAATCGAGGGAATAAAAAGAGGAAAGCGTCAATTAAGGGAATCAGTTATTATGTATTAATTTGATGACGACGGCAGAATATCTTCCTCCCACAGGGGAAAAAAGAAAGGATAAAAGGTGTGGGGGGAAGCGTAAGAAGACTAGGTATTTTTGTTCAGTGTGTCCCAACAACCCAGCACTTTGCGTTGATCCTTGCTTTAAAGCTCATCATACACAGCAACAATAAAAATATTTTTTTAAAATTTCTGAAATACATTTATACTTGTATAATTATTGTTAAAATCTATTCGTCTAAGTTATAATTTTAACAATAAAAATTGATAATTAATATGTTTTTGTATTATATAAATTTTTCATTCATCATTTCTAATAATTCCTAACTCAAGCGGAGATATGCAATCAATCTAAAATTGCAGCACACACTACGAGATATCTCGTAGCTGGCAGTTTTGGTAAGCATGCTTATTACGAGATATCTCGTAGTTGGCGGTTTGGTATACACACTTATTACGAGATATCTCGTAGTTGGCGTTTTGGTATACACGCTTATTACGAGATATCTCGTAGTTGGCGGTTTGGTACACACACTTATTACGAGATATCTCGTAGTTGGCGTTTTGGTATACACGCTTATTATGAGATATCTCGTAGTAGGCGTTTTGGTATATACGCTTATTACGAGATATCCGTAGTTCGCGTTTTGGTATACACGCTTACTACTAGATATCTCGCAGTTGGCAGTGAATGGGTTAAACACCATTAAAGCCGATTCAAAAAACAAATTTTGTAGAAAAACGTTGTTACCGCCAAATCAATGTTTCTTCAATCGAAGAATCGCAAGATTTTAAATCCATTTACAAACAGAAGGTAATCCGACGCAATCTTTTCGAAAATTACATCACGTACGTTAAATTATACGTTTAGCTGTTAATAAATTACTGCAATGGATCTCTCCACACAAACAAATTTAATTTACGAAAATCCTGTACATCGAGGCCATCTAAATTTTAATAAGACCCCATAAAAATCAAAATACACGCCATCTTGTTCTTAAAGAAAAGAAAAATGTGCGGTTTATTTAATTCTACACGTCCGCCGCACCAACAGGAAGGCATACCTTTGCTGTTTAGTCACGAGCGTAGAGCATGCACGGTATAAGTCTAGCGCAAATACTAAAATAAAGTTATTAATCAAAGTAAAGCATTAGGCTGGAGATAAGAGATCGCAATCACATGATCTCAATGATCCTATTCTAGAATCAACATGACAGGATCGGTCAGCTGGATTGATGTTGAAAATGCGGTGGAAAAAATGTTAGCTCAAATAAAATCAAAAGTAACCGTACACTAGATGAATTTTTTATTACAAAGCTTCCGGGTACTATTGAATAATGATTACAGCAGTTATTTAAATCCCTACTCTGCTTTAAAAACCGCCTCGTTTCGGTTTTGCATCTTCAAATATTACAAATACAAAACATATATATACTCAGCACATTACCTGAAATCTGTGAAGCAAATTTTAGTGGATAATTAATTTATCAAAAGTTATACAAAAAAAAGTATTCAGACGAATTTAAAAATAAAGATTATAATTTGGTTTGAAATACCCTCGGAATAGCCTACGACACGAGTTAGTTTTGTTTATCGAAGCTACTTTTACCCTCCACCCCCTACAAACGCCACACGAAAACTTCTCATAACTCATCAGATGGCTTTGGAATTCGGTGACGAAAACATCGCAGTGAGAGTAACAATCATTCAGTTTCGGTTCCCTGTTGTTTTTTTAGAAGAATTTTTTTCTGAGCACAACGGTAAAAATCACGGGGGCAGCAAACTGCTATTCAGCTTAAAATGAAGATGGAGCTTCTTAAGGGTGTTCTCACCCAAGAGATGGGTTCAAAAAATCAAAAAAGAAAATGTTTTTTTTTTCATAAATTGCTTTCTTAACATGTCTAGAATACGGTATGGTAAAGTTATTTTATAAAATTATAAGTCGTTATAAAGAAGCAGGTGTTACAAGAACAGCTGTTTGGAGCGCTGAGTTGGCACTTAAAACTTAAACGCGTTTTTCTCAAAACTGTATTTTTCAAACCATCCTCCATCATATCTCAAGAACAGTTTTGACGTGACTTCAAATTCTTAATAACTCAGGTATATACGCGGCCACGATGAATGCGGGAAAAATATTCAACCCAAACCAAATTCAAACTGCAAAATTCTATTTTATAACTAAAAAAACATGGATTTGAAATTTTTCGGAATCTACCAGAAAATCCAGTTTTAAAAATTTCGTTGACAAGTTGTTGGGACATTCAGAACGATGGATTACGCCTCAATTTTTAATTTTATAGATTAAAGGCCTGAGTATTCTATCTACAAGTAGCAGAATAGGAGGTCTTCAACCAAGGTAGGAGGGTTACTCTATAAAGGTAATATTTTGTATAGGAAGTTAGATTAGGCAGATAATTAAAATATATTAAGATAAGTGATCTGTTGTGCGATCGC
This sequence comes from Trichonephila inaurata madagascariensis, assembly GCA_019973955.1. Lineage (NCBI taxonomy): Eukaryota > Metazoa > Arthropoda > Arachnida > Araneae > Nephilidae > Trichonephila > Trichonephila inaurata. The sequence continues at coordinate 114,502 of BMAV01022190.1, read as the reverse complement.
TTGAATATTCAGTTTGGTTGGTTATTCTACTTAAAATTAAAGTTGTTTTTTAAAATTTAAAGAAATTTTAGTTATTCCTTAAAATAAAAGTTGTTTTTCAAATTTTATTTTTAGAAACCCACACCTCACACATCCCAAGACATAGCTATGCGGGAAATGGCTTTCAATTTAGTGACTCAATATAGGGTAGACTCAGCGCATATATACGCACCAAATGAACTACGAAAAATATTCAAATTCAAAAATTCAAATTCAAACTTCAAAATATTTCTATTTTTTATAACAAAAAAAAACCCCATGAAATTCGAAACTTTTTCTTCAGAAGTCTACCAAAAATCCAGTTTTTAATATTTTCGATTGAATGTAGTTCATTTGGTGCATTTCAACGTATGGATTAAAAAACGCCGTTAATTTTTTTATTTCAGATAAGCCAATCAGCCGGAATCGTGGAGGAAGTGAGTGTCCATCTTTTCGAGGCGGGTGTGTTCAGAGCGCTGTAACTCACGTTCTATTGGATATTTTGGGCTAAACATTTATATATACTCTTAAAATACATATAAATAAATGATAAAAAATAAAAGTTCTAACTTTTACTGGTCATAAAAAAAAATTCCCTAAAAATGCTTAAAAAACAGGCCTTCACATGGGTGAACCCCCTTAAGGCTGTTTACCATAAACAGAAGACGAAAGCGGAAATGTGTAAACATGTTGGTATTGTTAAATTACATTAAGTTCATATGAATGTTTTTGTTTCATTGATTTTTTATTAAATGCATGCATATATACTTATCTATGTAAATAAAATGTACTCTAATAAACTTAATTTTGTTAAATATATATCTTTTTCGCAATATCTTTGAGCACAAAATTCTTTTAACACGAAAAAATGTTTTAGTCTTCTTAGTTTCGTGTTTAACTATTTTACTGTATGTCTCCTTACTACTCCCTACTTTTTACCAATCATCTTTACATTCGCTAATTAAATCATTAAAAATAATGAGTAATTTTCAAATTATGTATTTTGGAAAGGATATTTAGTAATCACAACATAAATTCGGGACAAACTAATTACAGAGCAAACATCTGGCATTTTCAGTTTGGAATTTCGCACCTTTCTTCACGAATCCATTTACTGTATTTCACCTGAGACATTGTGCACCGGATATTGCCAGAAAAAGGTAAATGTAAAGAATTTAGATTAACTTTATAAACAAATGAATTTTAAAAGAACATATAGAAAGAATGATTATCCTTCACTTTAATAATTACAGTCCATATTTACTAAACCGCGATTAAATGAAACGCAAGTCATAACTGAGCAATCACGTAAATTCCAAAACCAATATGAACTATCACTGTGATTTAAGTTTGTCATGAAATAAAAATAAAATAATACTATTACTTAGATATTTAAAATATCAAGGACTTGTAGCGTCATAATCGTAGCTGTTTGTTCCCTGAAAATAATTAACTTATTTGTTTCGCGGGTCTTGGATGTGATTGGAAGTTTTCCAGTCATATTTCACTTTTCAACAAATGGAGATGTATTCATATTCCCATACAACAAGATTAACCCTACATCACAGCCCTAAGTCTGTGTTTTACAGATTTAGAGAACACAATAGTTTTACATTGCAGTCTATTATCTTCGTATTCTTTTTTTTGTTTCATAATCTAGGTTCTAATTTTCAGAATTTTATCTCCTGTGATTTGTAGGACATATTTACTACTAACCATTATTCTTTTGATTTATGATACATATTTATATAATAGAAAGGATGAAAAAATATTCTATAAAAGTCTATTTTTAACAGGGATTGATTGATTGATTGAATATTAACGTCGCACTGTTCAGCAACACGAGGGCTTTTGGCGACGGACCACGTAATTTTGAACCATGGTCAAGTGACGTGGACGACACCTGAACTGGCACCCCCCTCTCCTAACTACCACACCACACTAACGGGAGGACGCTTCAGCTCTCGACAGATTTAACGTGCATCGCTGCCCTACACGGCGGGTCTTTAGTGGTACTGGGCTCGAACTCGTGACAAGGCAAGGCAAGCCACGATCCGATACCTATACCACTCGGCTACTATTTTTAACAGGAAGTCGCACACGTCATCTGAACAAATTCTTAATTCATAAAATGAATACAAATTATGACGTCACAATGTCTAGGAGTGATATCACATGTGATTTTTTTTTTATCAAGAGAACTTTGGTATAACCGCATGTTGAATAGATTCGCCTGTTATTGAACCACGTATTGACGTAGTCCAACTGTATAAATACGTTTTTTAAGTTTCTATTCGCACAGATGCATTTTTCTTGAAAACAACGGTTCTTAAACTGTAGCCCGCGGACGCGCGGGGGTCCCCAGTGCCTTTCTAGGGAGTCCACGGCCTCTCTCATTTAATATTAATATTTCCCTCTTGTACAGGTTTTGAAAGTCCATGAGGAAAAATTGAAAGATGTGCCATCCAGTGGCGTAACGAAGGATATTAGAGTCCCCTTCAAATTTTGTCTTTAATATTTTATAAATTGGTTAAATACGTACTTGGCGTCAGTCAAGCTTTGGATCCCCTTGCGATGCGAGTGTGTACGTAACGCCACTGGTGCCATCCCTGACTAGATCACTAAATTGACCTCAATGAAAAAACTGTACTAAAACATATATTTTGATCAAGAATATTAATTCGTTTTTGTTTTTATTGTTCGCAAGTACAAAGAATAGATGTTTACTGTTTTCTTTAATAAAAATAGAAGTATTAAAAATATCTGTATAAGATGCAGAGGCAGTTTTAGGATTATTGAGGAACCTTTAAACCCCTCAGTCATGTGTTGAGAGTCAGGGAGGGATGTTCAAATCTTAGGGGGTCCGCGATGTCAGGGGCGCGACAATCGAAAGTTTAAAAATCGCTGCTTTAAAGTATATATACTTCCTATTATGTTCGTAATTATTAAGAATTTTAAAATAAAATCCAAATCAAAAATGAATTTATGCTTTCTCCCAATGGCATATAAATATGTAGAATTAGAATTTCGATTTACGTAATCTCGTTTGATTAAATCTTAATAATTCAAGCAGTTTAATTTCTTTACTTCCGCATAACACATTCCACAGATTGACTACATTTCATAATTGGTACATCTAATTCTAAAAAAAAATATTGAAACAGTTTTTGCAATATGATAAATGCTTGATAGTGCGAGTGAAGAAATTAAGTCTCCAAATACCCCCCAGAACAAAACTTTTTCCATGTATCTTTTTATAGAAAAAAAAAAAAAAGAGGCTAAAATTTTATGTGTCACTGACAATTTTCCAAAAAATAATATTAAATAAAAAAATATGAAGCTTTGCATTCTGGTTTATGAAGAAAAAGAACAAAGCTTCTGGGTAGACTCTGCCATTCCCAAGGGACAAATACGTTGCACTCTTAACAAAAAGGTAGTTGAAACCAAACCACAAATCATTTTATTTTGTGTGTGCTTTCTGAGAAAACACTTTCATTCACAGATAAGAGATCTCGTTCCCTATACGAAAACCAGGTGCCACCTACCAGAATGACATTCCTAACCTCCAACGTGCCACAATGCGTGCATCTTGGCACGGCACTCGCTCGAGTTCATAAGCCGATTTGGGTCTACACGCACGCCGCCCGGTCTACCATGAACACGTCCTCCTGTGTTCACTGAATGATCAAATTGGTAACCAGCCTCCTGTGCCAAATGTGGAACTGCACAACCTCGACCTGCCCGTGAGAACGCATTACTTTCTTACTTTTTAGCCCTTTTAATTCCTTTTTTATGAGGGACTTTCGTTGAGCGATAAATATAGATTAGGAGATTTTGTTCCTTTGCCATCCTTGCGACAGAGACGAGTGACATTTCCATCGGAATTCCTTTGTGCAGTTGAAACAAAACTGGAAGATTGTTTAACAGTTTCATTTTGAATGTCGGAGGTAATTAAAGCGAGTAATTTGTGGACATAAGTTTGATAATGAACAGATAAGCAATGAAGATTTGCAAGTATTGAAGAAGTGAATGTTTAATTAACGTCGCACTATAAAGCAACAAGAGGGCTACTGGCGACGGATCTGGTAATTTTGAACCTCGGTCAGTGATAAGGGCGATAACTTTGCTGGCACCCTCTCTCAAAACTACCGCATCACGTGGACGAGGGACTTTGAGCCGCAACAGATTTAACGAGCATCAGCTCCTCTACACGTCGAATCTTCAATGGCACTAGGGCTCGAATTCATGAAACACAGGCCACACGCATGGAATTTTTTACATATTACACCTCCGCAAACAACCCTCCACAGCCTTGGGAGTAGATCTACGCAAAACGCGCTCGTAGAGGATCTGAAAACAAAAGAAACATGTCCAGCCTTTTTCCTAGTCTGCAGGAGTATTTCAGTTGTGTTCAGGCAGGTGTAAAAAGGAAATTTGTCTATTATGTCCCCACAACCCCCTTTGGGAGTCGATTTTTGCAAAAGGATCTCAACAAAAGCATGCCCATCAAATTTCAGGAATGTAGGTCTAATAATTCAAAAACGGGAATTTTTATCTGACTCGCCCCCGCATTTCTCTTGAGAGTCGATTTATGTAAAAGAAGTTCTTACCAAATCTCAACTCAACTAAAGAAACATGCCAGGAAAAGAACAAAAGGAAAATTTTGCCGAAAACATCCAAAACAACTCCCCGGGAATCGATTTTCGAAAAACTCATTCTTAGCTCAACAAAAGAAAAATGTATGCTAAATTTCAAGTTTGTAGGTATAAAATATTACCAGAGATCTCGCGATGGAAGTAGTGCGTGAGTCGCTTTTTTAATAAATATATACAGAGAGACGTGTAGCGCTTTTCTAAATTTAATTTCAGTCCAGTAATATTGACAAATAAAGGAGAAAGTTGGTGCCTTGAAACTCAAATTAACACCTTAGGTCTTAATCCAAAACCAAAGACTTAGTTTACTATAGATACTGTCTCTAACTTTTATCATTTTCTCTTATAACTCGATGTTTTACTTTAAATATAACTATGTAGGTAAATTTGGTATTACATACTTTTAAATGCTCAAATTAACAATTATGTTTCGAAATAGGATAAAGATCAGCTTAAGGTATCCGACTACGTTCGGAACCGTGATTTTGCAAAAGCGTATAAATGGATAATATTTAGGATATTTAGTGTCACTTAGATTAGAAAATGTATATAAATTTGTTTTAAGAATAATATTACAGTAAAAAATTATTTAAGTACACTATTTTGACAAAAAATGAACATAGAATGACCCATATTCAAAATATTCTCCTTTTGTGAAAAATGCTTCTATTATAATAATATTTTGCCTGTATATAGCTCAGACCTCTGTACAGAGGCTCAAATAGAAATTTTTAAATATATAACTTAGAAGTGGGTTGATTCATGTTTTACGACAACAGAGGGGAGAAATTTTAAGAAAAAAACGCCGATAATTATTTCAAATGGGTTGTAAATCTGAAAATAATGTGAATTTTTCAAAAATCGTAGTTGAGCATCTGTGCAGAGATCTGAGCTATATACAGGCAGAATATTATTATAATAGAAGCATTTTTCACAAAAGGAGAACATTTTGAAAAAAAGGATATTCTAAGTTAATTTTTTGCCAAAATATTGTATTTGAATTTTTTTTTTGTCAAAATGTCCTTAAAACAATCTTATACATGTATTCTAATCTAAGTGACACTAAATATCATGAAAATTATCCATTTATGCGTTTTTAAAATCACGGTTCCGAACGTAGTCGGATACCTTAATCCTTACATAAATATTCCTATGATTATAAACATTAACAAACACTGTTGACGCGTCAGCCTGTCTACAACGAACCCAAACATCTACTTAGGGAAAAAAGAAAAAAACCCCAGTAAACTATAAACAAACTAGACTAAACCGCAAACTTTTTTTTTTTATTTACATTTCCTTTTCATTCAAAAACACTGGTTCTTCTTTCCCTCTTAATAATTTACCACCCTTACTACACACAATGTCAGTGGTCCAAACCACCACCAGGAATGACATTTCTGACTTTCAACATACATCTATTAATGAGCATCCATCTTGGCACGGCGATCACCTTGAGATAGAGAGGGAAGAGTTCATAAGCCGATTTGGGTCCGTAACTCTTACTAACACGAACGCCACCCGGTCTACCTGGAGAATCGCAACGCTTGTTCCACCAAACGGGTAACCATTCCCCAGCCAAAAGATTCTTCTTTTTCTTTAGTTCTCCCTTAATACATGAACTTTTTTTCTTCCATTCAAAAGGTAAATATAGATTACAGATCCGTTAATTTGTCATCCCTGTTATAATAGACAGGTAACTCTTCTGACGCAAGTCTCGGAAAAGATAGGATGCCGCGTGAGGTCACACACGAGGACGACTTTCTGGATCCCTTCCCTCTGAACGTGGGGTGGTTTCCTAGAAAGAGAGACATCCCGTTTCGAATGTTGGAAGCGGACCAGAGCTCCTCGGCAAGGTGCAGCCCCAAACCAAAAGAGAGAATGGTGCAGCGAGAGATAAAGGAGCATATTTATAGTACGGAATCGCAGAATTGGGGTAAACGGCCCCCTCCGAGTTGGGAGGGTTCATTTTGAAATCGTTATGATAACGATCAATGAATAGAGAGAATGGGAATTTCGGGTTCACTGCAGAAAAATTCTAGTGTCTAATGATGCCCGGAGGGGCTTGCACGTGTCGCCCGGGGGGTTATTTATATCCCGTGTATCCAAAGACAATATTTTTAGAAGTATCTACCGAGTCCCAAGTGATGTAATGATTTATTTGAAAGCGAATTTTTATTCTAACAGAAAGGGAGTTTAAAATAACATTTAAAAAAATCGTCAATTGGCAGAAAGAAATATGCGTTATATTACAGGGCGAAAAAAACAAATGAGTTTACAAAACTACCTGTGGCGAATAGCTTTGGTATCGAAGAATGATGGATAATCGAGCGAAAACAAAGTTTAAACACAAGACATGCTTTTTGGAACATATAACATCTACCATTACCTGCCTAGCGCACCTGGATGCGTTAAATCGCATGTTCGACTGTTGAAAGCAGCATTAACTGGGTAATGATACGCACAAGGCGTTCTATGCCTTCTTTGAGGTCGGATGGGATGTGAGGGCATGGGATCTCGGTAGACCATGGACTTGAGGTATACTCACAGCCAAAAAGATTCGTCGAGGGATCTAGGAGGGCAAGCTGTAGGAAAATGCCAGCTGATGACTTTGTCGTCACCGAGCACTTGTTTCACACAACGGGCGTTGTGTGGAGAGCACCATCCTGCATAAACACTGTGGTTGTATCACTTCGCCTTGCCTGAAGAGCCGGAGTAACGGATTGCTCTATGTTAACGACATTTGCATATATTAATAGTTTACATAGCATAACGCCTTCTAGTGGTGGTTTTTAAATTCATTTTTTTTCCACCTCGATAAAATTTCCATCACTTCATTATGTCATTACCCAATTTTCATGCAATTCTGCTACAGACTGCTCGCAAATTTCAAGTTTAATTATAGACCCCCAGTATATCAATTGTAGCGATTCTTTAAGAGGGGTTAATAAATAAAAAATAATGGATCACGTTAGAAGAGGGATATTATTAATTTATTGAACAAATTCCGTAGCTGGCGTTGTTTCTGTCGATTCGTGGGTTCGAGACTTGGAGTCAACGAAGACCCGATGCAAGTTAAAATTGTCGACACTCCAAGTCCTAATTTTGGCGTGGTGGGAAAGTTTGGAGAGTGAAGAACCAGCTTAGATGTCGTCCTCCTCCTCACTTTAACGAGATTCATTCCGAGATCTGTCACCAATGACCTTAGAGTGTATCTTGTAAGTGCAACATTAATAAACAATCCAATCAAACCGAAAAACTTTATCCCCCAAAAATCTGAAACCCTCTGCTCTGCCCACCTTAGAAACGTACACATTCGTTACTAACCTTCTCGCTTTCTGAAACCACTACTTCATAATGCCCTTTCTCGATAATTTATATTGAGTATCTTACGCCTTTTTGTTTGAATTAATGTTGGTCTATCGCTACACATTGACCATCCGCGAAAGATTCCGTAATTTTGTGGCTCGGTTATGTGACCACATATCTCCCGACTATATTTGCGTTCGAGTCTCAGCCGAACTATCAAGACAACCAATATAGATTCAGTTTGAAATGTTAATTAACCACTTGCATTCATTTTAAAGTTCTTAATTGTTAATTAACTGAACTTAGTTAATCTGTTAAAATCGTTTTACTTCAGTACATTACTCTAAGAATTGTTCACTTTTCCATGAGCGCACAATTAAACTCTTCTGCACGCTTTGTGTCTTTTTTTTTACTCAAACTCAACGCCAGCAATTCGGATTTAATTGATTTATTAAGGCTCCATTCTAAAGCAACATGAGAGCTAATGACGAAGAACCTCGAAATTTTGAACCATGGTCAAGTGACGGGAACGATACCTGAGCTGGCACCCACCCCCTCCGCTCCAAGTAATCACACCACGCTAACGGGAGGACTTTGAGTCAAAACGCGTTTCACGTGTATCAGCCCTTCTATATGCAGGATCTTCAGTGGCACTAGAGCTCAAACTCATGACATGCTGCCAACGAGTCCATGACTATGACCAATAGACTAACACAGCCACACATAATAGCTTATAATGTTGTAACGGCGTTGCACATAGTGCACTAGGAGGCTTGACACATAGCACACGATAGACTAGAAAGAGGGCGCTGCTGTGAACTGTTTTTTGGCCATTGAGCGGGAAGGAGAGAAGGTGGTGGTCTCGAACGTGAAAATGGAAGACGATGCCTGCAGTTCCCTATGCGATTTATAATTGTAAATAGAGTTGTAGATATAGTGATGTGCTTTGAAGAAAATAATAAAAACGGTAAATCCGGTTATTTTGTGTGAGTGATTATTAATTAAACAACAAGACGATCTTACAATGTGTTACTGACAGGGGCTGGAAAACAGGGGATGTCATTTCTTTAATACGAGTAAAGGAAAGCCCCGACAGACTAGTAGTTATGGTCACTAACTCGTGGCTCGCGTGTCATGAGCCCTTGTACCACCGTGTTGAGGAGTTGATGCACGTTAAATCTGCCATGGCTCAAAGTCTCTCTCTGCGTGGTATGGTAGATAGGAGGGTGTGCCAGCTCAGGTTTTTTTTGGTCTTGTCACTTGACCGCAGTTCAAAATTGCGACACCTGAGCACCCTTTTCGTTACTTCCACTCCCCGTCAACTTGATGACTTTGAGCTAAGATAGATTCAAAATGTATCAGAACCTCTACACGGAAGGTCTTCAGTGGCATCAGGACCTTAAACTGCAACTCGACAGTCAACAGACTGCCAACTGTAGGTTCGCGACCTCGATTACCGCAGCAACCCGATAGTTGAGGAGAAAACATGAAAAAGCAGATGGGAGGAATATTTTTAGGGAAAACTTAAAAAGATAACATTCAATAGATTAGAAGGAGGAAAATAATTCAGTGAAGCCTAACGAATGACAATTAAGTGATGGGCTCAATTCGCAACGGTCACATTGCATATCGTCGGTCTAATTATCAGACTGCGTAACTCCATCTGGGATGTTAATTTGATACAGTAGGGCTGGGCGCCAAGTTGTTGTTTATGTTCGCCAAGATAGGCGATAATATTACAATCGTGAATTGTAAATTAAACAAAAACAAAAAGCTTTTTGCATATCTCAGCTGAACAACAAAAAAAAAAATATTACATTTTAAGTCTAATATCTAATAGCTGATAAAAGGATTTTTTTATTTATAACTCCCCTTAAATCTCTTGTGAGTTGATTTTTGAAAACACCTTCCTAAACTGATCTCTGCTCAGCAAAAGTAACCCATTGTTGCAAATTTTGTGTAATGAAAGCTTAAAATAGTTTAAACAATTTATATCTGGAAGTGTAATACATTAATATTATTTTCTGTTGTATTTATTTTATGTTAAAATCTTGCCATCACCTCTCCCTTCGAAATCTAGTTTTATTATGAAATAAATAAAAAAAAAAATGATTATACTGATCGAAGGAATAAATTAAAAAGTGGAGCGCGCACTGAGGCATGGCGTAGACAAAACAAAAGGGAATGCTTTGCTTCACTGTTGCTTGGCGCGATTAAGAAATCGCGCCAAAAAGCGCTTTGCACTCCTATATCAAATTAGTTAGACTGGTGGGAGTTACGTAGTCTGATAATTAGGCCGACGATATCCAATTGCGTGTTCACCAACGAATTCAGAGCTGGCATCTGTTTCGTATTTGTTACTGTTCTGATAAAAGTTCATATGCAGCTTGGAATTTTACAAAATTTTTCAAGAAAATTTGTGTAAAAACTGAAAGCAACAGCCAACAGTGAAGTTTATGAACTAATCGGCTGGAAACACTGCTTTTGTATGTATCATGTGACCATTACGTCACTTGAATAGAGCTCATTATTTCGAAGGTCTACGATTTTTAAAATACGGAAGAATGAAACACCGAAAACAGAAGATAAGTATAACGTTTCAACAAATCAGCCACAGTCTCGGGGAATTTTTCTCCTACACCCTATCACTCCTAAATAAATTTAATTAATTTGATGATGAAGAATATTTAAATGAGCGAAAGAACACATCAATTTAAACTACAGTGGATAGAAAAAAAAATTTTTTTTTCTAGAATATCAGAACTTACTATACGGAAAAGATGTTCTGGGAAAAAAAATTAAGGAGGAAATATAAGTTTGCGTATTTGAGCTTTTTTTTCTTTCTTGATGGTATAAAGTCAAAGCAATTTTTCTTACGGAAAAACAGGCATTTTAGTACTTTTTTTAAATATTTACTGCCATGAGGACATCTACTAAATGGTTACAAGAAGAAAAAAAACACATCAGGTATGTTTGATATCTTTTTCAGTATTAAATTTTAAATTTAAAAAAAAAACTTACAGCCGAAATTACAGCGCACAATAAAATGGAAGACAGCTGGGGTTTGCAACGTACTACACATCGTACTTATCACTAATCAGTACTCACTTATTAATAATAGTCGCTTTTAATTACTCATATTATACAGAAAATATCAAAATTTTGATTCTAAAATCATCTAACCAAAATTATATATAACATTTTCCCCATTTTACGAAAATTCAACCCTTGTTTATGGCAATATTAAATTTTGAAATTATTATTTTTTTTTAATTATTTTTCTCTTTATTTCAATGCCATGGAACATTTTTTCCACATAGGTAAGTTCTGATTAATAACAACTTCTTTTTCTTCAAATAATCGCGATCCACGCAAATGTTTATGCAACAAAACTCAGTGGCTACGTTACTATACAGCAAACTAACAAGAAACTGCAGTCCTTTCAACCATGGCGCATTGTGGATATGTTATACATTCTGGCAAAGAAACAAACTTGATTCATGGTGTGAATCAGACAGGATTCTCGGGGGTTGACGAGCGGAAACATGCAAGGAGCAGAGACCCTTGCTTCTCAAAGAAAATACTAGCCATTCAGGAGTCTTAAGAAAACACCTCTATGTCTTAGCAAAGAAGAAAACACTGGGATATAAATCTCTGCCGCTCAAAAAGAATGGAGCATTTTTTCAACTTCAGCATACGACAACTCTTCCATCAATAGCTTTCTTAAATCTTTCGCCAACGAAATCTCTCACTCACTTTCTCGAATATAATGCAGTTCTTAATCGTGATTTAATGTATTTTAATTTGAGATGGCATCCCTACTTGAGATTTTTATTTTCCGCCGGACATTTTTGTTGCACTGGAACCATGCCATTTGTATTTAAAACTACAACATAATACAACTTGTTAATAGGTTGAAATTGCCATTGGTTTAATTTTACACACAATTGGAAAATCCTTAGATTGAGTTATTTTAATTTTAACTTTTCTTGATTTTTCATGTTTTAACTATCAGAAAAACGAGGATATTTCTTTTCAATGGGCTAAATTCCTGTGACGTCATAGTCACATGACAACTACAATCCCGTGTTTTCAGCCAATCGGTTGATAAAATAATGTGACGTCAAAATCACTTGATAAATGTAATCACGTGTTTCCAGTCAATCAGATCATGCTCTGCTGCCAACTTTTGCTTATTGCAGAAACTTTCTTTTAAAAAGTACATATCTGGCAACAATAAAACCCACTTAAGTAAGCAAAATACACTTGATTTAAAAATACAAAATAAGATTTTTTTTTTTTAATTTTGAAAAACTTTTTAACGAATCTTAATACTAGAACATTATTACCCAACATCAAATTCGAAATGTTGTCTAAATTTTACAAGTAGAAGAACATGGACAAGTCTAATGTCAGTTTTGAGTTCAATGGAAAGCGTGAGATTGCATTTATCACGTGACCATCGCGAATTTAAATTATGAACATCGCGTTTATTATGTTCATAGTATCAACATCGCTACTGAAGCCCCGCCCCGTCTTGTGGAATTAAGTTGCAACAATGAGGGATAAATTACTAACGTCTATCAATAACAACATCATAATTTATCAAGGAATGCGGTTAGAACTTTTTACACTCCGTCCGCAGTTCTCAATCCATCCCTGCCCAAAAGCAACGCCTTTAAATCAACCAATAATAGTTCATTATCAGATAAAGTAACGCAAACAATATCACTAAAATATCACTATCTAATCAGGATGAAGCGTTGCTTATTATAGAAATAGCGAAGGATACATATTTATAATCGAGAAAATTATATAAAGAGGCTGAATTAAAACCATTTGAAATGTTTGATCAGTTGATTTTCTACAATCAAGAAAATATTTCACTTCAATTCTTTGCTCAAAATTAACAGGCTTAGTGGTGAAATAACTTTAATTCGAACTTAACTAATTGTAATGCAATATAATTGAAAATATGTTGCAACTTAAAACACAGATTATTTGCACCCCCCGAGAAAGGGAATTATAAGCGCATCTTCCGTATCCGATGGGATAATTCAATCAGTTTTTTTTAAAAAAAAGTAATTAATTATTTCGTTTGGCACAGTGGCAACGATAATTTCTGTGCTGATTTATTTTTATTCCACCGATTGCTGCATGTAAAAATATCGTCTACTTTAATATTTGTTGCTTTAATAGTTATTCTGTATGTTGTGTGGTTTGGTATTTTAATAAAATGAAGGGGAAAAAATTTTGAAATGGCTGTTTGGAATTCACGGAAACTAGGAATAAGAAAATATAATACATTTTATAGTAGGACAAGTATAATTTTGCGGTAATAATAAGATCTTTAGTAAATGATCACTGAATTAGAATTTTCATTCTTTACTTTGTAAAAGTACTCATTGTTTAATTATTAACAATTTAATGGATAGAGGAAATTAAATGGAGATGGTATTCATCTATCGCGCGCGCGCGTGGATGATACATTTTTCATTCCAACTTTCGTCGTTTTATACATGTTTTTTAAACTTACATTAGGCATGATTTCGCATAAAAATTTCCTACCTGTAAAAATTTGAATCATTTTAACATTCCAAATTAATAGAAGTAAAAAAAAAAACTTGCTTTCTATTTATTTGTTAGATCCACAGTTCACGTTTATGAATCATTACCCCCAATACCAAATCATTCAATTTTTTTTTAAAAAGTACTTTTGGTTATATATATATATATAAATATTTCATCCACCGTATATTCCAGTGTATAACACGCACCTATACTTTTAAACAGTTTTAAGTATATTCGCCATACAACGGGCACCGTTTCTTTTTCTTACGAAGAAATCTGAAATGAACATATGGAATGCTTTTATCTTTTGCAGTCTGGAAATAATCTGATTGGATAATTAAAGCACAGAATGAAATTAAACCTGACATAATTAAAAATCCATTTAAAAAGAGAGGGAGAGAGTAGAGTCTATCCTACCAATCTAGTTGGAACGGAAGATGGTTATTTATTTATGGATCACAGTATCAATCATGGAGAAGACGAAACAGAATTCGATGATGTACCTGAAGATAAAACGCACACCGAATAGGATGATTTTTATGAAATTTAGTGTCACTTAGATTAGAAAATGTACATAAAATTGTTTTAAAAAAATAGTATTAAAATAAAAAAATTATTTAAGTACAACATTTTGACAAAAAATGAACATAGAATGACCCATTTTCAAAATATTCTCCTTTTCAGAAAAATGCTTCTATTATAATAATGTTTTGCCTGTATATAGCTCAGACCTCTGTACAGAGGCTCAACTAGAATGTGTGTGTGTGTTTGAAATATATAACTTAGAAGTGGGTTTATCCATGTTTTACGACAACAGAGGGAAGAGTTCATTTTTTGCCAAAATATTGTATTTAAATAATTTTTTGTCAAAATGTCCTTAAAAGAATTTTATACATGTATTCTAATCTAAGTGACACTAAATATCATGAAAATTATTCATTTAAGCACTTTTTTAAAATCACGGTTCCGAACGTAGTCGGATACCTTAAAAACACTCAAAAGACTAAACATATGCTATTTTTAAAAAAGAGAATCCCAAATCATTTTCTTAAAATAGACTCACGTAAATTTGAAACAGTTAAAAAAGTTTTACCCACTGGGGATCAATTATTACCTCTGATAACAGAATATTTCATGAAATCAAGAATAGATTAAAAACCTGGCAAATAAGGCTTTTTATGGACTGAGGAGGTTTTTGAAGTGTACATGTCTTTCAAGAAACACAATTTTAATTTACAAAACTCTTATTAGACCAGTTCTGACAGATGCATCTGAGACTTGGACAACAACAAAACTGGGACAAAATCAAATAGCATACTTTAGGAGAAAAATACTTCGAAGTATACTTGAAGGTGTAAAACTAAAACAATAGCTGGAGAAGATATAAATTTGAATTCTATAGAATTTATAAACAACCTGACATCATTAAATACATAAAAATAATTAGAATGAATTGGATGGCCCATATAGTTCGAATGCCAGATAATAATGCTGTCAAAAAGATACTGCAGTTCAAAATCACTGGGATTCGGAAGCGTGTAAAACCAAAGACTCAGTGGAATCAGACTTTAAGATTATACATGATAAAACTTGGAGAACGAAGGTGAAGCAGAGGTCACTGTGGAGGAAACTTCAAAAGAAGGCACTGGCCCTCGAGGAACTGTCTTGCCGGATATGATGATTATGATGAAAAATATTCTCATCGTTTTAATTTAAAAGAAATTTTTCTTCAGAAATAGAAATTCGTATGATTCACTTACACTGTCAAAAAATTAAAACATCCCAGGAAACAACGGGTGGGGGCTATAAACGTCTATTATTCCACTTTTCTCTTGCTTCAAAGTCTAGCTATGTCTCTGAAAAGCCGATAAAAAAAATGCGCAAATTACTGCCAGTCTAGACTTCAGGGTTTCCACTATGCCACCGAAGTAAAAACGAAGGACTTTTTTCCCACGCTTTATCATTTCAAGGTCTCAATCCCACCATAACTACCAGTGACGAAATTTTAAAGCGTGTGCCCCTGAAACCATCAGTACATTCTTCAATTCAAAGAACGATTATAAAGATTTCATTGTTGGACATTTCCGATCATCCATGGTGTTTTAATCATCATCGTTATTATTATTTTATCACATCACTCATCAACACTGCAACTTTATATAATTTTTTTATTCCTTCATTAAAAAAAAAAAGAAAAAGAAAACTGAATCGTATTTTTTTTTAAACAAATGTGTAACTTTAATTAATAATAACCAATGGAGATTGGAACTAATATGGCGAAATGAAAGCCGGTTGCACACGAGGCAACTTTGTTAGTCGACTCGTTTTTTGGCACCACTCCTCTCGAGTGAAGAGGGGAGAGAATTCCTTTCACAAGCTGACACAAAGTTGACTGAAAAGGGAGCGCTGGGCTCTCTCATCGGTACCGAAAAAGTACTAATAAAAAGATTTCTCCATTTTTAATACACAAGTAGCAGCTAGGGATTGCAATATCGGATCAAAAGTTCAAAACCGGGGTATTCGGTATTTTTTAGATCTTAATACCGGGATACTGATTTTAATACCGGTAGTAAAAATTTTAGAAAAAAAAAGAAAAAAAACACAGGTGTTTCTTTGTTTTATTTTCCGCTTTTATTAGAGATTGAAAATATCATTTTTTTCCAAAATAATCTGACATAACTGATGTCTTGGGTTTAGAAACTGTGCTTAAATTTGTATCCTCACCGCAATTAGATTCTTTCTTCTTTAACAAATTTGTATCATGTTTCGCTTTTAAATGTGTATGAAGTCCACTTGCACTTCCTCATTCCTACATTCACTTTCATAATTCTTGAAAAAATTTTTACATTGTGCCGCTATATTCTTTTCATCATATAAATAATGAAACTAAACCGAAATATTATCAACAGATCTTTTGTGTTCTTTAAAGTTATTTTTATTCAATATTTCATTATTTATGAGTATATACACAATGAATCCAAAAAATATTTTGAACACTAAAATATGACATGCAAACACAATGTGAATAACAAACTCACCAATTTAAAAAAAATATCGAAATATTACGCACTTTCTTCACAACTGCAACCTTTTTTCACAGATACAAATATCAGAGTACGAATCCTGCGTGTGTGCAGTATCGCGCTGAACTGTAATAGGATAGTTTTGGCCCACCTCCTTGGATGATTCACATATTTTATCACTTCTCTTGACTGCACGATGCAACTTTATACTCACAGTCTAATTTCGCCCGTTAGGGAGAGATAAAAAGAAAAACGTATACTATTTTGCTATGTTGGTGATCCCTGAACATATAGTGGAGACAGTTTAAAAAATGTCTGGTAAATACCTTAAAAACGGTATTTAAACTTGTGAATACCATATTACAAAACTGTACAAAAGGCTCAAAATACCGGTATTTGGTATCCCGGTATTGCAATCCCTAGTAGCAGTGTATGAAGAGCGTAGTTTCTACAATATCATTTTATTAGAGCCAACTAGGAAGGAGAACATGGTTTTCCAGAGCGTCTTTTAAGGAATGCCATTTGACCTTGTGTGAAGGAACAAATTCTCGACTGCTCCTTTTATGTGCGGCACAAGTTGATTCGTATGAAAGGGCCTAAAGCTCTCGCAATGTAGAGATGCCAGAGGTGCATGCAGGAATTTTTCAAGGGGGGCAGTGGCGTAACGAAGAACATTAGGGCACCCTGCAGGTTTTGAGTCCAAGCCGGATCTTATGTACTTGGCATCGCTCAAACTCCCGCGGTTGATTGATTGAATATTTACGTCGCACTGTTCACCTACACGAGGGTTTGGCAACGGACCACGTAATTTTGAACCATGGTCAAGTGACGTGGACGACACCTGAGCTGGCACCCCCTTCTTCTAACTACCACACCACACCAACGGGAGGACGTTTCAGCTCTTGACAGATTTAACGTTCATCGCTGCCCTACACGGCGGGTCTTTAGTGGTACTAGACTCGAACTCGTGACAAGGCAACCACGATCCGATACCTATACCACTCGGCTACCGCTCCCCCGCGGAGCAGGGTGCACGTTACGCCACTGGGGGATCCAGGGTCGAAAGTCCACTATTCTAGTATCGTGCTCCAATATACTCAGCCCCAACATATTTTTTTGATTTTGTCGATTTTCGGGAACAAAAAACCAGTAAAAATTAATTATTGAATATATAATTAGCATTAATTAATAAAATTCATTATTAATTACAAATACTGTATTAAATTTTACGTACTATATACACAGAATAATAATCAATCGGAAAAAAATCAAGGGCTTTTGGGGGGGTCCAGACCGGGGACCCTCCCCCCTCCTCCTTGTGAGCGCCACCACTGAAAGATGCTGATGCACGTTACTTCTATTGAGGTTCAAAACCCTCCCGTAGGCGAAGTGTGATAATTTGGAGAGGGTGACAACTCAGACGTCGTCCCCGACACTTGAACGTGGTTCAAGATTACGAGGTCCGTCGCCAATAGCCTTCATGCTGATTTATATTCATGAGCTCTTTTATGATATAAATCAAATTCAAACATATAAAAGAGAAATGGTAATATGTGCGTGCCTGCAAAAAAAGGCTTTCCTACTTTACGATGTTCTATGAATATTTAAAAGGATATAGGCCAATAGGAGATCAATCACAAACTCGTTCAACATTGACGCAATTCATTGAAGCCTTAAAAGTGACACATTTCTCGACGAGCTCTGCACATTGCATCTGCTACCAGACAGCAAGGTGGCACCTGGCAACAAAAAAGACGTGTCTCCGCAAATACACCCGAAGAGCCGATTAAAGGTAAGCCCCGAGTATCGAAACATTTCCAGCAATTTTGGCTCTCGACCAGGAAATGCAGAGCAGAAAAAGGGAAGGTTGGGATTTCATTCAATTGCATCATCGTAGTCAGGTGTGTCTGAGGAGGGACGAGAATGAAAAAAAGAATCTTAAAAGACAAGTTCTCTAATGTATCTCTCCTTGACTCCCAGAAGAGAGACAGATTTAACTTTCTGGAAGAAGATTAATTTTTTTCTCTCTCCTTCGAGAAAATAGAATTATAAAAAGAAAGGTCGGCTTGTGTCTACGTGATAAATTGAGCGAAAGAGAATTTGGGTAGAAATCTACATGAAAGCGGGGCTTGGATAAAAAGATTTGAAACAAAATAACTGTCAACACGACAACAAAGCGGATGTAAGGATGCTTAATATTTTTTTAAAGAAATTAATAAAAAGAAGAGAGAGAGAAGAGAAAAGGGGATTAATAAATTTAAAAAACTAAAAGCCAGGGAGTTGGCATTATCGCATTATATAGTCTTCAAACCGTTTTCGATTCACGCAACCCTTGGAACTATAAAGAGTTTTCGTGGGAACCCTCCACACACACACTTAAAAGAATATATCTTAAAATAATATTTAAAGTATATCAACATCTTATAGATACTTTATATAAAGGCAATTAAAAAAAGTACTGTATTTGTTAATAAAAAAATGTTAATTTTAATACCCTTGCATTATATTTAGGAAATGGAATATGTGCTTGCATTTTTTTTTACACAATCTGTTGATGTCTAGGTCAGGGGTCGGCAACCTGCGACTCGCGAGCCACATGCGGCTCTTTGGATGTGAAGCTGCGGCTCTTTAGTTCCATACGCAAATATTATTTATTTTATCAAAAAAGTTGCCCTTTTTGTCAGATCTTCCCAAGGTCCAAAAGAAGAACTTCTAGGATTGCTACCGCTCTCGGGACAAACTAGAGGGGAAGATATAGCGAATACCGTGCAAAAAGGCCTTGAAGACAGTAAGATCGATTTAAATGAAATCGTTTCAATAGCAACTAATGAAGCCAGAAAGTATGACAGGAAAAATTAAGGGGCAACAATGATTCTTCAAAATAAACCACGAAATTTTTACGTTTCACTGCATAACACACCAATAAACGCTTTGTGCAAAAACATTTGTTGTAAGTAAATGTTTAATTGTTTTATATTTTAATAAATAATAAGTAATTATCTAATAATGTCATATATATATTTTGTTGTGAAAAACACTACTTATATATGAATAATTAGATATTTTTTCTTATGAATAAATAATTAGGGTTTTTTTTTTAAATCAAAAAACTTTATTTATGCAAGAACTATTTAATGTTGACAAGAAAAAATTTTGTGGCTCTTTAAAACTTTGAAATTTTGTAAATTGTAATTTTTGGCTCTTTCGATTCAAAAGGTTGCCGACCCCTGGTCTAGGTCTATTGAAATTAACTGAAGTCTCATTTCTCATACTCTGAGTTTAATTGGTTTTGATATTTTGTTTTTGTAGCTACTCATGTTGAGAAATATTTTCACTTAAATCCACTGTTTTAAATAACTTTAAAATGTTTCTAGCTGTGTGAGAAATCCTGTATATTTGCATGAATTTGCAACCCACAATTTAGGAGCTGTTCTTGCTTAAATTCAAACTTTAACGTCGAATCTGTTCATATGTCGATAAGTTGTTCTCTTTCCTTCAATATAGATGACTATTTTCCACAAATGAAAAAAGATGTATTTTCCATTACAAACCTATTTAATTTTGTAACACATTGCACTAATGAGTAGAAAATATATATACTCATAAAGTGTGTGTTTGCAAATGTATTCTCCGCAGAAACTAGCACTGCGATGTACCACATAAAAGGGATAAACTAATAGTTCGTAAAATGTGTGACGTGAAATGACGTCAGGTTAACTGTAAGATAAATTTCTTGCAATTTCGATACCGAGAAGTCTTCGGAACAAAACTATCTTTTAAACAGGGGGGAGGGGACCTCAAAAGAATTTCGATTACTCATCACAAAAACAAGAATACATAGACCCAACATGCTAAAAATCAATTCTCCAATACAAATAAAATAAGCCGAAAGCTTGAATTATAACATAAAATAAGAAAACCTGAATCAGCAAGTAAAATATTTCATCAAAAAACTAAAAAGCGAAAGAAATAAATGAGAAGTTCCTTGAAATGTATTCTTCAACAAAGAAAAGGGGGAAAGGAAATCTACCTTCAAGCCGTTTCCTCAAAAAAAATATTTTGGAAAGGTTTTGCTAGGTAATGTCTGGGTTCCCATTCTGTAGCCTGATGTAACACCGCCGCGAAACAATTACCTCTTTTATTTCGGGACTCTCCTTGGAAATTTTTGCCATATTTTTTTGTTACCCGCCTTTTGTCTTTGGAACTACCTACTTCCAAATTTTCAATCCTCTCAGCAACTGAAATTAAGTCCTTGGGTTTGAAATATCTCAAGAAAGATTCTTACCCTATATTAAACTGAAAACTAAGGTGACTGAATACGTTTGCTACTGTGATTTGGAAAAAGCTTATAAATGAATAAATTTTTTAGTATTTAATATCACTTGAATTTTCTATCGAATAATTATATCTTTAATGAAAATTGTATTTAATTAACAAAAGGAGTAATGCAATATTTTATCAAAAATAATTATTCTTGTTCAATTTGGGGAAGAACGGAGACAATACTTGTGATTTCAAAATATTTAAACACCGTTGAAAAAAAAAGCGTCAATAACAGCACCACTGTTAGCAGTCGAAACATTTTGATTTGTGTTCATTTCGAGCTTGAGTTCATCATTCATAAAAGCTATGAGCGGCTCAGCTTTTGGCAAACTGAAGTTGAAGTTAAAATCACCACTCAAAATCAGGGGAAGCGAGTGATAATTTTTTTAAAAGAGCTGAACCACCTTCGTTATATGGTAAAAGTACAAAATGTAGGAAATGTTTAATTTTTTTTAACCGTTTGATTCGAAGTAATGTATACGACCACCGAAATCACTGTTTGTCCATTTTCAAATAAGCATTCTGCCGCACTTATGTCCCCCAATATCGTGCCAAACGGATTTAGAGTCAAGCCGTCGAGTGCTTGATGGCTACTAGAGTTGGACCCCCATGCGAGGGTAGCGAAAAGACACAGCCACGCACTCTCATTGGTCAAATCAAGTAGCGAGCGCTTACGTCACATCCTGTTACACACATCCGTCCCTTTTGACGAAATCACTACCACAAAAACCAGCAACCGAGAGGAAAGATGTTACACATCAAAAAAATATTGTAATGCAGGTTTTTTTTGGTAAAAAAAAAAAATGAAGAAAGAATAAAAAATTTAAAACATTCTCCTTTTATGGAAAATGCCTCTATAAAAATAATAATTTGCCTATATAGCTAAAAATTCTACATAGGAGCTGAACTAGGATTTTTGAAAAATTCACATTATTTTCAGAGTTGCGATTAATTGAAATAACGGGTGTTTTTGTTAAAATTTCTCTATTCTGATATATTAAAAATGAATATATATAGTCGGATTCAAAAGTTCCCGGACTGAGTTTCTAACTCAACAAATATTACCAGTTAAGTTGCTAAAACACATCCTCCTTCGAAATAAGACCCTTGTGCAACAGCACACTTTTGCCATAGCTTGTAAAGTTCATCGAAACATTTCTGGAATCCATTTTTAGCCATCTCCTTTAATTCAGCCTCCGATGCACTTTTAACTTCATCTGCAGATTGAAATTGACGACCCTGCAAGCGACAAGCCAACTCAAGAAATATTGTGAATTTTCAGGGAGCGAAATCAGGGGAGTAAAAAAGATGTGGCAAAACAGTTGTTTTCATTTTCACCCCGTCGTTGTTTGAAACATGTTCTTTCGTACCGCCGGAGAAAACTTTTCAATAGTTTCCGCAGAGCGGAAAGTCTATGGACGTCCAGAGCGTTCGTCGCCTTTGACACTTTCCTTGCCTTCTCGGAAACGTCCATGCCATTCAAAATCTAGCGTTCGCGATAATGTACCACTGTCTTAAACATACTTCAACATTTCAAAAGTATTCGTAGCACTCTTTTCCAAACCAACACAAAATTTGATATCGTTCTCTGCTCAACAAACGCAATTTCTTTTATTCACTGGCTACTAAATGCATCCATCTACAAAATGCGAAGCCGTGGCAAGTCACCAACCACGTGATTCCAAGTGGAGATTTCGTCTTTTTTAGAAAAGGGGGAAAAATGCAGTGACAACAGAAATGTTATCTCGGTCACTCGACTGCAAAAAATTTTCACGTTACAGGCTCAGTCCTGGAACTTTTGAATCCTACCTCGTAAATCCATTTCTAAATTATCTATATTGCAAAATCCCAGTTCAGGCTCAGTAGAGAAGTCTTAGCAATACATAGGTAAAATAATACTATCACAGAAGCATTTTTCAGAAAAGAATGTTTTGAAAAGATGTCATACTTTCTCCTTTTAGCCAAAAACACGCTTTTAAAATTTTGTAATAATATTCTAAAAACAATTTTATAAGTATACTCTAATTCAAATGACTAAATATCAAAGAATTATTCCTTTATACGCTTTTTCAAAATCGCTGTTCCGAACATAGTGAATCACCTTAAGATCACAGGAAACTTCATTTATTTTTTCCTACGAAAATTATTTTTATGTTTTGGTAAAATCTAGTGACTACCTATAAATTTCCTAGCAAAAGCAAAGGGGTTTTCTCCGAATTTTCCCCTTTGTTCTCGCCCATTCATACCAGTCGGCTGTGATGCCAAATCACGCGAGAAAATTAACACACATCCAGGACGAATTAGGAGGAAACAATCATGACCTCAGCAGGTGTCAAAATAAACCTCGATTACGTTCGCTCTATTGGGATAAGCACGTATTAATTTACAGCTGTTTAAATTATATTTAATAATCGAGAAGTTTTACTTCGTTGAAATCCTTTTTAATACGTGGGATTTTAATTACACATATTTTTCGGAAAAAGTAATGTAAAAATAAGCAATAAAAAGATAAATTCTTCAGATAGCATATTTAATATTTTAAAAATGGCTAAAAAAACTGTTAATGATAAAAAAAACACAAACTCTCAGGTTGTTGCAAATTTTATACATATTCTGAAAGTTCATACGAAGCTGATATAAATGAACCAGTAGCGCACACAAAAAATTTTCAAGGGGGGTGTCCAGGGTCGAGAGTCCACCATTTTGGTATCAGGCTTCAATACGCCGCCCAACATATTCTTTTGATTTTGGGGAACAAAAACAATACAAAATTAATTGTTGAAAAAAATTAGCATTACTTAATAAAGTTAATTATTAATAACAAATACATAATTAAATTTTACGTAATGTGTACATAGGATTATAACCAATCGAAAAAAAATCAAGGGCTATGGAGGTGTCCGGACCCCTAGGACACCCACCTTGTGTGCGCCACTGAAATGGGCTAATCTATTACTAGCCATTACGCTTCCGCTTCGATGGATATTTCATGATGCTGCATGACCAGTGGAGCACACAAAGGGAGAAAATTCAGACCCCCCTCAAAGCCTTTGATTTTTTTCGATTGATTATAATCCTATAAATATAGTACGTAAAATGCAATTAAGTGTTTGTTATCAATAATTAATTTTATTAATGAATGTTAATTATTTATTGAACAATTAATTTTTTACGGTTTTTTGTTTCTGAAAATTGACAAAATAAAAGAATATGTTGGGCGGTGTATTAGAGCAGGATACGAGAATGGTGAACTTTCGACCCTGCCCCCCTCGAAAAATTCCTGTGTGCACCACTGTGCATGACTACAGAGTAATTTGCTACCAGACCAACAAACTTGAAGAGTGTCTAGGGGGTAAAGAGACGGGACTCGAAATGACATAGGAATGCAGAGTCGCAAACGCCGTAGTTGCAAGCTATGGTGCACAAAAGCAGTGTGAAAAGAATAGAAACATCAACACATTGATAGATCAGAAAACATTTTATTGAAAACTTGCACTACAATAGGTGTTCGAAATTACGAGCAGAAGTCGTCTGGTAAGCGACAGTGACGCTGCACGGAATTCCTTATGTTCTGGAAAAGTCCTGGCATGTCACGCATCCTCCGGCAGCTAGATATTCGAGCAATGAGGTCTACTGAAAGAACGGGCTACTCGTACACCAAAAAGAACCAGTCTCACGTAACCTTCTGTTCACACTTGCAAAGGTCGTGTGATGTGGGCCTGTTTGGGTAACGTTTCTGGTACAACGGCTGTTGAGAATTTGTCAGCTAATGTTTTTCAGATTGTCCAACAGATGGCGCTGTGTTTTGTCTTTCTTTATAAGAGCGGATAATTTTGTTTTGTCAGTTCTTTTTATTTTTAATATTTTAAGTTTTGTTCGTGTTATTAAAAAAGGGGTTAATATTTTTTTACTCCCCAGGAAAGGGGTTTCTCTCTTGATTTAAAGTGGGGAGTGGGGGGTGTATCTCATCTTTGGAACCTGCACCCAGTGTCGGGTAGACACTTTGGGACAGTGAGGGTTTGGGTAAGATGTGTGACGAGATAGGTGCCCAAACAACGGCAGAGTGGTGTGCCCGTTACAATCCGCATATCCATAAATCAGCATGTGGACAAGTTCACCCAATCCCCTCGGAAACGGATCGAAAAAATGACGATTTCCCAAGCGGGTTGGTTTTTAGAAACTTGTTCACACCATCTACCTCAAGACTACCTGGAGGAATTTTCCCCGGAACGTCGGGAAATTTCCCAAACAGCGTCGCTGTCAAATTTGCCAGGCGACTTCGGGTCGTAATTTCAAACACCAGTTGTAGTACAAACCGTTTTAAAAAAAATTTTTTTCCCTCCCCGTTAGTTTTTAACCCTTTTTTTTTTTGCAATCCCCCTTCCGGCTTTGGGCCTTTTCCCTTATGCGGGGTCCAGTCGTCTTCCCCTACACCCCCTAAAGTTTGCCGGTGTGGCAGCAATCCCATTTTTTTTTTAAGGGCAGTGGGAAAGGGGTAAAATCGGTTTTTTTTGAAAATTTAAAGTTTTTTTTTAAATTGTACAATTTTAACCTTTCTAAAAATCCTTACTTTAACCTCTGGGGCAATTAGAACCCCAAAAAACCTATTTTTAAATAATCGTTTGAAACTGGGCCACGCCCATTTGACAAGCAAAAAAAAGAAAAAACAAAGTTTTTTTTTTTTGCTTAAAAATTGAGCGTCTGGTATAAATCAAAACATTTATTTTTTTATTGTAAATTAAAACCTTTTTTTTTTTATTTCCTAACCCATTTAAACCTCCTGTATTTTTAACGGTCAAATTGTCTGTTTACACTTGCAAAACTGCGTTGTTATTTTTAAATTCCCCAAGTATTCATTAACAACATTAAAAAAACTTTCATAAAATTTGCTTTAAAATATCGGGGTTTAAAAATTCCTAGAGCATAAACAAAAAGTATTTAAGAAAAGGGGAGTTTTTAAAAAAAGGAAGATCAAAAAATAAATGATGGTTTGTAAAAAAGGCATTTCTACTTTTCCCAAAAGAACTTTTTGGGGGAAAAAAAAATTTTTTGCTGAGGGTTTGAAAAACCTTGTACTAAGGGGAAACTAACCATCTCCGGTGGGGAAAAAAATTCTAAATATGGTTTATTTCATATTCGGATGAAGTTTTTTCTGGTTTCAAAAATTTTTTGGGGGGAAAATTAAACACAGTTTTTTTTTGGGCTGTGAAATTTTCACTTAAAATGTCCTTCTTTAAAAAAATAATTACACTTTTTTTTAAAATTTAAAGAAATGTGTAGTTCCGGGAACTATGAACTCAATACCCCGCTTGTGTACTTGCGCTGCATAAGTAAAGGCGCTGGGGTCTGCTGGGGTGTTTTTGGGATCATGGAAACCCCACCACCCCAAAATTTGGTACCCAAGATTTTTCGCACCAAAAGGGAAAACCTTTAAAATTGGGAAACTGTTTAAGGGTTGGAAAAAGAAATGATGGGAAAAAAAAAGGGCTTTTTTTCATTTGCTTTTGATGGTAGCTGGCATTTGCGAGGTTTTTTTAAAATTTGGGGACATCGGGGTGTTGAACCAAAAAGGGAGAAAATTATTGGCGTTGGGAAATTTTTTAAACATTTGATTTGTCCGAACAAACCAAACACCTTAAATTTAAGAAATTTTGAAAGGCCCATAAATTCCCGATGGAAAATGGGTGGGCTCTTTCCTTTTTTTAAAAATTCCCATCTCCCCTATAAAAATTTTCCTTTTTTTCCCAAAAAATTTTTGGGGGGGAAAAGGGGCTCAAGGGAACCCTTCCCTTTTTGAAAAACAAGTAGGCCATTGGCCCAGGGAAGGGTTTGAAATAGGTCCCTGTTATGAAAAAATGGGGACACGGGCTTCGACGCTTGAAAACTAAGATGGGGCCCAAAAAATTTCGGCGGGGAAAAAACCCTTTTGCGGAAAAAAAAAGATTGACAGAGGCAGAAATCGACCGTCTGCAAGCCCAAAGATGGTCTAGCCATCCCAAAAAATTTTCTGGGGTGGGGCATGCAACAAGCCATATGGGCAATATTTTTTTCACAAACTATCGACCGATGAAAAAACCCCAGCATGGATTTTGTCCCTCTGTTTCAGATACATGGTGCAAATTTAAAACCCAAAGGGGGTTGGGGGAGCCTTTTCCCGAAAAAAAGGTTTATCGGTTTTGTTGTGGGGGGCCGATTTTTCCTGTTTTAGGGTTTGGGTAAAAAAATTTGCTTTTTAAAATGTTTTAGTTTTGGGAAAATCCCAAAGTGTAAAAAAATGTAATATGGCTGGTGGAAAAAAACTTTGGCCAAAAAGGGGCAATTTTGGGGGCAAAAGGTTTTTCATTTTAAATTTTGGGAAAAGGTTCAAATAAAAAATTTTGGGGGGAAAAAACAAAAAAGATCCGGTGATTACACATTTCAGGCAATGGGCCCTCCCACAAACTGAGGCTTTACGAGCAAAAATAACCTTTTTACAGAAAAAAAAGGGGAAATTAAAGGAAAAAAAGACTTAAAAAAAGGAAAAAGATGATGAGATACAAAAAAGCTGATAATTTAGATTATGGAGCAGGGAAAGTTTTAATAAAAGGTAATTATACATTAAAATCAATTTTTCTCAAAATTCCCAATTTTTTAAAGTTCGATTTTCAACTGTAGAAAATATTGTTCAAAAAATATTAAATTTTTTTTGATATATTTTAATGATGGCCCAAATATATACTGAAATGAGCTTTTTTTTAAAAACTCAAAAAATTTTTTTTAAAATTTTTTTTGTGAAAAACGGGTTAACAAACTTTTGTTTGATAAAAATTTATAAAATTTTGAAAAATTCAAAATTAAATTTTAAAATATTTGAATTTTTAGAAATTTATTTTTAAAAATTTTATGAAAAATTTTAAAAAAAGTACATATAAAAAAGATTTTTGGGGGAAAATGTACCCGGGAAAAAAACCAATTTAACATTGTTTCCCAATTGGGGTTTCCGAAAATCCCCAAATTATTGGTATTAAGGGTTTTTTAGGGATAAAACCATTTTTGGTTTGGGGCAGAAAAATTTTAAAAAAAGGTTTCGTATCTTTTTTTGCCCACATAACCCTCATTCTCGGAATCAATTTCCGCAAAACCCGTTTTTAGCGGATCTCAACAAAAAGAGACATAATTCCCAAATTTCAAAAAGTAGCTCTAATAGCTCAAAAATGGTAATAACTTTTAAAAAAAACCCCCCTATAAACCCTTCAAGTCGATCCCGTAAATCTGTTTTTGGATCACTACTTAATGAAAAAAAAAGATAGCTGCCAAATTTAAAGTCCATGTGAATTTTTTTATTCCTAACACTCACCGTAATTCCTCGAAATGCCCCCTTTGAATGTCCATTTCTCCAAATGCTCCATTCAGCGAATCTCTTCTCAAAAAGAACCCACTCTGTTTTAAAATTAGGACTTGTTAAACAGAATTGTTGTCTATAACCCTCCAGCAGCGCCCTTTGGGAAACATCGGAAAGACTTCATTCTAATAATATATGTGGATTTCTACAAAACCTATTTTTTTCATTTTCTTAACAATTGTATTACGTGAATTTAAAAAAAAAATTAATTTTTTTATACTTTTTGTTTTTAATAAAATCTCGAATATTCTACCCATGATAACCCAAAAAAACATTTTAAAATGTTGGAAAAGTTTTAATGGCAAGGATCTAAACACAAAACCTTCCATTTTTCAAGGACCCTAAGTAAAAAGAGTATAACGTTTCTGTTTCATTTTCTTAACGTCAACCGACGCGTTCCCCAAATTCAGGCGTTCTCCCAAAATAAAAGGGTACAAATTGCTTACAAATATCCTTTGCCAAAGCTAGATTCTTTTTTTCCCCTTCACGCCCACCGATGAAATATGTCCTCCCCCACTGACATAATTTACTGTACCCCAAAAGCAATTAGGTCTGCAACACGAACCGAGTTGACTGCTGCTAAACCGCGGTAGAAAAAAAATATTCGCGAAAATCTATATTTTTCTTAAAAGATATTATTTCCCAGAAAAAGTATATCACTATCAACAATTTATGAAAAGGAAGACAGAAAAAGAAACGGCGATTTTCTTCAGCGTGATTCTGTAAGAAAAGTTTCTCCTTACATTCTGGGTTAATGACTTACTGATAACATTTGAAAAATAGAATTCTCTCACAAAAAAAAATAATAAAATATCAAAATAGTTGGAACATCAATGAATAACAAGTAACATAAATAAATAAAAAAAAAGTCAATTCCTACTTAGATCAACAAAGAAAAATTTTAATACATAAATATTAAAACAGGTAAAACCTGAGGGAAAAAAAATCTTATAAAGTTTTGACCCAAGTCGCTAAAAATGAAACCAACGTGGTTGTACATGTAATTCTTCAAAAAATTAGTTTCAGTCGATTTATTTTAATTAATTGTAATTAAATTATAGTATCTTTACCCAAAACAATAGTGTACAGAAAATTTTAGCTTAAATGAGCGCTTTAAAATGTGAGAAGAAAACCTTTTCAAGTTTTGACACAAGTCGCCAAAATGGTCACTAAGTCGCCAAAAACGATGCCAACGTGGCTGTATTTGTAATTCTTTAAATAATTAGTTTCAATCAATTAATTTTTATTAATTAAAATTAAATTACTGTATTGTCATCCGAAATAATGATGTATATAAAATTTCAGCTCAATGGAGCGCTTTAAAATGTATTTTATTAACGATTGATAATTCCACCAAGGTAAATGTATAGAGAGTGTGGGCTAACAGTAGGAATTGAAAAATAGATCAATATGTCAGGCTCGCAAAAATGAATGATCTAAGATCAATTTAGAAATTAAGCATGTGAAACTCTTAGAAATTCAATTTGTTTTGAATTCTTTGGTAGGGGTGGTCGTAAAACAAAAATTTTTTTCAGGGGGCCCAAGGTGAAAATCATTTTTTGGTATCTGCCCCAATCGCCCCAAAGATTCTTTGTTTTGTGATTTTCGGGCAAAACAATACAAAAAATTATTGTATAAAAATATGCATTAATTAAAAAAATTAAATATTAAAAAAATACATAATTAAATTTTCAATAAAATACAAGGTTATCCCAACAAAAAAAAATCAAAGGCTAGGGGGGTTGGACCCGGGGAACCTTGTTTGCCCCACGGGGGGTGGTAATATTAAACCGCATTATAAAGCAACGCGAAGGTTATTGGTAATGGACCTCGTAATTTTGAGCCTTTATTAAGCGACGAAGATGGTTCTCGCGAGTGGTATCCCCAACTTCGAACTACCGCATTATGCTAACAAATGGTCTCTGAGCTCAAAAGGATTCGATTAGATTTTACATGAAGCAGCCTTCTCCATTCAACAAGATGGAATTCATGACAGTCTTAAGTCTAAAAATATAAAGGAACTATCACAATACACCGCGCAGATGTCTCGACGTGAGTTTTATTAACGTCGCACAATCCCAAAACCCTTGGGGGCCTTTGGCACCCAATCAAATTAAACCGTGGGCAAATTACGGGGGGGACCCGGCTGGCCCCTCTTAATTTTTCCTCCGGCTTTGATTAATGTTTAAACCCTCTAAAGCGTTTTCCCGTGACCCGACTCGAACCCCGACACTCCTGCCTTAGGCTCCGGGAAATGGCAAAAAAGGGCGGGCCCCCTAGGGAAAAGGGGAATTTTTTAAGGGGGTTCAGGGTCCGACCACCATTCGTGTATCTCTAATTTTGATTTTGTCGATTTTCGGAAACAAAACAGAAAAAACTAATTATTAAATAAATAATTAGCAAATTTATAAAATTAATCATTAATAACAAATACAATTAATTTTCTTATATACTTAAATTATTATCAATGGGAAAATCGGGGCTTTGGGAGGAGCCCGGCCCCCCTAGGACACCCCCCTTGTGTGCGCCACTTGCGGTGTCCTATATCCAGAGATGTGATGGGAACGCAAAAAAATATTTCTTCGTTTTGAATAGAAAGCAGTATTACTCATTTTTTTAAGAGTTTGCTAAGTTAATTTTAGTACATAACGATTTTTTTTTAATACTATTGATATATCTTGTACATAAATTTATTAACCAAAATTATACAATTGTTAAACTTAATTTAAAAAATTGTCTTATTATATAATATTAAATCATTTTCATTTATCATTTTTTACGACATCAAAGTTAAATTGTAATTTTTCTGCATTGAAATAGTTATTTCGCACAGAAGTTCATGGTCAAATTTTTGTTATACAAAGGGATCTGTGGACATAGTAACTTTTTGAACCACTGTACTAGATTCTTGCACATTCATAGAAAACCAAAAAAAAAAAGATTTGGTTCCCCAAACTAAACCCTTTTTTTAAAGTCAAACTTGAATGATGGCGAAGTTTGAACAATTAAATGTTATGGCAATAAAATGTAACCTTTAAAAGTTGAAAAAAAAAGGAAACATTTTACTTTGTTAAATTGAACAAGATATTGGCTTTGAAGGCATTAAATCGAACTTGAAAAAAAAATTATTTCAAAATAATGCATAAATTCCCCCATTATATTTTGAAAGAATACGTTTTTGATATATAAATGTCTATACAATATTAGAATACAATACAAAGTTAGAAGCAACTAATTTGAATAGATGAAAGTGCAGACCATTTCAAACAGACAAAAAAAATCATTTTGTGAGAAGACAGCAACCAATTTATTACATCAGAAATGGTTGCGGTTACTCGCACGTCATTAACGAGGCCTTCAAAAATTTATTCCATTTATTCACATCCCCGCTTCATTAATGATATCCAAACACCTTTTTTTCCATTATCTTTTTCAAAAACCGCAAACCACATCACGCGATACTTAAAAAAATTCGCCAAACTCAATCCAATCCATTTACATCACCAAATGTCTGAATTACACTTCTGTCGTCCCCGCCAAGCAACAAAAGCACGCCACGAAATTGCACAACCGATACTAGATTATAAAAGAAAAGAGAGTTGAAAAGAAAATCAAACTAAAAATACCACCTCGCCCCTTTTCACAACACACAACGAGCTTTCTAATTTAAATACAAACTGCACCTGCTTCTTTTCGTTGTCGTCCTCTCCCTCCTCCCCACCCAGCCGGCAAAAGACGCCAAACTGTCTGGAAGGACTCGGGCCGACGTCACGAAAAAGGAAACAAAGAAAAAAAAAAAAAGCGCCAACATATGTGGGGAATTGCGCCTAATCTGAACTAAGCCTAGACAATGAAAAAGAAGCAAGAATAGCGACAAGAATTGCGAAATCGCATCCACCTGATGCAAAACCTCTTGTCTTTTTTCTTAATGTCTTATTAATGAGAAAGGGGAAAGGAATATTAATTCGAGCACTGAATTATCTTTTCAGATTAATTGTCATGGTTTGAAAGGACGTACGGAGAAAATTAATATTTTTAATAAAAAGATCGAGAATTACGCAAAGGAGATAACGGAAATTAATTTTACAATTTTTTAAAGACAAATTATTTTAAAGACAGGGCCTGTCTACAGCAGTGTTCTAGCAGTTTTGCGCCCCCGGGCTAGAAAATGCCGCCCCTTCAAAAACAAAAAAAATTTAATTAAAAAAAATAAATTTTGCGCCCCGGACAAAATAGATGCCCTCTTAAAAATTAATTAAAGAATACTTGTGAACATAATACACTATAAAACTTGAATAATTCTTACCGGGCAGCATATAACAATATTATATATATATAAAATATTATTTAAGTCAATTACAAAATAATTCGAGAAATTAAGGACATAATTACCTGTTATTTATTCAAACTAGTAAAATGTAAGAGAAGGAATCGCCAATTTCTTCTAAAAAGAGTCTACTGATGGCGGGGATCACAAACGTTTATTTTACCTTATAGTAACCACACTCAAGACTAAAATAAAACATCTCTACCGTGACTCTCTTTTCAACGAAAACCTCTTATTGCCCCTGTCCCCTTTTGGATAGCGAACACCGGGCGTCGGATGGGTGAAAGGAATGTCCGTAGTGACCCCACTTTGGGATGGGGAAAAGTTACTAGTGAAAAAAGTGTAAGCTTACCAAATTTCCTTATCAACTTATATAATCCCGTAGTGAACTCTTTAAGTTTCAACATAAAAGAAAACTGACATTGAACATACAGAGGATAAAATAAGGAAGTAAGATACAATAAATGAAATATCAAATTCACGTCATGTAATACCATGTGAAATACCAAATTCACACTATGTGCCTGATGTATTTCAGAAAATACATCAAAATTTTTGTAACAAAAAAAAATTTTTTTTTTTCTTTTCAAATTCAATCCAAATGCCACCCTTAGAATTTGCCCGTTAGTCCAGCCCTAGAGCCACCCCTGAAGGGGGTCTATCGAACGGACCAGCCTTAAGTTCCATTGGCGCATTATTAAACAATAAAATGGAGAGTGGTGTTAAAAATAAATAACACAGGTATAATAAAATAAAAATAATTTTAAAAAACATAAAACCCTGTAACTATTTTATAATTTCATTTTTGAAAATCAATCAAAATTACTTTATTCAATTAAATGTCGTCCTAAAACTACACCATAGGTTGCTGTAAATGGAATTCCGTCACTTTGAAATCAAGATTGAATTTTAAGAATATTTCTCATTTCGTTAATCTAAAGCCAATATTTAAAAAATTTTAATAGGATTTAAAGAGTAACTGAGGATTCAAATTTGACTTGGTTGTTACATATATATTGCATTAAAGGTTGTAACACGCAGTCAGTATTGCACTATAAAATTTCAAGTGAAAGAGTGTTAATTAACGTTCCGCTTTTATGCGACACAAGGGCTATTGGCTACGGACTCACGTAATTTTGAGCGTCAGTCAAGTGACGAGGACGATACCTAAGCTGACACACATCTCCTTCTTTAAACTACCACACCACAATGCCAACACTGATAATTTTGAACTATGGTCAGATACCAGAGACAAAACTTGAGTTGGTGACTTTTAGCTATCATATCATGACAAATAATAATTTAAAAGCGCAATTCGATTTAACAGGCAATAAGTCCTACTAGTCTGTGCAACAGTTATTGATGAAATTAGGATTCGAACCAAAGCGTAAACTGAACTCCATCATAGCCAGTTGCGGAGCTTAAAATCTTAATAATATTTTATAAATATAAGCCTTCGATTCATCAGAAAATTTCCCAATTTAAACTTTCTTGAAATAATTTCTAACGGTTTCTCTTCGAGTATTCTAACCGGGGGCGTTACTACCACCGTATCAATGATACGGGGTCCCCCAAGCAACAGAAATCATTACATGTACAAGCAAAAATCATAAAACAATAAAGTCCCTTCCGAAAGAACCCCTCATTAATTTTGATACAAGACCTACTCAAGTCTAGCTACGCCAGTGATTCTAACTGATTTTCCAAGGGGGAAATTGTTTCAATGAATTATTTGATTTAAGAACCTCTTTCTGTGTAAATAGCAAAATTTATTTTGTTCCTAAAGTTAGTGAAATGAGTTCGAGGAGGAAATTAGTTGTAAAATCTTAACTGCGTTAGTTTGAATTATATTTGTGAACGTTACCTTGTGAAAACGTCGCTACCAACGTATCTAGGAATGACTCGAAGCCTTATTATCATTGTCGAGATCACTACAAACTTTGGTATCCAGTTCGTCTGTCGGGCTTCATCTACTCACGATAAGGGAAATTTATTATTATTATTAATTAGGGCTAACTCTCTCCCAATATAGCTAGTTGTAATCAGGGACGTCTTAAAACTTTTTGAGGCTCTGGGCCCTTATGCCCCACCTGTGACCCTTTAAATGTATAACATATGTTGTCAACAGGAACGTCTTAAGACATGTGCCAGCTGGGCCCCGTGCCCAGGGCCTCGTCTCGTTCTTGACTCAGCCTTAAGAAGGATCATAATTCAAATAGTTTCAAAGGTCGAATGTTACTTCCGGTTGTATTCTCCGAAAAAATGGCCACATACAAGCCTAGGCCAACCAGTACATACACTATCACTTAAGCTCATTTCGGGCCCTGAGCGCAGAAGATCTACAGGCTCCCTTGGCACTGGAGAATCGAAATTTATAACCAGAAAATCTGGTTAAGTCCAGCTTAACCGGGCCCCTGGGCGCCCAATGGTTAAACCGGCACTGTACACCTTTATTACTCATTCAGTTAAAAGGCGGCAGTCGAACGAGCTGGTATGTGTGATTATAAATCACGCACATGTATTTGTTTCAGGTTATTGTTTGCAAGAGTATTTGACAACGTATGCTATGTACTGTATACTTTTAAGGAACATGGGTGGGGCCTACATTCGTATAAGCCCAGGGCTTCAAGAAGTCTTAAGACGTCCCTGTTGTCAACAGGGACGTCTTAAGGCATGGGTCCAGGACCTCGGTTCGTCTTAGACTCTGTCTTAACAAGATCAAGATTCGGATAATTTTAACGTGGTAAATATTATTCCCGTATATATTCTCGAAAATTGGAAATTTCAAACTGCATTTCAAGTGACAAAAGATTGTATTATGTGATGACCGTTGTTCACGTTTAGGCCTAATACCATAAACAATGATTCAACTCATTTAGCAGAAATGTGGACATCGGTTGAGCCGGTTTGTGCCTAGGTTGAGTTTGTGAATCCGTACACAATTATTTTTTTTTAACTACCGCTAGAACGAGTATTTTACAATGCATGCTATATACTGTCTACTTTTAAAAATCACAGGTAGGGCCTACTTTTGCATAGGGGCCCAGGGCCTCAAAGACGTCCCTGTTGTCAAATATTCGTACAAACGGTTACCAATAAGCGTGCAATCTCCCAAACCTAACATAACCGGCTCAACCGACCGCCTTTCGACAAGCTGAGTAACGATAGCGTATGATGGTAAACCTAATCCTAGACATGAATGAAGGTCATCGCATAATAGTTCAGTCCAGCCAGTTGCTATATAGTTCGAAATTCCTAGTTTTTCGAAGGATATGTCCAGAAATAACATTGGATCAAGTTATTCGGATCATGATCTTATTGAAGCCAAATTGAGAACGAGACGAGGCCCCCATAAAGTTGGCAGCATGTCGTAAGACATCCCGTCCCTGGTTTCAATTATACTAAATTTTGACTTAAAGAAAAGTTGTTGATTTTTCAATGTCTCTTCCTTCGATTGCCTCTCACACTAATGCAAACTCGGGTTTGTCACACAATGTTAAAATGACGTTATTTGGAGAACGCTCATTTTTCGGCCATGAATACCAGAAACATAGTACTTTCGGTAAACGCTAAAAGAAACATAATGAAAAAAGGAGAGAACAAGTAATATAAAAAAATTTTAAGTCAATTCCTACTTAGGTCAACAAAGAAAATTTTTATTTTAGTTACTTTTTATCAAATAATTGCAATGAATATAAATATGTATATACATATGACAAAATCACAATATTAAGTGGCAAAATAGAAAGCGATTTTCCTTGCAATTTTCTATTTTCCTTCCTATAAAGGGTGTTGGACTATTACTTTTGTTTGTTACTATTTACTCATTCATTAAATTTAATTATTTCAACAAAATAGTACTATAAAAAGAAATCACATTCTCAGAAATGAGGCCATTGCAGGTGGGATTCGAACCCTCGACATTTGGAAAACAAGTCCAACGCGCTTTCCCCGTTGAGCTACAGGGACACAACGAGCGTTTTTCCTGTTTATATATCGTGTTGGACTATTATTTTTGTATGTTACTATTTATTCATTAATTAAATTTAATGCATTAATTAATATTTGAAAAAAACTGTATTAACATCAAGTGTCATCCATTACAAGTTTTAAAAAATGTATTTGAATAAGAGTGGATGAATAAAAAGTATTTTATTAAAGATTGAAAATTTGAACAAGATATATATATATATAGGGAGGGTGTGCACTAATGGTAGGTATTGGAAAATGCTTTGGCCAAACGTTCAAACTGCTGAAAGTACAGCAATACTTTTGACAGCCACGAAAAGTAGGCAGGCATTTTCTCCGCCGAGTAGAATCATTCACAGTAAAACAGGTTTTACATGGATAAGCCCTTGTTTCCAGTGAGGAATGCAGGGATGACGAACTTGAGCGTAAATTTGCAGCTAAAAACAATAATCAATACTCTAAATCTAAATGAATAACTTCGTACTAACATATATACTACAAATAAATCAATCGATACTAATACGATAATCAATATTCCAGATATTTACAATCAATCGTATCTGATTTGTTTATAAGACCTATAAAAAATATTCTACATTCTCCGTCAAATTAAAAATAAAAGTGACTGAAGAAAGGTCATTCTATTACACACCAGATCTTGCAAAAATTACAGGTAATATTCGAATTGGCAATTAGACTCGACGTATTTTCTTAAGTGCAGTAGAAATAAAGATCGTCCGTTGAAGCAACATCTTATTTGACTTCTGATTTCGCCAATTAAAAATAGATTTCTTATTATTACACAGCACATTTATTACATTCTTAGAACAGATTTAAAAGACATTAAAGCTTTATAGGGGCCCCCGTAATAAAAAATTTAAAAAATGATTAATGGGCCCCAAAAAACCCCCTTTTCCCCAAAGGGGAAAGGTACAAAAAATTTCCAAAATAAGCAAAAATTTTCGTAAGATTTTTAAACCCCCAAAAAACCCCCCAACAATTTTTAAATCTCAACTTAGCTTGCCCATTTTAAAATTTTCAAAAAAAATTTAAAAAAAAATTTTTTTAATTCCAAATGCCAAAAAAATTCCAAACCAAATTTTTTTGTAAATTTTTATTTTGGTAAAATTTTAACACACACAAACAAAACCAAACAAAAAAAACAAAAAAACACATTTTGTTTTAAATTAAAAAAATTTAAAGGAAAAAACCCTTTTTAAAAAATTAAAATATTTTCTTCAAAACGTTTCAAAACCAAAAAATTTAAAATTTTTTCCCCCCTTTTTAAACATTAGTTGGGACTGTTCAAAAATATTTTTTTTATTTATTAAAATTTGTTAATTTTATTTATTTATTTTAAATTTTAATTTTAATAAAAAAAATTTTTTTTGGCGCTGAAATTGATTTAAAATTTTTTTTAATTAAAAAACCCCAAAAATTATTAAAAAAGGAATTTTTCTTTTTTGGGAAATTTCCCCGATTGGCGCCCCCCTTTTTGGGAAAAAACTTGCTTTAAAACTTGAAAAAGGGATTTTTTTCCCCGGGGTTAAAGATTAAAAAATTTTTTAAAAACTAAAGGGAAAGGCAAGTCGTTTTTTTTAAATAAACTTTTAATAAAAAGAAGAAATTTTTTAAAATTTTCGTTTTTTTTAAAAAGTAAATTTGGCTTAAAAGGAAAAACTTTTTTTTTTTAAATTTAAAATTTTACTTTTTTTTTCCCTTTTAAAAATTAGGGTTTTTTTTGGATAATTTACTGCTTTTTTTCCCCGTTTTCCAAGGTAAACTTATTAAAATTTTAAAAAGTTTATTTCCCAAGGGTTGACAACAGAAAAGGGTAAAATAAATTTAAATTTGGGTTTTGAAACACAAAAGCGACCCCGGGCAAAACACTAACCAGCCGTAATTTTTAAGCAGAAAAAAAAAGCTATTTTTTTCCTCCCCAAATATTATATCACTCCATAAAAAGAAAACCTAGTATATGACTTTCTGCCAAAGAGAGGGAAAACTTTCCTTCATAAATATTAATTAACACGAAGAAAATGGAAATGGAATGTGGATTTTCACTTCCTGATACAACCATTTACTTGTTTTTAAACGAGTGTAATTAGTTACAACTTGAAATTAAAATGATTTTTTTTCGTATACACATCTGGCACATTTTAACGATTGGATGCCGTGAAAGAGAGGTTTTGTTATATTCATTCCTATTTGCATAATATACAAGCAAAAACAAGGTTTTCAAACTTGGGGGGGTTTATTATTAAAAAATATATATACGTTTTTCTCCCCTGAAAAAATTAGCTTTTTAAAGAATCAGGTTCGGCAATTCAGAAAAGTTTTGAAGCAACCATCTTCGTAAAAAAATGCTCCCTTTTTCATTTTTCAAGAGAGATCAACATGTCGAGAAATACATTGAAATGTTGCCAATTTCACTGCCTATATTGAGTCCATTTCAATGTTTTTCAACATATAACTTTTATTGTACAACGCAGCAACTTAACTATCTAATTTGTCTTACAACCTCTCCACCCCAATTCTAACATCTTTCTCATCACTCCAATTCTCTCTGTTACGTATACAATGGGCTAAATTCATGACGGTCACATGATGAATATAATCACGTGTTCTCCATTAATTTCAAAATAGACTTGAGCTTTGCACCGATTGAAAAATTTAGATATTTCATAAATGGGTAAAAGTGTTCAAATATCAAGATTCTTCACACACACACACAAATTAAGTGTATTTTTAATCATTTTATTTACCTGCGTGCATTTTTATAGTTAAAAAAAAACAAAAAAAAACATACTTTTTAAAAGAACCCGCAAAAAGCAAAAGTTGGCAACAGCGAAATTCCAGTTGAAAGTTCCTGGGCACGTGATTTTCATTTATCATGTGACAAAACCAACTGAAAATTTTCCCCTTGCACAACACCGCTGTTGTAACAGTGCCACCTATTTCCAAACATACAACGTCTACACTAATAATTTAATGCTAAAAATAAGATGGTTATTACGATCTATATTCGAATCATTTAGAAAAATGAAATCTGAAATATAACCCATGTTAGTTCGTGACAAAAATTATCAAATGCAAAGCATTTCGAAACACCAAATATTGTATAACAAGTATTTGAATAAAAAAAAAAAAATTTTAATGTGCCATGTTTTTATGACGGACTAAAAAGTATATTTTTTTTCCCTCTTTTTCCCTTTTTATTCATCGGGATCCTTTGCTCACCCGAAGGGTATGGTACCAATTTTAAACCCCTATCCCGGGGAAATTGGGTTTAAAAAACAATTACAAAATTCTACCCGGGAAAAACATACAAAAAGAGCGAGTAAAAAAGTAAAAAAGAAAAGGGGGGGGAAACGGGGAAAAACCTTCCCTAATAAATTTTAAAACTAAACAATGCTTTCTGCAGATAAAATTGATTTTAAAACTAATGAACTGAGTTAGAAATACGTAACTAAACCCAAACGTTAACAAGAAA
The DNA here is from genome assembly GCA_019973955.1 of Trichonephila inaurata madagascariensis. NCBI lineage: Eukaryota > Metazoa > Arthropoda > Arachnida > Araneae > Nephilidae > Trichonephila > Trichonephila inaurata. Next base: position 74,436 of record BMAV01022190.1, on the reverse strand, counting down.
GTTTCGAATCAGATTAAGAAAATATGATACAGTAGTTGGGAATATTCGGAAATTGGGGATATTCGTGCTAACTACAGAGAGGCATTAGACGCAACAATAGACAAAAATGAATTTATTGGCAACATTTTTCGTACTCTAAACACTTTCAATACTTATTTCCTTTCCAACGGGTTTTGAACACCTTTTGCATATTGCTTTAGTATTTATTCTTTATAAAAACCAACATTTTGTTGTTCCGCGTGACTCACTACATTGTCAGTTCATGTATCACCCGCGTCGAATAATGATAAAAGAAAAGAAAGACAAAAGTGTCTACGAATTTCCAGACATCTCGACCCTCCCCGGTCTCCAGCTGTGTGTCACGCCTTTTCAAGTCTGCACAAACTAAAATACAGCAAATTTAAGTCTAAAAATTCGGGACAATAATTCGAATAGCATGATCTTCGACAGATTTCATCTTTCAATCAATTTTATCATTAATAAATGTAGCGTCATTAATTCAATCCGTTTTTCTTCTCGAATATTTTTTTCTTCTTACCTTTTCAAGGTTTTAAACATTATTTGATTTAAAGCCCGTGTTATGTAATTTAATATTTTTGAAGTTGCATCCCTTTGTGAGTGTATATCAGTAGCGCACACAAAAGTTTTCCAAGGGGGAGGAGGTCCAGGGTCGAAAGTCCACCATTCTTGTATCATGATCCTTTTGATTTTGTCGATATTGCGGAACAAAAAACAGTAAAAAACTAATTATTGAATAAATAGTTATTGTTAATTAATAAAATTAATCATTAAAAACAAATATTTAATTAAATTTTACGTATTATATACTTAAAATTATAATCAATCGGGAATCAATCTTTGAGGAGGGGGGTCCGGACCCCTATGACACCCCCCTTGTGTACGCCACTGGTGCATATATATTATTTTAATTAGGGTTCCATTTTGGAACAGTAATATTCAAATATCAATACATAAAAAAATACCTATTGCAACGTAATTATTATTCAGTTATTAAAATAAATTAATAATTTTTAAAAAAATTATATGTTTCTAAAACATATTCTCATTAAATTTCTCAAATCATGCATTCATAATATGTTTAAAAGTTAGCTTGGTTTAAAATACACTTTAATGGTTATTGTTTATTTTACTAAATCACAGATGTCACTATCAGTTAACTTGTTTTGATAATTACCTGATTTGTTCCAGTTAAATTATAATTTTACATTTTCTCTTTCTTTAATAAAAAAACTAATTACATTTTAAATACTGATTTCATTTTTTCCCCTACATATAATACGTTGTTTATTACATTAAAGAATATATTTATGAACAATTATATATATATATATGTTCGAAAATACAGTACCGCAATTCACTTTTTCAGTGTGGTAAGTAGACGACTTCTTTCACACTCTTGAATATGTAGTAATTTTAGAACATTCTTACACAAACTAATTTTTTGTACTTTTACATTATTTTTATTCAATTCTCTTTTACACATTTTATTTCAAACCAACAATAAGGACAAATACGGACAAGATTAGAGCCTTAAAATTATTTTCCTCGCTATCTAGGTTCTATCTATAGTTTGTTAATGAATTACTGCGGTTACATTACTCGTACTTTGTCCTATACTGTTTTGCTATTTTTCTACTTTTTATTACTTGCTTTAAACTAGATATATATAATCATTAATCATATACTAAATTGTAATAAATCTAATTTCTTAATGCATATGTTTTCTTAATAAATATGTTCATCTTTCATAACAATTATACTGATAAAAATTCTTATCATTGAAGGAAAAAAAATCAACAATAATTTCGGCCTCTCTAGGATTATCTGACCAAATTTAAGTAAACCCAAAATATGCAAACGTTCCACGTATAAAATGAAAACAAAAAATAAAAAATTTAATTTAAATCCACTGGAATGTATTGATTGAATATTAACGTCACACTGTTTAGCTACACGAGGGCTTTTGGCGACGGACCACGTAATTTTGAACCATGGTCAAGTGACGTGGACGACACCTGAGCTGGCACCCTCCCCTAACTACCACACCACACCAACGGGAGGACGTTTTAGCTCTCAACAGATTTAACGTGCATCGCTGCCCTACACGGCGGGTCTTTAGTGGTACTGGGCTCGAACTCGTGACAAGGCAAGCCACGGTCCGATACCTATACCACTCGGCTACCGCGGCCACCCACTGGAATGCAAGTGATAACCTTTTGTATACATATATATTTTGCATTACAGAGAACGATAGGAATGTAAATTTGCTTGTACAACATTTCCCCTACCCCCTTTTGTGTGTGATCTAGATTTATCGAAACTTCCAGAATACGAAAACTAAATCAAAAATCACTTTTATAGTGATTTTAAATAGTATTTATATAATAGAACATTTTTTTTTTGAACACTTAAGTTTTTCCCCTTTCAATTGATCATTTTTGCTTCCAGTCATTGCTCCTGTCCCACAAGAACAAAAAAAAAAAAGGGGGGGTGAGAGTCTTTTATACTAATCCGACACAAAAATTCCAAAAGTACAAAAAGCGTTTAACAAAACAAAACGAATCCACTGTACAAAACCTGCAAAAGAAAAGAAAAAAAACTCCAAAAGGGCAGCGCAAGCACTGACCGAACTTCTGTGCAAGATCCAGAACCAGCACGGGGTCCACCCGAAATCACCATCCATGAAACAGGGGAAACTGCGCTAATCCATCTTCCAAATTACACGTTGGTCGACAGGCGAGGAAAACGGGAATTTCATTCAGCGAAAACGAGGATAGAAAATTAAAATAAATCTCTCCCACAAAAGAAAAAGTTATCACTTCTGACTGAAGCACCAAAAAGAAATCCTTATATCAATCTAAAACATAATAGCTAATTATGGGGAGGATGTTAGCCATCCAGCCCAGCACCAATACAGTCTGAACTATTAACCTTATCCAGACGGGAAAAGAAAGTCAAAGGCAACCAGCCAGCCGGCCCGGACGTTGAGTCTATTATATCCAAATGCATCATACGTGCTGACGACTTGCAGTTTCAGACAGTACCCGCCTCTACTGGGGTTCCGACTGTCTGATTTTGCTTTCCTAGAGGGTGTCTCGTCTCGTCTCGTCTGTTCATGGCACACGGTCAAGCTGGATTCGGCCACTTCATAGGTGTTCGTCCAGTAAAATGAAGTATTTTTAATGCTTTAAAGGTTTTGCAAAGGCATCAAGAACAAAAATTAATGCGTCTGGATGTAAGGTCTGGACCTGGTGGATCGTTCATTATGCACACAGTCTGGGGAAATCTATCAATTGAAACATAGTTTCAATCGCACAACGAACAGATATTAACGAAGTTAAAACAAAATAACCCTTTTATTAAAAGAAATAAAAATAAAAATTTTTAAAACTTCCCGGGGAAAAAATTCCGTTTTTTTCCGGGAATTAAATAAATTTTAAATTTTCCAAATAAAAAATTTTAAAGCCAAAACGGGGGAATTAAATTTTTTCCCCCCTTTAAAACTTTTTTTAATTAAACATTTTTTCCCCTTAAAATTTGACCCCAAAAAGTAGGGGGAACGCCCCGAAAACCCAAAAATTCCCAAACCCCCACCCAATATCAAATTTGTTTTCCAAAACCCCTTCCGGGGTTTCAAAATGCAAAACCGTTTTTTCCGGGAATTTTTTTGAAAAGATTTAAAACCCCAATTTCCAAAAAATTATAAATAAAAGGTTTTTTAAAAGAAAAAAAAAATTGGGTTTTTTTAAGCATCTAAAAAGTTTGGCAGAGGGTTTATTGGGAAGGCCCCCCAAATTTTCCCCGGGTGGGGATAGGACTGCCCTGGAAAGGGCCCCCCCACACCACACCCCCGGAATTTTAAAAACCCCCACTTAAAAAAGGTGGAAAAACCCTTTCTGCTCCGGTTTTCGCTTTAAAAATTTTTTGAACTTTCAAAAAAAAGAGAAAAGTTTTAAAACCTTGGACCACTAGGCAAAAAGGTTTTCCCTTAAATAAATTTAAAGAAAAATCCTGGGTTTTTTTTAAAATTGTTGAAAGAATTTCGAAATTTAAATAAATTTTTGGGGAAAACAATTTTAAAAAAAGGGAAGTGGAAATATTCCCCCCTTTTCTCCTAAAAACCCACCAAAAGGGGGGGTTTCAAAAAATGGCGAAACCCTTTTATTAGGGGTCAATTAAAAAAAATTTTAGGTTAAAATTAAAAAAAAATGGGAAAGGGTTTTTAAAATGAAAGAATTCGATCAAAAAAAAATATGAACATATAAAAACATAAACAGGAACAGCACGGGTTGTGCAACGAGAGGGTTCAGTTCGATGGGAGAAAAAAAAAGTGCTTATAATATACGATGTTAACTCAGTGGCGCAACAGCCCATGAGGGCTAAGGCCTACTGTCCCAACTCAAAATGTGACCGGGGGACCTGAGGTGCATGGCGAATTTTCCCGGGTCAGGGTCAATCTGACGAATATACGATGTTATGTATTCCAAATATTGCTACTAATATTATTAAAATATACATAAATATTGGATTGAAAGAAGACATAAACCCACAATACCAACACAGAAAAGAAACCATTTTTTCAAATCTCAAAAACAATTTAAAATTTTTTAAAAAGCCTTTTGGCTTTTTTCTCAATTAAAAAACTACCCCCCCCCCCCCCCAAAAAAAAAAATTGTTCATCCCCAAAAGCAAAAGGGGTTTTAATTTCATTTGCCCCAAAGGGGGATTTTAACCCCCCAAACCCAAGACAAAAAAAAGTTTGCTTGTCTTAGTTTTCATATTTTACACACTGGGAAAAGGGGCACTCTCTCTCCTGCCTGTTTTGAAGTAACATATCCTCATTCTTTTCATTTTAACACAACGGCTTTTAAAGACCTAAATCAAATCATTAAATTTGCGACTAATCTAAATTACACAAGGGAAATGAAACTGAACATTTAGAAGATCTAATCTTAAATTAAATAATAAATATTCAAGCCTTCCACGAAGAATTCAATATCCCTTGTATAGATCTAATTCCATGCTAACTATTCAAATCACATAATCCAAAACCCGCTCAAATAGATGCATGCATCTAGTTAACCAGCAGATTTATTCCGTATAATTGGATTCTACAGCACAGGTTCTATGCTATTAGCTAAACACATCAAAGGCATAGTAATACCCACTTTAAGGTTTAACCTGTCGGATGACATCTCTGCAAAGAATAAACCTGTTTAAATTCAGCATCTATGCAGTTCGCCTTGTCCGAGACATTCTCACACTCATATTAAAACAGGATGAATTTTTCCTCCTTCAAAAAAAAAGAATCTAAATACTTCCTTATTAAATAATGCGACTCGATTATTTCGAGTGTAAAAGGATAGGGCGATTCGGTAATACAACAATTGCTTTTATCGAACATGTCCTTGAAAACAGAGCCGTGGGCCAGCTATTTCCTGGAGGATTACAGTAATGTCAGTAAATCGGCTCACATCACTGGAAATGGCTGGCAATTAATGGATGTAGGAAGCGAGTCGAGATGTAGATGGAAGTACGCAAAATGAGATCGGAACAATGTTTGCTTTGTGTGTGTGTGAGAGAGAGAGAGAACTAATATCATAACAAGTAATATAAAAAAAATTAAGTCAATTCCTACTTAAATCAACAAAGAAAAATTTTATTTGTTACTTTTTATTAAATAGTTACAATTAATATAAATATGTATATACATAGGACAGAATCACAACTTTAAGTGGCAATTAACTTTTATTAATTATTATTAAAGTATCCTATTGTCATCCAAAACAATCGCGTTCATAAAATTTCAGTTCAAATGAATGCTTTAAAACGTGAGAAAAAAAATCTTTTAAGGTTTTGACACAAGTCGCTAAAAATGAATCTAACACACACGTGGCTGTATCTATAATTCTTTAAATAGTTAGTTTCAGTCTTTTTTAATTAATTATAATTAAATTATCGTATTGTACCCAAAACAATAGTGTACAAAAAATTTCGCTCAAATGAGGTTTTGTGGAAAAAAAAACCTTTACAAGTTTTGACACAAGTCGCCAAAAAATCCCCAAAAAATGATGCTAACGTGGCTGTATTTGTAATTCTTTGAATAATTATTTTTTAATCAATTAATTTTTTTAATTAAAATTTAAATTACTGTATTTCGTCCAAAATAATCTTATATAAAAATTTCAGCTCAATTGAGAGCTTTAAAATGTATTTTATTAACGATTGAAAATTTGAACAAGAAAAATAAATAAATATATAAAAGTGTGAGCTAATAGTAGGAATTGAATTATACCAAAATATTGTCAAGAAGTTACATGAACATACAATCGAAAAATAATTATTGAATATGTAGGTCATTTTTTTAAAAAATTAGGAACGTACTGTTCGGATAACAATCCAAAAATTTGTAACAATTTGGCGTACAGTTAATGCAATTATTTGTCCCCCCCCCCTCTCTGAAAACGGGACATTCACTGATTTTTAGGCTATTGTATGTGTATTCAAGAAAAAGTATATTTCTTCATGGATTTCATTTTTGAATGAAAATAGGAAAGAACAAGAGAAAAATGAATAATTTATGTTCTCTAATGTTTTTCTGAAGAACAAATTTGATTTAGTTATGTTTTTAAAAAAATATTTTTTTAAAAATTTTTAAAAAATTTTTTTTTTGGACAAAAAAAAAATTTTTAAAAAAAAAAAGGGGGGGACCATTTTATTTACTGGGTGTAAATAAAAGATTATGGGAATAAATTTTTGCCCCCCGGGAAATTTTCAATTCCCCGCGCCAAGGCACTAAACTAAAACCCCAGTGGCCGATGGGCAGATTTGATTCACGTTTTTTTTAAATAAAAACGAGAACCGCAATAAACCCCAAAGGTTTAAAAATATAATAATAGGCGTATTTTGGTTCATTTTTCATTTTTTTTTTATAAGGGGTTTTTTTTTTTTTTTTTCTTTACCCAGCGAAAAAATAAAATTATTTTAAGAAAAATTTTCGAAAAAAAATTTTTAACTCCATTTTTTTAAAAAAGGGGGATTTGAAAAAAAATTCCCAAAACTTTCAAGGAACAAATGGGATTAACCCGTTTAAATAAAAAGCGGGTAAAATCATCCAGCAAAAATTTTTATCAAATTTGTTTTTTTTTGGGGTTCGGGCTTTAAAATAAAAAACCTAAATCTTAGCAAAAATAAAATTTTTTTTATTTTTAAAATTTTTTTTTTTTTTAAAATTTTTAAAAATTTAATTTTATATAAAATTTGTTTTTTAATTTTGGAAATTTGTTGTTATTCTAAAAAAAATGGGTTCGTTTTGGTTTTTTTAGATTTTTATAACCCCCCGGGGGCCCCCTTTTTTTAAAAAATTTTGAAATTTTTTAATCTGTTATGTTTTAAATCATTTATTCAAGGTTTTCCCAAAATTTTAAAAAAAAAAACACTTTCTAAATTACAACCCTTTTAAGCTAAAAAGGGGAATTCATTTATTTCAATGAAATATTTTGCAAAGGGGTCAAACTTTTTATGCTCATCTTTTTCTTATTTTTTGGCTCTCATTTTCATACCCGGCGTTAAAAGCCACCCTTGAATTTCGATCCTATTTTTGTGTTAAAAGTGCGTGTTATACGCCGGATTTTACGATATACATGAGTTTTAATGCTTTTTTCTTAAATTCTAAGAGCGAATGTTTCTCTTTCTGACCACGGACAATTCGGTGTGCTTTTTTGGGACAACGGACTCTTCGAAAAGGGGGGTTGGTCACTTTTTTTGTAGATCCCACATAAAAATTCCAATATTGTTTGTAGAATTAAATTTACCTTAAGGCTTTTTTACGGAGAGAAATAAAATTTAAGGGGAAAAAAACCTACCAAGAGTGATGTTTAAATAAAAGATAAGCCCTTCAGGACTAATGAATTCAAAAATTGATTCAAATCAGATTAATATAGAATGGTTAATATTATAGTTATATTTAGAGAAATTTTTTGTTTGCATTATGACCGTTATTTTTAATTTAAAGAACTTAGAGCTCGAACATTTTTGTCACAAAATCTTCAGAATATTTGAAACAAATAGAAAATGCACTAAACAATTTTGATATCACCATGAATTGAATTTTTTTTAAAAATATTACTTGATTCCTCAGAAAAAAAATCGGCAAAAAAATAACTATCTTTCTCATTCCATTGCAAAAATTTTGCATGATACCAAATTTCCAACCACGTTTAAACGCAATATCCAGATAGTATTTCCAGTCAAATACGGTTAACGCATTCATGCATACGCTTCGACACAATTGTAATGGTTATTTGAGTACCAATAGAGTAAAATGTAGCAGATTTTCGTATTCAATTGGTGAAATTTTGCTGTGTAATTTTCCGATACGCATTTTTCACAGAATTCATATTTCGATGAGCAATAGTACTACAGATATATCTTCTTAATTAATATCAGTACTTCGAAAGTTAAATCACGATTGACAGCAACGTGTTTCAATCCATCACGTTCAGCTCCTTTTGGTAAGAAATCCTTTAAACCGCATGCATCGATGTCTGTCACGCGGAAGCACGCTTTCATACCGCCTGGCGTGAAACTGCACTGTCACCCAAAACGTGATTTATCTGCCGAGAATTATGTTTAGAAACATTAATACGGTATTAGATTTCATGAATTTCTTGAGGTTGATTAAGACTACCGATAAACGAAAAATTATACTGGTGCAATGCTTTCTTTCTTGAGAAAGAAGTAATATAAGATCGAAACAATTGCAACTGCAATCCAGCCCACGTCAAATACGTTCATATTGCTGGGGAGAAAGCTATCCAGTATTGTTATTAATGTTCGTCAAGGAATGGAAAAATGATTAGACGGTATCTTTTAACTTATTATGTTTCGTCTCGTTGAAACTGGAAGAAAAATATTTTTCAACGACAGTAAAACCGTAAGAAAATTTAAACTGTGGAAATTTTTCAAGGGTCTACGAAAAAAAATTCCAGTTTAAACCACTGGCGTAGCTCGTTCTGAGTGGTCCCTGTATCAAAATTCATTCGGAACCTTTTAGATACAACAGCCCTGTTAGTGAGACTGTAGTTACACTTGTTGGGGCCTCTACAACTTGGAGGCCCCGTATCATTGATACGGCGGTAGCTACGCCCCTGGTTTAATAAACATTACGTCAAACAGACGAGCAAATGTACACACACAAAAAAGAGTTTAATGTTATTTAAGTTTTAAAAAAAATGTTTCAAAGTATCAAAAACAAAAGCGTGACGATAAGCACGAGAACCAATTTCATATGCACAAGTCATCTTTGCTATTTTTTGATTAAATTAACTCTACTCCAGGGCAGGGGAAGCCAAACCATCGATCGCGAGCTACTGGTAGCTAGCGATGACATTTTCGGTACATCACGCAGAGGAATTGGAACTGATTCGATTTTCAAAATGATTTATTATTAAAATCGCTTCATTCAAAGCTCTGAAAATACTTAGCTTCTTATTCCTAAACAAAAATACGTAATTTTGGTTCAGGTTTGTCTATGTTCAGCTCCACAGATTTGTGTGAGATTTCTTTTTTCCAGTATATTTATTAAAAATAAGTACAGAAACAGAATAACTGATGAACTGGAAAACTGAATTCAAATGGCCTACTCTTACAAAATGAAAAAATTTGCAGATAAAAATTTTAAAAAAAAAAATAGTTTCATCCTCTTTATTAAAATTAACCTGATAGTAGTCTGTTATTACATTTGTTATTTATTACTAACTACACTTCAATTTCTTTTTCAATTCCTACTATTAGTTCACACACTCTCCCAATATATATATACCAATATATATATATATATCAGGTTTGAAAAGTTTAGCTTCAAAATTAAGTAATAAATGAAAATAGAGCGAACTCTTTACCATCGCGTAAGGAATTGTAGGTAAATAAGCCTATTTAAAGATGGAGCGAACGCTGAAATGAGAGAACGCATACTCAAAAAGGCTTAGCTGGTGACTCCTCGCCGAAGTGTTGTTTATTGTTCTACTCGGTTGCGCGCCAAAGGGCCGCCATGTTGGATTTCATGTGATTGAAAAGAAATAAAGAAGTATTTTAGAGATGATGCCTTTCTCATTTTACCAGCAGGCTTGGGGCCTTACATATATATTATTCAAATTTTCAATCGTTAATAAAATACTTTTTATTCATCCACTCAAGTTCAAATACATTTTTTTAAAATTTGTAGTGGATGACACTCGATGTTAATACAGTTTTATTTCAAATATTAATTCATTAATTTAATTTAATTAATTATACCTTAAGAGATATATTTCAGTCGAGATTATTCCTCTAGATGGCAGCACCATTGGATAAAACAGCTTTTGTTAAATTTGTGATGAAGAGAGTTTTAACTTAACCTGAATAATCATATGCTAGTTAGACGTCAGTGTTTCTTTTGCACTGGTTTTTTCAGATATATATAAATTCTTTCCAATTATATTCAACTTTTATTAAAAATTGTAATTACAAATTTAATGTGGTTAAAAAGTTTTTAATGTTAATTTAAAAGGGGTTTTGCCACATAATATTGAGATTCTGTCATATGTATATAATATTTATATTGATGTAGATATTTAACAAAAAAGTAACTAAAATAAAAATAAAAAAAATTGCTAACCTTAGAAGAAATTGACTTAAAAAAAATTATTACTGGTTTTAGTGCAGTTTAGCTTCAATTTCCTTTTATTATGTACAGTTTAATTAAAACCGATTACATATTTACCAGAAATGTATGTTCACACGCAATAAGCAAATGAAAGATTTTTGAAAGCCAGTAGGTAATTCTTTTGGTTGGTTAGCTCACAGTAAAAACGGTACATTAGTTCAGAAACTTCATAAGTTTGGAGACCACTGCTCTAAGGTTATTGGTAATGTACGTAGTAATTTTGAATCACGATCCAGTAAAGAGGATGATACATGAGCTGACATTTTAATCTCTCAATATCACCCAGTTACAGGTAACGCGCAACGCTTGACTTTAGTCTGCACAACATGTCTAAGGTGATATTAGGATTCTAGTAAACGACACGTATCACTGCCCATGGATCATTATAAATAGGCCAGTTAGTCTATTGTGTAATACTAGAATAAAGAAGAATTTTAAAACAACTTCCAAATAAATTATAGTTTAAAAAAAACTAAAAAACACTCTTTCACTCTTTTATAGTGAATCAAACCAAAAAGTAAAAAAATAATTCTCAAGATAAGAATAAAATGATTAACGAGAAAATTAATGTCATTGTGGTAAAAGTGTGGGGTGCTCTATATTAGTGTATAATTTTAGCACTAGTTCTATTCCGAAATGCTGAGTTAGTGTAAAAATGTAGTACAAAGCACCTCACGCTTTTACCACAATGACATTAATTTTCTCGTTAATCATTTTATTCTCATATTAAAAATTATTTTTTCACTTTTTAGCTCGATTTACTATAAAAATAAAAAATAAAAAACACGCTTTTATAAACTATAATTTATTTTTCATTTCTTAGTTCGATCTACAACAAAAGCCTAAAGGGTAGGGTCTTTTAGTCGCCATATCTGGAATTCATCGCCAAATTTGGCAATGGAGTATGGAATTTGTCGCCAAATTTTGAAATGGTATCTGCAATTAGTCGCCAAATCCAGAAATCCTTAAAATCATTATTTTTGACAATCCTAATCAGTACAATGGAACAAAATTTTGAAATTATTGTATTGTCATCGGTCCTTGACAAGTGTGCGAAATTTCGAATTCATCTGACCTTTTAAAGTGGGTAAAAATCGAGTCCAAAGATTTTATTACATGCAAGTGAAACTTATAAAAGCGTGTTAAAGAGAGAAAAATACACCTCAAAATTTAATCCATAACTGCAATCGAAACAATTTTAACAAGCAAAATATGTATACAAAATGAAAAGCTTCTGTAAGAAAGTAAAAATCATTGTATTAATCTTGATTTGTTCTTCAGACACTGTCTTATGTAAAAATTTCAAGTGGAAAAAATCGCTTCATCCAAAAAATATGCCAATAAGAAAGCCAAATGACGAAGAAACAATTATTTAGATAAAAAGATCGGCAGTCTCCAAACTGTTATAAAATTCTTAACAATTTGTTTTTATTTCAGTTCGTATAAGTTACTATAATACATCATTGGATTGATTAAAAAAAAATATCCTGATTATTGAATGAGTTTTATTATAATTCAATTCGAACTATAGAAGAAATTTAACGCTGTTATAACACATTTTTGAAAATTAACCTTGCTTATCTATCGCATTATGATTTACTGCAGTTTTTCATGCAATATATATATATATATATATATATATATATATTATATATATATATATATATATATATATGAATCACTACAATAAAATTAAAAGGGATATACATAAACAAAAATACTCAACTTTGGGAAATTTAATCCATTAGAGCCATTAAATTAATTAAAGATAATTCAACTGTAAAATTAATTATATACACTGTTCACTAAAACCTAAATAGCCCGTCGATTTTCCTAAGGTCTTTATTACAACATTAAAAAAAGTAAATAAATAAGACACTTAACTTGTGACATTAACATTTTTTCAGGACAAAAATGATAATCTTCACCAATCTACCGCTGAAAACATAAATCAGCTCAAAACACTAATTTCTACTATAAAAACTATTCGCCTTCCCGCTTCAAAATACTCCTCATAGAACTCGACGCATATATCTTAGAAGAGTGGGTTTCAAAGAATATTCCTGCTAAGTATCGTCAGAATATTCGTAAAAATGGTTATTCTATGTAATTTTAAAGTGAGTGGTACTTATAAAGTACCGTCACTAGATAAAGGGTTAAATTCACTATCAATCAAAGCAGGCATTTAAAGAGTGATCAGGTACAATTTGTTGGTATCTAAAATATTGGTCCCTTGGTGGTTGAAAAAAATTCACCAGAATTAAATGGAATTTTAAATTCAGTTTAATACTCAAGTGTCTACGATGTACAGTTAATGTTTCATTTTTCGTTCAGAAAATGCTTTTCGAACAAATCAATGGAACGAAGTCGTCTGGAAGCACATTTGATGGTGAAACTAATATTAATGTAAATTCATATATAAAACACTTTCAAAACTTTTCAGAATTTGGGGGGGGGGGGGAACGTTAAAGTCTCCACTGATTAGTGCTGCAATTGTCAATCGTGCTCTTGAGGCTCGTTACGACATTTGAATCTTAAAATCAGCATTTCTTATAACACTTTTGGAAAAGATACCAACGATGTGAAAACCCCATGTCATTCTAACTAAAATTAGATGTTTGGGGCGTGGGCCCCAAAGGCGCCTATTCAGAAGGATGGGAGAAAAAAAAAACCATGTGAAGGAAGGATGTCAAATCAAGAAAATCACCCAAGGGGAGGGAAGAAAAAGGCCCCCAAGCACAATGTTCCCTCCCTGTCATTCTTAAACAGAAGAACCCCAAAAAAAAATGGGGCCGTTTTGTTAGCCAATCACAGAAGCTCCTCTAGACACCAATGAATCTTAACTTTTCCATCCTAGGTTCTTCTCATATACACACACGGACTACTTTGCTGCAATCGGATTGGCTAGGATTCTCGCTCCACCCATTACGCATATGTAAAAATTTTCCAAGTTCAGACTTTTTTCAACCAACTTTAACTTTTAGTAGTATATGCACTTTTATTAATTTCAAAGTAATTCTTTTTAGTTTATAAACAACTTTTTAAAATGTATTATATCTTATTTTAATTTAAAATGGGCAATTAACAGTCATTCAAATCTTCAATGATAAGAGATAAAGGTTCTAAGAGACCAAGCGCTCCTCATTCATAAAGTGCCATTAGCAGAAAAATAAATGGAACGGGGAAAGATATTGAAATAAAATTGTTGAAAAGCACAAAAGGAAAAAAATTTTTTGAAGCAAATAGATTAATCAACTATGAGAGACTGTGAAGTCGTATACGTAACTTACGTACGGTAATAAATAATTGATAACTAAGGTGGAATTGTTTCTTTCTTACCTTTTAACTTGTCTTTGTTCCCCTTCCATACATAATTTTACATAAAATCTGATTCATGAAATAATTTACAATAAGGTTAGATTTAAAATAGGTTGAATGATCCAGAAAAACTAAACAATTTAATTAAAATTTGAAGCTCATCTCTTTTCCAAAACGAAAACCACGTTAATGAATTACATTTCTGAGGTTAAAAGATGTTATAACCGTACTTTTTAACAAGTTTTATTGCCATTGTTAAAATACCAGCTTTTAATCCATGTCAACGGCATCAAAATAGAACATAGAATACAAATAAAGCAAAAAAGAGCCGGGAACACACACACACAAAAAAAATCTAAAAAGAAGGAGCATAAATAATTCGATATTTGAAATGCAATACTGCGAAACTTTCAATTCAATGCTTGACTTCTAATTTCTTCTGCACAGAGTGGAGGAGAGAGTTTCTAAGTATGCCCCCATTAGAATAGAAAGAAAATGGCGAGCGAAAAAAAAAAAATATGGCATCCTGTTGCTATGACAGCTGAAAATGAATGGGAGTTCATGAATAATTAAACGTATGCAAATAAGGACTTCGGCTTTTCATCGGGACAAAATAATGAGGCCGTGATTTTATGCATTGATGGCGATATTTAAAAAGTTCGGAAGATCTTATCACAACGTCACGGATAACACTTCATATAATCTGGAAATGCACTTTTCCATCTAACTTTGCTGTAAAAGAGTCGAAGAAGCAAATAGAACCTAATCAGTGGACAAAAATATTCGAGTCCCAAATGACTTGTATCGGGCAAAACATTAACAGAAATCTGTTCTCAGTCATGTTTAGTAAGTATCATCAACCTGAAGAAGAAAACGCGATAAGATCAAAGATCGTTCGGCGTGTGGAATATAAAATCTTTCCTTCTTGCTTTAAAATTAGTCATGTGGCTGTCATTAGAATGTTCATGCAATATTTGCAAATATAACTTTTCCATTTCATATCTCTTTAATTTACCGTGCTATGTGACAGACTGTGGGACGATAATAGGCTAAATTCATGACAGTCCTATGATAAATGCAATGACGTGTTCTCCATAGATAAAATTTCAAATAAGATAATTTGGTAACGATATTCAAGATATCGATACTTTTCAAATGGTTATTCAAAGCATTAAAAAAAAATAATCTTGGACTATTTGTGTATTTTCATACAAAGTGCATTTTTTTAATAATTTAAGTGCGTTATTGTTGAGAAATATGTACTTTTCAAAAGAAAATTTCTTCAAAAAGCAAAAACTGGCAACAGCGAAATGGAACTGACTAGCTGGAAACACGTGATTATAATTTTGTGACTATGCCCACTGCCATCACTTGTCAAAAAAAACTATGGGATCTAGTTGGGAGGGGCTCTACTTCGCCCTCTATATTAGTCTCACTTATGTCTACTAACTATCACCTGCTTCGAGCGTTGGCCAATTTTTCCCAATGGAAAAAATTTTGAAGCTCTTGATCAGGAGTGGGCATTAAGCCGATCGCGATCGACGAGTGGACCATTAAGTGTCCGACTATGTTCGGAACCGGTATTTTGCAAAAGCGTATAAATGGATAATATTTATGATATTTAATGTCACTTAGATTAGAAAATGCATTAAAGTAGTTTTATGAATAGTATTACAATAAAAAAATATTTAAGTAAAATATTTTGACAAAAAATGAACATAGAATGACTAATTTTCAGAATATTCTCCTTTTGTGAAAAATGCTTCTGTTATAATAATATTTTGCCTGTATATAACTCAGACCTCTGTACAGAGGCTCGACTAGAATTTTTGAAATATATAATTTAGAAGTGGGTTTATTCATGTTTTACGACAACAGAGGGGAGAAATTTTAAGAAAAAAAACCCCGATAATTATTTCAATGGGTGGTAACTGTGAAAATAATGTGAATTTTTCAAAATCATAGTTGAGCCTCAGTAAAGATGTCTGAGCTATATACAGGCAAATATTATTATATTGAAACATTTTCACAAAAGGAAACATTTGAAAAAGGTTATTCTAAGTAATTTTTCCGAAATAGTGTATTTAAATAATTTTTGTCAAAATGTCCTTAAAATAATTTTACACGTGTATTCTACTCTAAGTGACTCTAAATATAATAAAAATTATCCATTTATGCGCTTTTTTTAAAATCACGATTCCGAACGTAGTCGGATACCTTAAGACATTTTGGGGTGACCGCCTGATGATTAGTCGTTAATAATTATACACCGAGATATTCAAGAATGGCGGACAGTATATGCAGACTAAGTTTTCTACTGACTAACTACGAGAGCTATAGACAATATGATTTTTTTAAATGCATTTTGAAATGTTTAATGATAAATTCATCATTTAATATTATTATACTTGTGGCTATTATTGTGTGTATTTTGCGTTTTGCTTTAAACGTGGTATTAAAAGAGTAAGTTTTTTCCCCCTATTATTATTATAGTTACGTAGGTAAGTACATACTCAGTATCGATTATTAAGTTACTTCCTTTTTTCACTCACGGCACCTACTCCAAGGAGTGCACCGCAACACCTTGAAAAAATTAGAAGTAAACCGTACCCTGGAAAAGTCTGCTCTTGATTAATGTAAAAATTTCTATCAAAGCCTTTTTTTTACTCTAAATCAAAGGACTTTTACAGACGAGGGATTTATTCTCTACTATAAAGATGGCATGAGATCATTGCCGTCTTAAGACTTCTTGAGGTCCTAGGCCCCTATACAAAAACAGGCCCCACCTGCGACCCTTTTAGACAGTACATAGCATACATTGTCAAATACTCGTACGAACAGTATATGGTAACAAATGTGCATGACTCATAATCTTACAAACTTAGGGACAAACTGACTCGACCGACTGCCGCTTTTCAACTACATGTATTACGATGGTGTATGGTGTTAGGCCTAGGCACGGACGACGGATACGAAAATAACGCAGTCGTGCCATTGTTGCTAGCTGGCATACAGTGAGAAATTCCCACTTTATCGGAGAACGCGTCCAGGAATAATATCTGACGATTAAAGATTGTTCGGATCATGATCTTGTTGAGGTCGAGTCGAGAACGAGTCAAGGCACCCCGAGGAAGAGGTCCTGGTACCAGGTCCAGTTGACCCATGCCTCAAGACCTTAAGCTTGAGATCATAGTACACATTGTGTTACATACATTCTGTATTCCTTGCACTTTTTTAACTTTACAGGAAACGGTAGAACTTCTGCACTTATGAGGTTTCACTAGACAAAAGTTCAGGGTTGATAGTCCAAGCAACGAAATCGAAAAACAAGGCAAGTCTTGGAAATATTCCAAAAATCATTTCGAATGCAATAACATAAAAACAACCCAAAGATTCAATGTTCTGGGCATTCGAATGGTAGATGTGGCAAGTTTTTTGTACACTCCAGAAGAATGATCGATTCCTTGTTGGAGATCTGAGAATGGACGAAATCTATGCAAATCTACTTTCAAACAAGGATAAAAAAAGTTCGATCAGATAGACTGGCACAACTTGAGAAATATGACTCCAAATCGAATTCGGCTGACCAACAGACACGCTTCAGCAAGCAGCAACCGTCGATCTCCGATTTCTAAGTCTGATGAAACCAATCGTCCTTGAACAATGAAAGGGACGGAGAGTACGAACGTTATCTGATCAAAAATAAATACTGTTCGGGACACAGCTGGTTCGGATCATTACATTATAGAGAAGCCTGTCAAAGAAGTTTCTCAGAAAGGCTTCACGGATTGTTAACATCCATTGTGTCTGGAGCTCTCACGTATCTTTTAAAGAAAAACTTCTGTCAGACGGTCCCTACAAGTGTGCATAGAAAGTCTGAAAGTTAAGCATAGTTTATCAGATGCCTGCCTTCGGGGTAATTCAGTTCACCAGCAGATGAAATCGATAGTTAGGGGAAAATTCGTAATCGATCGCTTAAATTATCGGACGCAAAACTTTACCAGAAGGCAGAAACATGCAAATATGGATATAAGAGTCGATAGAGTTGTTACTTTCGCGGTTGGGAAGAAATGACGGATTATTTAAGGTCGGCAAATTTGTTGAGTATCAAGCAAGGACGTGTTACATAAATTACTTATTCGCGAATTAAAGATATTAGAAATTCAAAGTAGGATTTAATAAGTTTTTGTCTCGGTACTGTTAACTACACATTGGTTTTGAAATGATATAAAAGTTTTTAATAAAACAAAAAATAAAATCGTTTAAATAACTGAATACATAAAATATGCATATGCAGGGAACTAAATTCACGATGGTTACAAGATAAATTCAATCTTTAATTTAAATTTTTTAATTAATTTAATTTAAAGCTGCCATTAGTCTTATTTGTTGTTCTGCTTGTAAAATTTCGATAAAATTTCAATTTTGATATAATTTAATTAAAATGTATTAAGTATTACTAAAATCCTTCAAAAAGTTTTGCAAATTTTTTTTTTAAAAAATTATTATATTATACTTGTATTTTTCGATCAATTGCATTTTGTTTACCTAAGTGCTTTATTATTGTTGACTAGTACGTACATTTTTTAAAAGAAAGTTTCAGCAAAAAAAGCAAAAGCTGACAACAGTGCATGAATTGATGGGCTGGAAACTCGTGATTGCAGTTATCGTGTGACTATGACGTCACAGGAATTTAGCCCTTTGATGTAATACAATGTTGCAATTACTAGAAAAATCATTTCAAAAATTTTATTATTTCGAAATTGAACTAGCGTACACTTTATGTCCACGACAATAGTTCTAAGGAGCATTTCCGAATATTGATGATGACAAAATATAAATAAGATTATCTAAACGATTCATTTTTTTTTTAATTCGCCTTCTTTGATCAATCAGAAATTCTAACAATCGTTGAACCATTGCACGGAAAACCACTGTCTTTTTTACAAATTTGATCCGTTTTCTTGAAACAAGTAATATAAAAAAATAGTGTTTAAGTCAATTCCTACTTAGATCAACAACGAAAAATTTTATTTTAGCTACTTTTTATGAAATAGTTACATTTAATATAAATATGTATATTCATAGGATAGAATCACAACATTAAGTGGTGATTAGCTTTTTTAATTATCATTAAAGTATCGTATTGTCCTTTTAATTTCAGTCCAACTGAATGCTTTAACACGTGAGAAAAAAACCTTTTCAATTTTTGACACAAGTCGCCAAAAGGGTCGCTAAGTCGCCAACGTGGCTGTATTTGTAATTCTTTAAATAATTAGTTTTAATCAATTAATTTTCATTAATTATAATTAAATTATTGTATTGTTAACCAAAATGATCCTGTATATAAAATTTCAGCTCAATTCAGCGCTTTAAAATGTATTTTATTAACGATTGAAAATTCCCCAAGATAAATAAATAAATATACAAATATATGAATAAATAAATATATAGACAGTGCGAGCTAATAGTAGGAATTGAAAAAAAAAATTACAGAACTGTAAAGAATTTAACTATTACTGCACGTCACTCAATGATAAATGAAAAGCTTTATTAAAAGATGAAAACTAAAACATTAGCAAAAGGTATAAACTACAATGTTTTAAAATAATATAATTACGCTATTTTAATAATTTTATCTTGCACAAATAAATTCATTAAATAAAAAATCAATCAAAAAAATTATGATACAATAAACATGCTAGAACAGGAAAAAAAAAAATAAATTTAATGACAAAAAAAACACTTTTACAAACCACATCATACTAAATTATTACAAAATTAAATACGAGTGAAATAATTGAAGACCCAAAATTTATGAAAATGATGCAAGTTAATAAAATAACAAGCATTCAGCAAACGAGAGAAAAAATTACAAAAGTAATACTTCTAATTCTAGTAACTAAATTATACTTGTTATATCCAAACGATTTTTTCTTTACAACTACTACTCCTAATAACAGGAATTATTATCCGAACTAACGATGAAATAACAGAGGACGATCGACTAACTGATTATCAGGTTTATAAATATTGTGATTTCCTAGCACATTTCAAAGCTATTTAACTATTTTCCAAGAGTTGATTCTACCTTCCAAAGCTCATGCCACTAGCATTTACAGTCTGAAATATGTTTCTAAAGTTGGATAATATGAATCCCGGGGGCAGCTCTGGTAAGTAGTAAAGTGTTCCATCAGTTCCAAATGAACGATAAGCAAAATCATAAGCCACTACAAGGACATGCATAAAATCATTCACTAACACGAATCATCACTTTATGACTATAACACCATCGCCAGCACCAATTGGACCGAAAAGGGGAATTGCCAGTGGAGGAAAAAAAATATTTTTATTACCTCCATACACGCAAGAAGTAACAATACGGAGCTGCATTTTTTTCAAACAGATTGTTCTTTCTGGAAGCATTAAGTGATCTACTGAAGGGAAATGCCTGATTTACAACGTTTTCGGTGACAACCCGGAGAATTCGATTCAAATCGGTGGTCGCCAAACTTCTGTCTGTGTGTGAACTACCGTACCGTTTTTAAATCCTACTTTGAGCTACTCAATAAAAGTACTAATAATTTTAAAATCTTACATTTGTTTAAAACTTAGACGTTTCTATAGTAAATATGAAGTCCATTTAAAATTTAAAAACCGTATATCCCAAAAAAAAAAAATGAAATAAAGGGGAAAGAAAAAAAATTAAAAGCTTTATTTAGGTTTTTTTTTTTATTGTCTTTTGTTTGTCATCAAAAAGTATTTTAATATCGGGCGAGTAGTTAGTGATTGCCACATTCGAAAATAGTTATCCAAGTGTTCCATGTTCTAATAAATTTTATATTGGACAAAAAATCTTACATAGATATGATGAGCTGAACATGTCTTCACACTTTGAGACTAGCCAGCAAAAAAAAATTGGTATTTTTCTTTTGAACCAAATGCCAAATATTTCGAAATTTTTGGAAGAAAGGGGATTTTAAAATAAATCTTTTAAAAAAAATCAATCAGTACAAACTCCACTTTTTCCCAGGGGTTCTTTAAAAAACCCAAATGCTCCATGACACAAGAAAAAAAGAATTCTTCAGCATGGGATTTTTTCCCAAAAAGCCAACAGGAGTTTTTTAACTGGTATTCGGGTCGAGGGTTTAACAGTTGATCTAAAAATCATAAAACAATACATCTTTTTAATGGTATGCCCACTATGTCTTTTTCAAAGGTTGTAATCGGAAATGTTGAAAATTTCATATTTTCAAAAAAAACAGTATCGAAATTTTAAATTTTTCATTCATTTTTTTTTTTCCCTTTTTAGATAAGGGGGGAAGAAAAAATAAAAGTTCAACATAAATACACCCAAGTACTATTTTTTGCTTTATTGGATAAAAACTGACGTTTTTAAACAACGGGGCCAAGGGATGATGAAAACATCTAAGCCGTTAACCAAACAAGAAGATTTTCCCGTTTAAATGGATTAAATGTGTTTCAATCTCCTTTCTTTACACGACGGGCTTTAAAAGGAATTAAAAAAAATCAATAACGTAAGCAGAAAACTCCACGAGATCCCTCGAAGAGCAATAAAATTGTTTGTTAAAAACATTTGCTACAGTAACAATTCCGACGAATAAAAATACTAATCCCATCTCAAAGAAACCACTAAAAGACAAAACCCCGGGAAAAAAATTTGGGAAAAAAATTTTGGGGATCTGCCACCAAATCAAAGTAAACGTAAGCACAAAAAATTTTTGGGATAACTTTAAAATGACTTTAATATGCCATTTGAGATTAAAAGATTTGCATTTAATCAACGAACAAATATAAGTTCATATTAATTGAATATCATTTATCAATTACTGATAATACAATCAAAAAGAAATTCGATTAGCAAGAATATGCTATGGTGTAAAGCAGGGGTGGGCAGTTTTCCAGGGTATGGGCAACTTCTAACTTTTTCAAGATGTTGCAGTCCACCCAGTCTCCAGTCTAGTTAACATCGGTGTTCCACAGATACATTTCTTTTAGTATGCGCGTCTTAGTTTTTAGTAAAGGCGATCCCCCCAAAATGTCTTGGCAGTCCCACCGGTCGATTGCGATCGACTTAATGCCCACCCCTGGTGTAAAGCTTTTCCTGAATACACTGTATTGATCCATATTTGAAAACTGCTCTCGAAATCTTAGTTTTGAAATAAATTCAGAATTCAATTCTTTCATTTCCAAATGTGTTTAAAAGAATTTATCCAATTTTATTTTAATACAGTAATGGACATTGCGACGGGGCTTTATCGGTACTTCTTTTATTAATCCTCTTGGGATACCTTTGGGGCCAGAATGGCAATTCTTTCCAACCAACACAAGAAGAGAACGCGGTTATGCAGATTAGGAATTGTATATATTGGAACGTTAGTATTCGCCTAAAGTTCTAGGAGAAGAGTTTAAGAGAGTTCTATGAGTCGGTCTAATAGTGTCAGTGAAGTTGATTTCTATATGGGTCCGAGACGAAGAACCCCTTTAGCTGATAAAGTTGGATCGAAAAATATATTGACGATATAAGGATTAGCTGTTCGCCGGGGGAATGGGAAGATAATTAGAAACTTTAAGACAGAGCGGATTCAAGTAAGTTGTCATCAAAAAAATAGATTCGGTTTTTGGGCTATTTGTTGAATTACAGTTTGTGTCCCATCACCCTGATCATTTTCCCCCCTAACTAGTGTTGTTTTGTTGCATATAAATTGAAATCGTAATAAACTAATTTTAATTATGGAAGGTATTAGTGGTCAATCGTTCATTTCCTCAAACATAGGTCGCGTGGATGATGAAGAGATGATACTCCCAGCCCACAACATAAGTGAAGGTACACTTTGTATTTCCTCAAAAAATGGGACAAACAATTTATAATTCATTATTTTTATCAAAACAAATATTAATTATATAATCTTTAGAATATTGTAAAGATAACTACAAAATTTTAAACTCAAATTCAAATGAAAAAAAGCAGCAAAAATAAACAGAACTTTCAATTCATCAAACGAATAATGAAAATAACGAATTGTGGAATTTTCCCTCCATTTTTTGAGAAAATTCAAAGCGTGCCTTTATCCATTACTAAAAATAAAATCTCACACAACTTACCATTCGAAATAAAATAAAGTATTTACAGATATAGGGCCAGATAAAAAAAAGGATCATATAAAGGAAGTACATAAATTATTATCACAAAAAAATCCGAATCTTTAAAGATATACCAGTTATTCACAAAAAAAAGTTAAATTAAACAATACTTTACAATTTCATCTCAAATATAAGATGACAATAAGAAAAAACACTATGAAAAGGCAGAAACTACAGTATCATAACAGAAATAATGTAAGAAGATTTCCTAAAAAAATTTACAAATTTAATTATTAGTGCAGTAAAATTCCCAAAAAAATGAAATAAAGAAAACTTCATTCCTGTTTCATTTAGTCCGTTTGGAAACAAAACTGACTTCAACAATGGGTTTCCATGAGTTATGCAATCAGCCACATATCATCTTTTGTAAAAAGATATTAAACGTTATGTATTTTCCCAATGTGAGAATCATAAAAATATAGTTTAAAGACTTTAAACATAGATCCTAATATCTCTTCGATGTTAAGCTTATTTAATGACCTTTTATAGCTTTAAAAGTTTAACTTTTAATCTAAAAAGTATTTAAAAAATATCATTTAATTAAAAAACAGCTACTGCCAAACCTCTATTTAACGAAAGAAAAAGAGAAAAAAAAACGCTAAATCCCGAAAAAAAAGTTCGTTACATGGAAAATTCTTCAGATTCATTTTTTACTATACTTTAAAACCACATACAATAAATTTTAAATTCATAAACACTACATATTTATTATTTCAAAAAAGTAATTATTCACACTACTTTTGAAAATTAATATCTATTCATTTTATATATCTTATACATCAAAAAGAAAGAAAAACAAGGAGGAAGGGGGGGAGGCATTATCAAGGAATACACTGTATTTTCAACTTTTAAAATTAATTTTATGTTAAAATTAATAAATTTTTGAACGACAATTTCTAATTTTAAGCCTACGAGTAATTTTAAACGTACAATGTTTTATAATCAGTAATTTTAGGCATACACTACCATATGCGTCCTTAAATTTAATTACTAATAAAATATGTTACTCATATTTGAGTTTTTTGTTTGAAAAATTATGGCCATTTCAATGCTCTTGGTGAGTTAGGCACCTGGTAATACCAGTTCAAGGTCATCAATCGCCATAAAATGTGTTAAAAGAGAGAATAATTTGAAAAATACTCTGAAATATTTTAAAAATAGGGAGAAAAAAATCGAATCACATGAGAAAAAGTTCATTTTCGAGAAAATGCACTTCGCTATTTGGAGGTTCGACTGTATATGATAAATTAACAACTATATGATTACCTTTTATTTACTCAAGTCATATGACGATGCTCGAACAGATACCACAAAGGCACATTTAAACCAGAAAATATAAGGATTAATTTCTTTATGTAAAAATAAAAACGACTGATAGTACTTTTCTATTACTCTTTGGCAAATACGGTAAAAACTCTATATCGCCCTTGATACAATAACAATAAAATAATAGCACTTTTAACGACATTTTAACTTCAGAAATCTACTTACATAGTCGAAAATACATTATAATGATATGCTGTAGAGTGAGTGAGTGAATATTAACGTCGCACTGTTCAGCTATACGAGGGCATTTGGCGACGGATCACGTAATTTTGAATCATGGTCAAGTGACGTGGACGACACCTGAGCTGGCAAACTCCCTCCCCCTCTCCGAACTACCACACCACGCCAACGGAACGGGAGGACGTTTGAGCTCTCGACAGATTTAATGTACATCGCTCTCCTACACGACGGGTCTTTAGTGGTACTGGGCTCAAACTCGTGACAATCCAGCCACGATCCGATACCCACTCAGCTACAGCGGCCTAGATATGTTGTAGAACGACCGGATATATAACAAGAGGCAGCTATATATACTACCTCTGCGGAAAAAATGTTGTATAGGGGGAGATAACAAAAAATAATTTTAAAATTTAATATTGCCACAAAGGGTTGAATTTTCGAAAAAAATGGGAGGGGACTTAATTTTTTAGTTACATGATTTTAGTCTAAAAACAAGTTTATATATATATATATATATATATATAATTAAGTCAATTCCTACTTAGAACAATAAAGAAAAATTTTATATTAGCTACTTTTTATTAAATAGATACAATTAATATAAATACGTATATACATATGACAGAATCACAACATTAAGTGGTAATTAATTATCATTAAAGTATCGTATTGTCATCCAAAACAAGCGTGTATATAAAATTTCAGTTCAACTGGATGCTTTAAAACGTGAGAAAAAGAACCTTTTCAAGTTTTGACCCAAGTCGCCAAAAAGATACCAACGTGGCTGTGTACTAGTAATTCTTTGAATAATTGGTTTTAATCAATTAATTTTTGTTAATTATAATTAAATTACTGTATTGTCATCCAAAATAATGATGTATATGCAATTTCAGCTCACTTGAGAGCTTTAAAACGTATTTTATTAACGATTGAAAATTGCACGAAGATAAATAAATAAATATATAGAGAGTGTGAGCTAATCGTAGGAATTGAATAAAATTATTTTTCTACAATGTAAATAACTAAAAGCGATGATAATTAATGATTACTAAGAAGTGAATAAAATACAAAGTACATTGCAACATTTTATAACCCCAGCTTTCTTTTCACACCGTCGAGGTCAGTCCGATCCAAGCTTTTTTCAGTCTTCCCTTTGTCATGCACTGTCATTTCAACAATAGGCTTTTAACAAATTTAATCTTTAAGAAGCTGTTGAATGTATCTCATGTTTTTTCTTGTAACTGTTTAGTAGGAGTCTTCTCATCGCAACAAATGTTAAAAAGAACTAAATTGCATATTTTTCGTCAAAGTAATTTTTGTTAAATTCCTTCAATATATACTTACAGCTTCATTCCTTTTGTGACAGTACTTAAAAATTAATTTTTTAAATCTTATTTTTCCTTTTATCTATCGGAAAACATCTTTTTCGTATAGGTAAATTCTGAAGGAAAACAAATTTCCATCGACCCTATATACTAAGGTGACCATTTTTTTACAATGTAAAGGAGGACGAAAAATTTAAGAAAAAAATGACAACTTAAATATATATGAAACGTTTTATTAATTCAAACAAAAATACGCCAATTACGATTACATTCTTTTTAATTATTATCTTAAACGAGTATTTTTCCATTGAATGAACTCTTTTTTGTCAACATATCATTTTCTAATATGTCGGAAAGTTCGGGCAAAAAACATCCTTTATAATGAATTTTACGGTAAGCACTGTAGCTAAAATATTAACATTCAATTTTGATTTCTCACTAGTCGCTTCACAAAAATCATTACTAACTGAAAAAAACTCTTTCAACTGCTGCATTAGTTCCAGGGCAGCACAACGTAAATTCAACAGGAATAATTCCATTTTCATATGGAATGTGTTCATTTTTGAAATGGTTTAAGTAATTTCACCCATCTTTTACAAATTTCTCAGCATGTTGATTTTCCAATTGTTCTAATTTATTTTAAATTAAATATACATTCAGTCAGTAGCGCATAGAAAAAATTTTCAAGGGGAGTGTCAAGGGTCGAAAGTCCACCATTTTGGTATCATGCTCCAATACGCCACCCAACATATTCTTTTGATTTTGTCGATTTTCGGGAACAAAAACAATACAAAATTAATTATTGAATAAATAATTAGCATTAATTAATAAAATTAACTATTAATAACAAATACATAATTAAATTTTACGTGATCTAAACATAGGATTATAACCAATCGAAAAAAAATCAAGGGCTATGGGGGGCCGGACCCCTGGGATACCCCCCTTTGTGTGCGCCACTGCATTCAGTCTTCTTTCTACTTCAAACAGACACATTGTGACGTCTCTCGCGTCTTTCTGATTAACATGACTCCTATGTTCCTTGACGGCCACGATTAATGGCAAAACCTTTCCAACCCAATACCAAGAAGATAAACGAATGTAACATGTAAATGAGATATACTATAAAAGGATAGCGTGGCAAACCTAGATATAGCGCGGCAAGCTCAGAGATATTAGTGTGGAATCATTCTGATCGATAGAGTGACAAAGCTTAGTGTGAAATCTTGCGGATCAAGAATTAGCTGCATTGCGGATCAAGAATCTTCATATATAAAGTTTATAGATAATATTCTCTAGGTCCAGGAACCAGAACCGAAAAAGGTAATATTGGATATAATTAATTAGAGGAATAGATTTATTTATGATAATTGAGATAGAGGATCTAGTTGCGTGATCTGACTTAAATACGTGATTTAATTTGGGCTTGACTCTCACTCTAATTAAATTTGTCAAATTAGAATTTAAGTATTATAAGATACTCTTAATAAAAGTTGTATTAAGAATTATGTCTCTTCATTTTGATAATCCCACACCTCTAGCTTACGCGGAACCGGCAAGACATGGTCATCACAGGATGGCTATGTCTCAACATGCCATCCATTTTAATATCAGGCATTTCTTTCGATAAAAACTCAACGTAGTTTTCTATATCTGTCCCACATTTACTAGCGACAAAGTCAAAAAACACCATTGAAAACTATTATTTCTTGTGATACTTATTTCAGACCATTCTTCCGACATTTTGGAAGCATATTTGATTCATCTCTGAATACAGAGATTAACAGATCAGTTTTAAAATATTGAAAAGGAGGACACTTTTCGAGGAAGGACAGAACTTATAAAAGGAGGACGGTTGGCCACCTTATATATACATAAAGCATGATAATGAATTTTAGTTTAAAACTACTTCTTATGACACAGATTAGAATATAAATTAATAATATCTTGCTGTAAAGCATTTTATCGCTGTCTCGAAATTCCTGATCATTGCATTTACTGAACTGTATAACAACAATAAGCATGAGAAATAACATTGTTTTAGTTGGTTTCTCTCCCACCTTGACTCTGGTAAAAGCATTTCATCATTCTCTCATCCAGGTTTGGATTTTCATATTTCTAAAATGCAGTGAAATACGTTTAACGCCGAAATGTTGGTATTAAGACGAAATATTGGTAAAGGTACTACAGTTACGTGGAACCTTAGAGAAAGCTCAAAAATCCACTCATCATCAAAAGTTGAACAGAGAATAATTTGTTGAAGTTACATCAAAATAGATAGCAGTCCACACTGAGTGCAACGCAACAACGCTGGGGGAGGGGGGAGTGGGAAACCACTCTCTCAGTTAATTTAGTTTCTGTTTCGCTTTCATAGTAAAGCGAAGAGAGAATGACGTCACATTTCCATGACAGCTAAGCTCGTTCAAATCCATCTGCCGTATCCTTTGACGGAATGAGAAGGGATAAATTTCTTTACAACGAGAAGATTAAGAGAATATTATTTTGCTCATACTGTTACCTCTTAAATAACTGCGTGCGGTTATTAAAAGGAAATTTTAAATAACCACTTGGAAGAAAGTAAGAAAAGGTAGAGGAGTTTGAAGTAAGGTTATGAGGGATGAAGTTGCCACACTAAACGCGATCAAAAACTTGCATGGCGCGGGAGGGGGACGAAATATCGGTTAACACGAAATAATACAACGGTCCCGACAAACTAACATGTATTTTCATACATTTTTTCTCTTAACACGAAACGAAAATAGCTTAACACGAAAAGATTTCCCTTCTGAGAATGAACAAAATACGGAAAACCCTAGCTGCATAGGCGAGATTTAAGAAAGATGTTTGAAAAAGTTTATGTATTATTGGACTGTCCTACAGTATCATCAGAAGAATTCGTTGTTCGGAAGATGATGATGATGATGCGCGTACAGCCCCAATTATGGCAGATAAAGACATTTTGAAGTTTGT
The DNA here is from genome assembly GCA_019973955.1 of Trichonephila inaurata madagascariensis. Taxonomy (NCBI): domain Eukaryota; kingdom Metazoa; phylum Arthropoda; class Arachnida; order Araneae; family Nephilidae; genus Trichonephila; species Trichonephila inaurata. Next base: position 45,426 of record BMAV01022190.1, on the reverse strand, counting down.
TCAAGGCTCAAAAAATATCATTGATGCGGATTCCGACGACAAAAATGAAATGACTGCTGTTCCTGTTCCCATATCATCCGAAATGAGGAACATTATGAAAAGTATGCGCAGATATTTAGACGCACATTCCAATGGTGATATGAATAACAAAATGGACGACATCGAACAATTTGTTAACAATTTGGTGTTAAAAAAGTCAATGCAAAGAAAAATATCGGATCCTTTTCCAAAAAATCAATAAATTCTTTCTTTTTCTTAAAACTTGAAAATTTTGTATTAAATTTCATTGATGTCTTGTGAATGTTTAAGTTTTAGTGTGATTCTTATAAAATACCGTAAATAAAAAATATTCCCTAATAAACTTAATTTTGTAGAATATGTTTGCTTTTTATGTAATATCCTTTAACACACGAAAAAATATTTTAGTCCCTTCAGTTTCGTGTTAAGCGATTTTCACTGTACTTTTATTAATCGAAGGGAAAACAGCTAACAAAAAACTTTATCTAAAAAAGATTTCATATCATTTTATTGCAATCGAATAAATACAACCGATTACATTTCAGAGCTATAATAAAAATATTCCAAAAGATTATCGTTGTTACATTCCCAAATTTGAGACAGCGGATAGACGCGTGCCTTCTAGAACGACCCACAATGAAGGAAAATTCTAGAAAATCAATAACGTACCAAATATAGAAGCCTTGTTTGTCTCTCGGATAGAAATCATTCACAAAAAGTTAAAATAATATCGGATTACTCGTTAGTTAATGAGTTAAATGTATTTGTTCTCAAAAATTAATGATTTTTCTCTCCCATCTCGTTTCCCTTAATGAAACAAAATTAATTAATGGTAAAGTCGAGTAAAATACTGTTTCAATTAGATACATAGATATTCAGGTAAAATTATGTGTAGTAATGTAAAGTAAATTTTATCAACAACAAAATTATCTACTTTATTATATTTTTTAAAAAAAAACTGATGTCTTTTAGATTGTTACCTCTTTAATGATGGTGTAATATACTAGGATACGCTTTTTTAACGTTTTATAAATATCAATTGTGTAATAAAACAAATGACGAGTACAAAAATAAAAACTGTCGTTAAAAAATTTCAAAACATTATATAAGTCACATTTACTGTAAGCAGAAAAATTACGATCGCATTGTATACATTGAATTTAAAAAAGTTAAATACACATAAAACAAATAATATCATCTTACAGTGACTTTCATGATTTTCTGTTTTTTTTAACCAGAAAAAAAAAATGAAAGTAGTCAAAGAACTATAATATTCGAAAAAATAGTAAAATATTCGGTAAAATCGCGAGGTATCCAATTACATTTGGAACGAGATCCTTAAAATACGTCACATGAAACATAAAAAAATAGATTTTAAGATGGTTTTCGAATAAAAAATATGCAATAATTAGTAAGCAAAATTACCATATACTTTCGGGTATAATCCAATGATTTTTGGAACTTTTTCTACAGCTAAAGTAAAGTATACGGATACGTTAATCTAAAACAAAATGTAGTTTAGAAAAAAGAAAAAAAAACGTTCTTAAAAAAAGCATTTTTAGTTACTCATGCGCAAGCAATCTTAATTTTTGGAGTAATTTAAAAAGAAAAGAAATGAAAGCCACATTAATCCTTTAAAGTTAGTACCAGAATCTGAAAAGGTCTTTGAAATTTGCATTCGTTCATTTGGATGACTGAATACATGTTCATCATGCGGCGAGTTTTTCCTCCAAGGCATGAACCATAGGTCGACGATCACTTAACATATATAATTTCTCTTCCGGCTCATTTTCGAAATTAAAAAAATGATATTAAAAGTAAGACTAACACAGCGTAAAAGATAACAAAAGAATGGGAAAAGTGGCCAATCCAAATGACCTTACGGGCACTTCGAAAAAACTTTATATCCCCACGGGCCACATACAAAAAAAATTTTTATATTAAATTTGGACCCAATACAAACATTTATTGGAGTGAAAATTTAAAATGGAATGAACTATTATTATTGTTTTTCATGCATACAAACATAGGTAATTTAATAATAACAATGCAATGATCAAATATACCTAACTCTAGCAATAAACAGCGCGATCAAGTTACAGGAATAAAGTGTGATGTTGCGGGGGGGGGTCACTCTAATGTAATACTGCTCACTTCTAAGATATATAAAACAGCACAATAATATAACAGAACAACTATGGGATATATTTGTTACAAAACACTGCACAAAATAATCGCATTTAGTAAAGTTGTAATGAATCTTGTGGGCTGCAAAATTATTCAAGGCGGGCCGCGGGTTGTCCACCCCTGTACTTAACAGTAATTTAATTGGAAAATATTCCACCCGTTTTGTCCACTTGGCAATATTTTGGCCCTCATGTTGCACATTTTTGAAAATTAAAGGAATTTTCTTTTCAGTTCAACTTCTATATTGGAATTTGAGGTAAATGTTTGATGAAACAACGTTCCCTTGGCTAATATTCAGAAATATATGGTATATTACTATTTCATCCACAGATAACGTGATTGTTAAGGGCGGTATTTATACATTTCTTCGCCCAAAGCTAAAGGAATTGTTCCAACCTCCTCCCACTAACCTCACTTCCTGCTTTCAGTCCACGAGTATCCAATTTTGTTTACTGCGTACCACAGGTAATAATTCTTCCCAAAATCTGTTATACAATGTTGACCCATCTTCCCTGTCAGTTGGCAGTCATTAATGCCCTCATATAATATCGCTCAAACGTATCACAATTTAATCCATGGGCTGAATAAAGCAGGTAGTATTGGGAGAAAGAAGCACAGATTTTGGGTGTCCTGGAGCATTATCTAAGATTGATAATGGTTTAAATCAGTGATTCCCAACATGGTATATATCGACCCCCAGGGGTCTATAACAAATTGCAAGTGGTCCACGTCAGTGAATAATTTGGGGGTCCATGAGGATCTACGGGAGGGGGTAGTGGCTCTCATTAAACCAGATCGTGATTTTAATTTTAAAAGAAAATTTAATCAAGCGGAAAGCAGATTTTATCTATTTAATAAATTTATTTACTAAATTTAATAAGGGTGATTTGTAATTAAAAGGTGCTGCATAAATTTTATTAAAACAGGGACTATCATTTCAGGTTTTCTTGCCAGAATTAAGCTTAAGAAGCATAATATCGGATGTCACGATTTTTCCTAGTTTCTCAATTGGCTACAGACAATCGGCCAGGAAAATGACATTTTATAACCTACGATCAACATTTAAATGCCCTTTATTCAGATTTTGAAACTACGTTTGAGAATGCTTTGACAATGGTAATACCACTGCAAGCAATGAATTCATATGGTCACATTGAAAAAAAAATCATATTACAAGAGGAACTGATCGGAATAAGCACTAACGATCTTCAAGTAAAGTTTAGAAACGGATGTCAGCAATTCTGGATTTAAAAAGACATACCTGTTATTTATCACGAATTATAGAATATGGTGAGAAAATTTTTAAATGCTTTTCCTAGTGAGAAGGAGTTTCAGCGTGGTTTCCAATCTCCAAAACAAAAAAGAAAGGGAGATAATAAGGGCTGGACACTACTAACGGAAGAGATTTAGGGTTAAACCTGACAAGATTGATTCCAAATGTTGAAAAATTGTTATTAAAGTACCAGATTCATTCCTCCCATTCAAAGCATTTGTTTGTTGCTATGTTATTTATGTATTAATTAACTAGCATTTTTTTTCTTAAGTTCTAAATACTATACTTCACTACAGTTAGAAATTTAAATCTTTTAAAGCAGCTCTATACCAGCTGTCAAAAAGACATATAAGTTGGTAAATTTGCGAAAATTCAATATTAGGTAAGCGGGGGTCTACCCCAAACCGAAAAAACATGGCAAGGGGTCTATGAGACAAAAAAGTTTGGGAACCCCTGGTTTAAATTGTAAATTATTACTTTCACTATATTGCTTAACTGTTGGTAAGAAATGAAAAGTGAACCGATCTTAACATATTAACGCAGCAGCCCAAATTTTTTATTTAATTTCCAAATTGCCCGTAAGTGATTCTTAAAACTTTTCCAATCAATACTCTGGGATTTTCAAATTACCGTAAAATCTAGCGTATAACGCGCACCTATACTTTCAAGCTGCATTTTTAAATTTTACGTATATTCGCTGTATAACGCGCACCCTTTTTTTACGAAGAGACCTGCAATGTTCTTATGTTTTGAAATCATTTATTCGAGGTATTATTCCAGACTTTTGAAAAAATAATATACTTCTAGAAGTAGAACTCTTTTAGTTCATAAGGTTCATTTCTTTTAAATAAACAATTTTTCGACATGTGTAAAAGTCTAAATTTTTTATATGCTCATCTCTCTTTTTTTCAATTTCTACTATTAGCTCTCACACTCTCCATATATTTATTTATTTATCTTGGTGGAATTTTCAATCGTTAATAAAATACATTTTAAAGCGCTCTATTGAGCTGAAATTTTATATAAATGATTATTTTGGATGACAATACAGTAATTTATTTATAATTAATAAAAATTGATTAAAACTAATTATATTCAAAGAATTACAAATACAGCTACGTTAGCATCATTTTTGGCGACTTGTGTCAAAACTTGAAAAGGTTTTTTTTCTCACGTTTTAAAACATTCAGTTGAACTGAAATTTTATAGACACGATTGTTTTAGATGACAATACGATACTTTAATAATAATTATTAAAAATTAATTACCACTTAATGTTGTGATTCTGTGTCCTATGTATATACATATTTATATTAATTGTAACTATTTAAAAAAAAGTAGAAGTAAAATTTTTCTTAGCTGATCTAAGTAGGAATTGACTTAATTATTTTTTTTTTATATTACTCGTTTTATTTATTTTTAAAATTATCGTCTTTATATCAGACGTATAACACGCACCCTTAAATTTCAATCTTATTTTTGGTGTTGAAAGTGCGCGTTATATACGTTGGATTTTACGGTAGTAAACTAAAAGACACGATAAAAATGTTTAAAAAGTTGAACTTTTAAAAATGTGCCAACAGCGCATTGTGCGAAAGTTGCGGTATGATTACGATCTATGAAATTTTTAACGATAAAAACGATATTTTTTTTTCAACTGAAGTAGAATAATAAGTAAAGAACAGAAAGAACTAACTTCTACTTTCAATATCACCATTTTTAATAATTTTTAGGGTTTTTTCTCGATAATTAAATATCATTGCAATAATTAAAGTTCAATTTTGAGTAAATGCAAAATAAAAGCATTCTTAGAATCTTTTAAAGAATGAGACTTTATTCCGCACAAATAAAAAATATATATTCACCAAAAAACTGGTTTCCGATCGTAGACTGATATGTAAATTATCATTTTAATTGAGAGATAAACCAACATAACCAAATATAGCAGACGAATGAATGAAAACTAAAATAGTATCTCAACCACCAGTTCACAGCTTTATGTAAGTCATACAAGTTGGTTGATTATTTTTTATGGGACTGTCATAAGCATCTAATTTTAACCATGCCTGCGTCCATATTTGATGTCTTTTTAAACGCCTGCTATGGCTAGGATTCTGTTTCAATTCAGCAAGAAAAATATTCGGCATTCTATCTAAATAGCATTATTAACGCTCGAGACTGGTTGACGAAGTCGGTCAGAAAATTCCGTCTCTTTTTTTCAAAGGTGATAATTAGTAATTAGAAATATTTTCATGAAATAAGCCACTTGTTTAAAATGCATCAGTATAATATTTTTTTATAAAAAGTTTTCAATGATTACTATAGATATAAAGTTGTAAATAACTATGAAATTATATCACATATATATTAATTACTACTTACTCATCCAATATTAATAGTGTTAATAAAATTGTGTGTGCTATAATTCTTACATATACATACATAGTGAGACAAAACTTACACGTATTATTACATTCAATGAAATTTTTTTTAACATGAATATTCCGAACATTCCCAATGTGGTAAATACACGTGATGTCACAGTTCCTTAATAAATGCAATAACGCGTTTCCAGTCAATCAGTTCATGCGCTTCGCTGTTGCCAACTCTTTGCTTTTTGCAGAAACTTTCTTTTAAAAAATAGCGCATATTTTATCTACATTTTACAAGCAGAACAAGTACAAGTAAAATGTCAATTCTGAATTAAATAGAGAACACATTATTGCAATTATGTTACCATCCTCAATATAGTAAATTTGACTTTTTATTAACGCCGTGCTTTGAAGTCGCACGACAGTTATTGGGAAAAGGCTCAGCAATCTGGAATTTCGGTCAAGAGACGAGGTCGACATTTGAACTGGCACCCCACACTCCAAACTTACCCACCACGGTAATAAGAGGACTTTGAGCCTCGGCAGATTTAGCGACACGGAAGACCTTCGACGGCACAAGACTCGATAATGCAGACTCGAGTTCGCGACTACCTGCAGATTCCCAAGAAAATTCTGAGACTAATAAAGAATCTACCGTAATCACTAGAGGCGTAACGAACACCCCCGCATTGCGGGGGCCAGGGTTCTACGGGACCCCAAAGCCTGACTGCCACCAAGTACCTACCCTTCGTAAAATCCAACTTGGGAGCCCAGACGTTCTCCATTAGATGTTCACACTCGCATACATCAGGTTTCTGCACAGAATAGTTTTCGCAACGTCATACTCTAATATAGTGCTCCGCAACCTTTTTACCGCTGCGGACCGGTCAACGTTTGATAATTTTACCGCGGCCCGCTGAGGGTGGGACACGTTGATTGCTTATATTTTAGATTGTTTTGATTTAACAATTTTAATTTAATTACATTTAAATATGCCTTCAGAATAAAATATAGTTACACCAAAAATGAATAAAAGCGATTTAACGTGGAATATAAAGTGATTTCCGTTTAAAGTTGCGCAAATCCGAGAGAAATGCACTGCTTCAAATAAATGGCAATAGTTTAATGTTCTTTAGGCGGCCCTGGACCATTTGATCCACGGACCGGTACCGGCCCGCGGGTTGCGACTCACTGCTCTAATACATAGGTTCCCAAACTTCCTTACGTCATAGACCCCTGCTTAACTAATATTGAATTTTTGCAAATTTATCAACTTAAATATCTTTTGGACAGCATGTACTACTACTACTTACTTATAAAAAAAAATTTCTAACTGTAAGTAAAGCGTTTATAACTTAAGAAGCGCATATTAATGAATTAAATTAAAATTAAATTAATACATAAAATAACTGAACAACAAAAAATGTTCTTGATGAGAGGGATGAATCTGGTGCTTCACAATAATAAGTTTTCAACATTTAATATCATCTAGTTGGGTTTAACCCTAAACCTCCTATGTCCAGTTTTTTTTTTTTTTTTTTTGTTTTTGAGGTAGACAAACTCACTGAAACTCCCTTTCAGTAGGAAAAAAAATTAAAAACACACACTTTCTCACGATATTCCATAATTCGCGACAAATAACAGGTATATCTTTTTAAAACCAATGTTGCTGACATTACGTTTCTAAACTTTAAGATCTTTGTAAGGGCCTATTTTGATCAGTTCCTATTGTATTATGACATTTTTTTCTTCGATGCTACTATATGAATTCATTATATACTACTATTGAAAAAGCTATCTCAAACCTAGTTTCAAAATCTGAGTCAAGGGCATTTAAATGTTGAACGTGGTTTAAATTGTTTTTTTGAATGTGACAAATAGAGAAAATTCGCGACGTCCAATATTACACTTCTTTAGCTTAATTCTGGAAAGAAATGCTGAAATGGTATTTGTCTTAATAAAATCTATGCTCTGTGTCACCTATTAACTACAAAATAACCTCACTAAATTTAGTAAATAAATCAGTTAAATTGGTAAAATTTGGTTTCCACAAGATCAAATTTTTTTTAAAGTTTAAAGTCACAATCATGTTTAATGAAAGCCACTACACTATAGACCCCCATTTACACTTCAGGGACCCCCAAATTATTTTTTCGCTGACGTGGACGTCTTGCAAGTCGTCACAGACCCCTGGGGGTTTATATAGATCACTTTGGAAATCACTGCTCTAATACGTTTAATCTGACATACCAAACTAGAAGAGATAAAAGGAAAAAGCGTTTGGTAAATGTTAAAAAAATAAATAAAATTCAGGAACTGGTACCTGTTATAAGTTCTTAAAATCACAGCATCAATAATTTAAGTCAGATATATGCAAAACAATACTATACTAATAATCTGACTCCAATTACAATATGTATTGTATTCTTCCGCTTATCTTTTCCAAGATAATCTTTCAAAATGTACCAAGGATAAGAATCTATGTTACCTTTTCCACACATAAAATATCTACACAGCCCATAACTATAAATCTAACGTCCTTAAGTTCCTTATCTCAGAGATAAAAAAGAAAATTATGCAGTCAATTAATTAACTTAATATCCTTTGCCTTACAAAACAAAATTGTCTTAAGCCTTTTCTTTTAACAGACAACTCGATCCTATAAAACCGCTCTTAAGTAACAAAGAAAGCCATAATTGAGATTTATGGATTTAAAATTGGGACTATAAAGTAACAATTCGTAACTCTTAACAGCTTTCCCCATAAGTAATAAGTTCCCTAATTACGTTTTTAAAAAAATCCCTTTTCCACTCAGATCTTCATCTGCGTCAATTGGACACGTCAAAGCTCAATTTTTTCCCTTGCAAGGACATGGAGTAAATCTCCACGGGCCGACCTTATTCCACGTGCTTATATGCCTTTTAATGTGAGTAAAAAACGCCTATAGAAATTACTTCTGAATTGTTGGCAATGCTTCGTTGAGTACTAACTCGATCGGTGAGAGATAATAATCCTCCATGACATATACTTCTTTTGACAATACATTTCTATTTAGCATAGCTACTTTTTCTAGGAGGAGTATGATTTTCATAGCCACGGGTCAGTGAGTTTAAACCGCAACAAATAATTGACAGTTTCGGGAGGACTAATTTGAAAAAAGGGGGAGGGTTGGAAAATGAAGGTTGGAAACGTGTGAGAAAGTTCCACGCGCTTTGATGGTTGATTTGCTATTGGAGTGAAAATTAAGAGGAATGAAAGAAATCGTTTTACGTACATTTTTGTTCTAGAAAATTCGAGGGATTTTCCCCTTCCTTTCTCCTACTTTAAGAATCAGAAGGACATGGATGTTTTTTGTTTTTTTTGCTGTGAAAACAATCTTGACATTTATTTTTAGACAAAACGGTTCCAATATAGTTCAGAGAAATACCGTACATACCGGCATATAATGCGCACCTTTAACAGAAAAGATTGAAATTAAAAGATGAGCGTTATACACCAGGCATAGCAATGAGCTTTAAAAATGAAAAAAAAAAGATGAGCAAAAAAAATTTTTACAAATGCGTTAGGCCTTCTTTTGTAAATGTTTTTTTCACCTTATAACATCAACATATTTCTCTATTATTTTAAATTTGCTTTGAATGGTTTATTGATACACGCATCTAAAGGCTGAACTAATGGCGTTTATTCGCCAGGAATAACTGTCATGTCTGCGTTGTACTAAGCGCGCGCGTCAGCAATTTCTCAATATTATTCTTTTATGGGATCTGAGTACGTCCTACGCTAAAAGACTCTCTAGGTGCTTTAAAACTGCAGGACGTTTTCGCCAAACATTTCTTATCCACAATTTAACACCATTTTCATCCATCCACTCTGCTCGTGCACATAAATGAAAACACCTTTCAGGAAATTCGTCATCGGTTTTCTGTCATAAATAACCATGGGTTTTAATGTTGTACTGCCCGCTAAGCAGAAGAGCACTTCGCTGAAGTGAGATATTTCGTAACTTGTGATTTTTATGTGAGCCGGCTTTTTTTTTACAAAACATAAGAACAGTGTACATCAGGAGTGTGTGTGTCGCGGTCCACATGCGGCCCACAACGAATGCTTTTGCGGCCTGGCCAATATATCGGCAAACAATAATATAAAATAAAATAAAAATATTTCTCCCGGAATAGGAAAAATAGTAGCAGAGAAAGAGATGTCAATGCCAGGATGTGAAAATTAATATTTTTTTTGTCTTTTATATATGTTTCTTAAAATGCATTATTCGAAATAATCCTAAGTTTCTATAAATATTGATTTTTTTTGCTACCCACCTAGAGATAAACCTTGTTTGTTCGGCCCAAGTTAACCTTTGAGTTTGACACCCTTGTTTTACATGTACATTTTAAGTTCCTTCGTAAAAAAAAGGGTACGTGTTAAACGGCGAATACATCAAAAATATTTTAAAATGCAGTTTGAAAGTATAGGATGGGTGAACACCTAAGCCCCAGCCTTTTGTGTGCCACTGCAACAATGACACCATCTCACATAAGCAATGGTGCAGACAAGGGGGTGTCCTAAGGGTCCGGACACCCTATAGCCCTTGACTTTTTTTTGATTATAATCCTATGTATATATTAAGTAAAATTTAATTATGTATTTGTTATTAATAATTAATTTTATTAATTAATGCTAATTATTTATTCAATAATTAAATTTGTAGTGTTTTTATTCCCAAAATCGACAAAATCAAAAGATTATGATCGGCGGCGTATTGGAGCATGATACCAAAATGGTGAACTTCCAACCTGACCTCCCCCGAAAATGTTTGTGTGCACTACTGCACAAAAGCCATACAAATTCTCTTCAGGATTATAAAACACTTAAGACAATAATTTGTAACAAAACATTTAATACAAAAATTTAAATACCAGTATGTTACATCCAAAGAAATTTTTTTTTCCCTTTACATTATACATCTATTTAATTTTTTAAAATAATACTAGAGTAAGATACTTCTAAAGAAGAGTTACTCTCTTCTGATGCCAACTATGAAAAAAAAAAAATAAGGACTGAAAAAGAACAAAATTAACAGCCTTGAGAGGGAGAAAAAATGAGAGAAACATGGTCCAAGGTCTCGAAGAGCAATTCAAAGATTTCTAATTTGTAAATAGTATATTCTGCAGCCTTTTATCATTAATTAAAGTATAAAGAGAAGCATCAGACTCCTACAATTATTTCCATCAGAATGTACCATACCTTAAACTAGGTATTACTGTATAATTTTAGCTTTTAAGATCATGTGATAAATATACAACCAGGAATGAAGGATGCTCATTCATTCACCGACTTTTTGTTCCCCCAACTAAATGAAAATTTGGTTAATATTTATTGAAACACTTCTCTAAATTCATCCAATATAAAAATAATAATCTAATAAACATCGATAACTAAATAGATACTTTAATTATATATTTGTTTTAATTAATGTCACTCTAAACTTACACATGAGAGAGATATTTTCAAACAAAAATTAATCTTTGAGAATGTATCCACACCCATCCATTACTTCAGCAGCAAATGAATTAACGTAACATCTTATCTAAGGTGAGTGAGTGAATACAAACGTCGCACTGTTCGGCTACACGAAGGCTTTTGGTGACGACCTCGTAATTTTGAACCATAGTCAAATGACGAGGACACCAGCTGAGCTGGCACCCCCTTCTCCTAACTACCACACCAAACCAACAGGAGGACGTTTGAACTCTCAACAGATTTAACATGCATCACTCCACTACATGGCGGGTCTTAAATGGTACTGGGCTCGAACTTGTGACATGGCAGCCACAATTCGATACCTTGACCACTAGGCTACCGCGGCCACACATCTTATCCCGGAACAAGTAAAACACACTACAACTTTCAAGACATCATAATACTTTACATCTATGAAATAAAATTCATACACTCATCTGGAAGTTATAATTTAAGAATTTAAAAACTACTATAATCTATTGCTGTCTTAAGAAATTAGACAAACAATACTAACATTAGTAAAATTTTAAGAATATTCTAATTACTACAAATATGTATTCTTTAAAAAATGTAACCAATTATAATTTTTGTTTTATATATGATTATTATTTTAATAATGATAAATATATATACAGTGAAGTATGTTTAATGTGAAAACACTTAAAACGAAATATCGGTTAATAAAAAATAATACAACCATCCCTGAAAATTATTATGTATTTTATGAAATTTTTTCTCATAACACAAAATGAAAATTGCTTAACATGAAAAGAATTTCCTTCAATGAATGAAAAATACAGAAAACCGCACAGGCAATATTTAAAAGGGGTGTGAAATGAAACAGATGTATTTTCAAATGTTTTGTAAAAGGAGTCAAAATTGGGTCTGAAATATTCTTAAAATAACCTGTGATTTGAGCCAATTTTTGTCTATCACCCTCCACCACTAAACTCTCCAGCCCTAAATGAAATGAATGATGCAGCTCCAGTTCCCACATTATCCAAAATTAGAAACATCATGAAAAGTATGCATACTTATTTGGATGCACATTTCAATGGTGAAATAAATATCAAAATGGATGACAGCAAATAATTTGTTGAACAATTTAATGCTAAAAAAGACAATCCTAAAAAAATATATCAGATTATTTTTCAAAAACTCAACAAATTTTTTTTTTCCAAAAAAGTTGAAAATTTTGTATTAAATTTAACTCAGCTCTCATGAATGTTTTTGTTTCTTTTTTACTTATTAAATACATGCATATTTACATATCTATGGAAATAAAATGTACTCTAATAAACTTAATTTTATTGAATTATGTTTTTTCCCCTTTAACAAGAAATTCTTTTAACACAAAAATATTTTAGTCCCCTCAATTTCGTATCAAAGGATATCCATTGTAAATATATATATTTTCAATCTTTTTAAATAAATTTACGAGTATTGTACAAATAATATATATTATTCAAATTGGATTAGTGATAATATTAATGAAAGCAAAATACTCATATTGATTATCATCAAAGAATTAGAAATTTTGTATCAGATTCTTATTAAGATCATTTTCTATCAGAAAAAAAATTTGTTTCTGAAGCTTGTGTTTTCCGTTAAAAGCCAAAAATGGAGATAATACACACTTTTAATTACAAAAATATTTACAGTTAATTTTACATAGTAAAATGCAGGTAAAGATGTATAAATCCCACCTTTGAAATTGCTGCAAAATATATATGGAGCCTAGAGTCTAAGTTGCAGTTGTTTTTTTTAAAGAGACAAACAGACATTGTGTCCATCCAATGTGATTCCTGTTCACAGTTGCAATGCCCTGACGGGGAGGGGGTTGTAAAGATGCAGTTGAGGTAGAAAGTGCAGCAAAATACAGTTCAATTGCCATTAATTTGGTGACAAGTATACAAAACAAATTTTCATGAAAATTTTAATGTAATGTAATAACTATTGTACAACAAAATTATTATAATTAAACTGGACGCCTTTTATAATTATCCAAATTAAGTTATCCAACTTTAAAAAAAAATAACTGTCATCATGCACTGTTTATTCATAAAAGATTAAATCCCTATTGTCAGCTAAGATTTATTATAATCAAATGCAGAAATGTTTCACTTCGTTTCATAAGAATATGCATTAAGAAGCAACAACCCTACAATAAAACACTTTCTACATATTACATTACAGTTAATACACCAGTATGTATTCCAGATTTGAAAAAGCACCCCAATAGAATTCCCAATACTCAATGTCAGAGATATAGAATCTGTCATTGTACAATAAATGAATAGGAAAAACCATGATAAAAAAAGGGTTTTTAAACTGACGAGTTTAAAGACAACATTGATATAGAGCAGTGGTCTTCAAACTGTGTTCCACAGAATCCTGGGGTTCCACGAGGCATACTCAGGGGTTCCAAAGTCACAGTAAAAATTCGAAAAGAAAATTATAAATGTATAGGCAGAATGGATTCACATTCTTTATGAAGGTTGAATAACTACAATTACCTAAAGCTCATCCCAATCATTAAATCTGAAAATTTTATTTACACGTCACTTAATTATGTAATATACTAAAAGAATATTAAAATTATTTTTTCTTTATATGTACTACCTACTTGATTGTGAATATTCTAATGTTTATTATATACCGATTCAACAAAATTATTCTATACTTGTTAGACAATGTTTTGCAAAACTAAATAATTTTCTCAAATAAAATGCTGATTTTTTCATTTATGGGAAAAAACACCAATAATGAAAAGAGGCAACAACTTATGGATACCAGATTCGACATTAAAATCTAAATTTAAGCAAGAACAGCTCCTAAATTTTAGGTTGCATTTCATGTCGAATACACAGGATTTCTCACTCAGCTATAAACATTTGGATGCCATACAGAACAATATATTTAAGTAAAAAATATTTCTTAATGCGAGTGGCTACAAAAACAAAATTCGATTCAATAATCCAAGAATTTGACAGTTTATGGGAAAAATGCAAACACATAACCCAGTTACTAAATATAATGCATGAGTGAGTGATACTTGCATAATAAATCAATGTTATATATGAGTTAAAGATATTAAAATTACATTATATATTGTCTTAATGATAAGTACAATACTTTTGCCTTTACATAAAATACCTGTAGCATGTTAATCCACTTTAAATATTATTTTAACACATTTGCTGTCAGTAAAATTGATATATCCAACCTCAGGAGCTGCACTAAAAATAAAGTATGTAACTCATCATAATTGATTGTCATCCCAGGGCGGCACCGCATATGAGGTAGCATCATGCTGACGTGTCAGTGACAGCGAACGCGTTAAGATGCATTCTAAGTGTGGAATGGGGTTCCCTGAACACAAGTTACAGTTCTAAGGGTTCTGTGAGTTGAAAAGGTTTGAAGAACACCAATATAGAGCTACAGCAAGGTTGTGGATAATAGACATTGTAATTTCAAGTCAGAATCAAATGATCATATAATACTTCAGCAAATATTTTTTTCTCCTAATGCATATTACGCCAACAAAAAACTGCTTTTAACCAGTAAATGGTACAATACCATTACCTTTGGATGAAAATCTTTGAAGGAATAGCGACTGAAGCCATGAATCAACTCAAATGTCCAGAAAACATTCATGTAATTTGTTTTTACCATTCAGCTACTTTCAGCAAAACATTAAAAATAAAACCCTTAATCAAATTTATGATGAACATAATCTTCATTCCTGTGCTACCAAAATGATTTTATATACATAAAAAAAAAATCCTCAAGGAAACAAAATACTGCATAAAAAGAGTCCAGATTTAAAAACAATGTCAATTGAAATGTGTGTGTGTTAGTTTAATATTTAAATTAAACATATACACCAAATTCTGAAATAGAATTGCTATAACTTTTAAAACTATTTATACATAATAATTTATTCCAGAATTTCAAAAAAAGAAATATAAACAATCATTACTTAGTAAATTGGTTAAACATTCTTATTTATCCTTATTTTAATAATATTTGAAGTTTTCATACAGACTATATCAATCGTTTCCTTCAAAATTTAATAACTGATTATGTTAGAACAAAAGTTTATAATTTTTTTCTTCGTTTTTCAAAAATTATAATCACATAATTCAATTCAGATGATATCACATTAAAAGATGCTGACTGCATTAAACATTTAAATCTTTTTTAAAAGCATGGATTAAATTTCGCTACTTAAGGACAATGACAATGAAAAGATTGTATCAATTCATCATTTCAGTTTTCCTTGTCTGGAAATATTTAAATAATATTACTTTCGGTTTTAAAGAATTCTAATTGTAATAAGCTGATTTGAAATAAAGGAAATTATAAGCAGTTTTGCAAGCCATTTTCATAGAAAGAACAACAACAAAAATATGACAGTTTTACTATGACTTAATTTGGATTTAAAAAAAGTTTAACATCAAATATGTTATTTTGTGTATGCAATTGAAGTACTGCTGTTAAACTAAGACTTGAACATTCAAATATGACAATAAAGTTATAATGTGTATACAAATCATAGTTGTTTTTTTTCTTCCAAAAAAAGACATCATTCAGTTAAATGTTACAATACAACTATTTTACATGAAAATGCTCTTTAAAATGAAATTTGAAAAATAGTGCTAATTTTCAATTAGGAATTTATATAAAATATAAACATATATGAAAAACAAAAAATTATGTTTCCAAATAATTGTATATTTTCTGGGAATATAATTTACATATATATATACTGAACTGAAATCAGTGGCGCAACAGCCCACGAGGACCAAAACCTACTGTGCCTATCTCAGTTTACGTGACCTTAGGTGCTGGGGTGCATGAGCAGATATTTCAGTCAAGCGGTCAGTCTGACACGAAACATGTTCAGTTCCCATGCACAAGCTTGGTATTTATTTATCGACCCACTGAAGGGATGAAAGGCTGAGTCAACCTTGCCCAGCCTGGGATTTGAGCCCCAGACCTGTGGTGTGGAAGTGTGATACACTACCACTCAGCCACTGGGCTTTACATATATATTTATTCAACACATATATAACTTATATATATTATTCCCAACATTTTTCAGTTCAACTTTCTCAATTTAACATCAAAATAAAGATGGATAATAAATAATGATTCATATAATTTTGAACAAATGTTAGATAAGGCACATGAATTGGCTTTTAAAAATTTCTATTCAATGTCAAAAAGAGAAACTTACTGTTTATTAGTAATGTATAGAACAGTCGTCCTTATTATTTGAGAACATTTATTTTGGTAGGACTAAGTTCTGAACATAATCTCTTATGGTTAAAAATGAGATATTCTTTAACTGATGGCCTTATTAAAACTCCCAGAATTCACAAATATATACATTATACACATCAATTGGAACATTTTTGATGAGTAACTAATTTATTTCAATGAATACTTCAGGGGGTGTATAATACTACTAGAGAAGAATATTAAATATAATTATAATATATATCTTCATATAAAATATTGAAACTTAATCATGAAATTTCCAAATTTTTATACCAACACAACAAATTAAAATTAATTATTAAATTATTGAAAATAATGAACAAAATAAATTGCAGCAACTAATATATTGAAAAGTTCTAATTAGTACAAAATCACAAGTGTGCAATTGTTAAATGCAAAACTTGAAAAAGTCTTGCATTTTTTACGTAACAAACTAATTCAAACTATAAGCATTTATTATCATGAATTAACAATATAAAATGTAAATATATTGTAATATTATTGTATTATTATTATGTAATAATAAAATATTCTTCAAACAAAGTAAAACTTCTCGTAGTGTTTCCAACTTTCTCTTATGCATTGCACTCTCCTCCAATGAGAACGTTTTTCTGAGACTGTTTCTCACACCAACATAATTAGGTCAGAGGCCGAAATTGTGAAATTGTATGCTTTTCATACTTATATGTTTAATGTAAATAAATGTGTTCCTGTCCATAAATTAAAATGTCTCTTTAGATATAAATCTTCAACTACATTATATAAACTTAATGATTCTTAACAAATGTTTCAGAATTTTTGATGTAAACATTTATATACAAAGCAATTTTTGTGAAATGAGATAAGATGAGACAAAATATTCATAAAAAAAATGTTAATAAATACAAATAACACATTTTTTAATCTGATAGAAACAATAATAAATAATGACATACTTCATAAAACAGATTTTTTTTTAAATAAATATTTAACTTTAAAAATAATGGAAGGGAGAAAATTTAAATAAAGCGAGTTTCTTAAATTATAATAATAACCACTAAAAGGGCACACTAGATCGAAATTTCAATACTGAAAGAGCACCATTATTACATATTCTCAGTCCCCTCTCTGTGAAAAAGATAAATAATAAAAAACTATGTAATGACAAAATATTTATAAATTAGATTAAATGAAAATTTCATGAACAACTCAGAACAATCTGTTCATAACAAAAAATTTTAAGGAAAACGGTACAAATTAATCAAATCAGACGACAATGTCAATATCTGAGATAGCACTATTACTCATCGATTTTTTATACGATGTAAAAATTAAAAAAAATTAAGAGATTTCACATGCAGTCTTTTCAGTAATTTCTCAAGATATTATTCTATTATTAAACTTATCCTAAGCATTACATATGATGACTTCTAAACAAAAACGATCAATTGCATTATGGTGAGCACTAGATATTTACAGAAATACAATATTCCTCTGAGTTAAATCTTTCAACAATATACATGCTGTTTTTTTTTCTTATAGAGAGAAACTATATACATAAAAAAGTATGTATATAATACAAATTAAAGTTTTATCAGTTTAACATGTACATCTAAAATTTACATTTTCAAATAAAATTAATTATATTGGATAATCGAAGAAGAAATTCAATAAAAATGTAGTTAATTAAAACATTTTAAGATTTTAATATGTTTGAATCCACTGGAATTAAATTTATCATACTAAAGAAATAAATGTTTTACATGAAATGAAAATTAAATTAAAAATTTGATTTTACTTACAGTGCCTGCATAACACTGGAGTCAAGAAGTAAACTTTAATCAGGCTGTGTTGATTATATGAACGCTTTATAAGATGAGCAGCAATAGCTGTAAATAAGATTATTCATATTTTAATTAGAGAAATATAAATATAATTCCCTTTACAAAAATATAAAATAAAACATGTAATGTATAATTTTATCCATAACAAAATAAATTTTTTAAAAAAAGGACACATTTTTACAAAATTGTTTAGCAAATGAAGCAACAAAAAAAAAGGAAAGTTTTCAAGTGATTTTTAAAATTTTATAAAAGTACAAAAAAATTATTTTAAAAAGACAGTTTTAACTATTACCAGAAAACTTAGAACTAAAGCTTGACAATATTATAACTCATTTAATACAATTTACAGAACATAACATGCATATACCTTACACACACTATAAAATAACAGTCAAAATGTATTCTTAAAATAAAAAATTATTAATAACTTCATTAAAAAATTTAAAAAATAGGATAATCCATGCTATAGTATTATTTCTTGGATTTTCTGTTTTCCAATATTAAAATAAATAACAAAATATCAAGAAAAAAGTCAAAGCTTGTTTTTAAAAAATTTCATGACTAACCTTTTTTTTATTATGTAATTGATTTGACATGGATAACGTAATTTAAAAAATAGATAAACCAGTGAGATAAACAGTCTTTATGAACTTCAAAGAATTGAAAAGATTAGTTGTTCTCTAAACTTCTTCACAGATATATGTGAAGTAGAATATCACTTAAATAGAGAGAGAGGGAGATAAAATGTTTAAATATTTACACTGAACCCAAACTCTTAAAACACAACATAAATATCACTCAATAAGCAGATATTGAATACTTATCTAATATCCCCTCTTCAACCTATTTCTACATTAGGATAACATTTCATAAAAGAATTTACTAGTAATATATAGTTAAATTACTTTGAAATTTCATTCCATTTCTTAATGACTGGATAAGCTAGAAACCGTAAAATCCAGCATATAATGCACCTATACTTTCCAGTTATAATTTTTGGATATATATATTCACCATATAACGCACACCCTCATTTTCATGAAAAAACTTGAAATGTGATGCTCAATGCTCTTATGTTTTGAAGTCTTGTATTCGAGGTATTATTTCAGACTTTAGAAAAAATAGTATAGTTCCAGAATTACAACCCTTTTTTTTAAGTTCATAAGGAATGCCATTTCTTTTAAAATAACAGTATTTCAATCTATGCAGAAGTATAAATTTTTTTTTCTGCTCATCTTTTCTTTATTTTTAAAGCTCTAATTTTTGTACCCCTGGCATATCACGCACACTCGTAAATTTCAATCTTATTTTTTGTGTAAAAAGTACGCATTATACGGCGGATTTTACGGTATATGACTGTTATTCATCTGGTTCCTCGAGTATCTAATTTGAGACTTTTGATTGTTTGTTGTCCTTTACATTAAATTTAACGTAAAACTACATAAAAATATAAAAGCAAATTTTTTTGGAAAAATTTTGATAAATATATTTAAATTTATTCTGTATCTTTAATCAGTCTTCCCAATGAATAATTATATTTACAAAAAAAAACTTCTCTAACAATGTAAGCTGAAAGACAGCTTTCTCTATTTTAAAATAAGTAAGAAATTTTACAATCAAAGAACAATGATATATTAATAAAGGAACACAAGGATAAATATAACTTGCTATTGAACATCAAACCTAAAATGCTTAGTTGCATATGAAAAAAAAACCTCTTTCAGTAATTCATTTTGTCTTCCATAAATTTGGAAATCAGGAATAAAAAAAAAATGAAGCATACCTCTTATATCAAAAAGAGAAATAATTTTAAACATTTATTAATGCATTAGTATGTATTATATAACAGAACTTAATGAATCAAATTTTATAAGAAAATATGACTAATGTACACAGAAGTCATATCTTCATTCTCATTTACCTTCAGTAAATATCAGTCTTCAGTAAAAACTGAAGATGAGGTAAGGTATGGAGGATATAAAAAAAAAGTTTTACTTATACATTTATAACTCATATATTACAGATAAATAATAAGTTGAATAACTGCTGTAAAAAGCATGCAATCTCTTCATGTTTTAAATGGTAATTATTTTTCAAAAAACAAATAGTCAATATACAAAATCGTCAAATACTTAAAATTTAAGTGCATATAAAAAAATTTATATACATGCACAAAGAACCTTTAGTATACAGAGGATAGTTGTAAATTACTATATTTCAATAGCATTCTTTTAAAAAATTACAACAGATAAATAAAACTAATAATTATTTTTTAACTTAAAGATCATTTACTTCATTGTAATCTAATGACTGTCAGTTATTGTTAATGTATTAACCTCAGAGAACAGGTTTAGAATACAGATAAACAAAATCTCCAATTATGCAATAATGGTAAGCAATAATCCACATCTTATCCACCAATAAATCAGTTTTAAGGTAATAACGCACAGTAATGACCATAACAAAATCAGATCCTGATGACAACAATTAAATAACTTTACATTGCAATTATAATTGTAGTCGATATAAGCAACTGGATTCTGAAAAGTTCTTAAAAGGTAAAATATATAGTTTTTTTAGCTTAAAAGTTTAATTATACAATATACTTTTAAAATTTTAAAAAACATTTTCTACTCTTTTGTAAATTGTAATGATTTTCTTTCTCTTAACCCCTTCAAAAATGCTTAATATATAAATAAATGTATAAAACTTCATCCAAATTTGAAACACTTTTGTTCTCTTCTTTAATTCTTATTTTTATGGAAGTCTCACATCTTAACTAAACTTCTGTACAAAATAATATCTTCAAGTATTTAACAGGTTGATTTGCCTTGAATTTCTATCTAGTAGATGCAACAACAGAAACTGTTCATTTTTCATACACGTTCTATATAAGACTGCTAGAAATGATTATTAACATAATTCTAAAAGGGAAAATCTACTAATGATATCCAGAAAGCAAATACAAGGCAATAACATCACATCAACCATATAGATAAAGATACTTCTCCCTGATATTTCGTTCTAATAAAATAAAATCTTGTTACATAAAATATTATTTATTGGTTGACAAAGAAATGGAATCAATAATTCATACATATTCTGTATTCTAATTAGGTATATAACTGATTTTTACTTCATCCCCGTAATTTTGTTTCTGTGATAAAGGAAATGTTTATTGTAAAAGAATTGCAGCAGATAATATTATAAGAAACTGTGTTAACATCAGAAAAATCTCTGAGTGGAATACTATACAGGTTAATAATAAAGAGATTAACATTAGCAATATACAGACAACATGGTGAAATTAAGCCAATTAAATATGATAATGACAAAAAAACTTATATTTTTAGCTCTTGCTCAAACCAAGTTCTTGATCTTGATGACACATCCTATTAACAGAAATGATTCAGCAGTTCAAAACTTATTATAGCTTTTAGATTAAAGAAATGAGCATTACATCTTCTTTTAATGTCTTTATATATTTTGAAACCAATTTTTAAATCTTTTATGCATTTTATACCATTGACCAATATTGCGTAACCAAATGTTATCGTTATTGTTTTGGAGCATGTGCTGGAACAGTTTTCCACTATTGGCATATTGTGACATTTGGCAATGTCTTTTGATTTGAAAAAATTGGTTGATGGTACAAAACGGAAGTATTCATTTTTTTTACTACCATTTATCTTGAAATTTACATAATTATAGATATTTTTAAAGGTAATTTTTCAAACCATAACCATGAAAAAAATTTAACTCCTTCAATTCACAAGAGTTGTCCTAAAAAAAATCTTAGCACAGATATTTGTTTCTATATTATCTGATTATTAACTTCCTACTTGGAAGCAAAATCAACATTATTGGCAATTGATCTCATAAATTTTGAAATATGGTTACGGGATGAGTGAGCTGAATATTAACATTACACTATTTAGCTACTTGAGAGCTTTTGGCGATGGACATAGTAATTTTGAACCATGCTCAATTAACGAGGATGACACCTGAGCTGGCACCCCTCTCCTAACTTCCATTCCACACCAGCAGGATGACGTTTGAGTCTCAACATATTTAACATGCATTGGCCTCTCTGCACAGCGGGTTTTCAGCGGTACAAAGCTCGAACTCATGACACGCCAGCCACGAGTTTGTAACCTTGACCATTGGGCTGCTGCAGCCACAAGGACAATACTGAAACTGGTAACTCTCCCTCTCATATATCTCCACATTTTTTAATGTGAAGATTTACAAACCTTATAGTTTTAATGTACAACAAATTTTTAGTGGAATCAAAATACATGCACAATACATAATTCAGTAGGATGATTATTAATTTACAAAACTACTTACTCAAAAAATGCTAATTTCAGAAAAAAAATTTTAAAATGTCAAATGTAGATTTTTACAGCTGTCATTTTTTATGACATCTTATAACACAAGCCATAACATAATTAATGCTTCACTCTACAAATCTACAGATTCAAGAAAAAAAATTCTGACCAAAAGATACTAAATGCCATAATGTACAGTCAAGAATTGGTGAATGCGTGTTTCTTAATGTTGCACTTAAAGCAACACAAACATTATTAGGGATGGACTTTACAATTTGGAACCATAGTCAAGTAACGAGGACAACATTTGAGCTGGCACTTCACTTTCCTATCTTCCATCACCTTTGAGATACAACAGATTTAAAGTTTGTACACCTCTCTGCACGGTGGGTCTTCTTGTTGTTACTTACACTGCCTGATCGACAGTAACATCAGATCAACGCCCATGAAATTCATCGTGGCAAGGGGCGGCTAGTAGTACGTCTGTCATTAGGCATAGTTTTGATTAACATACAAGTGACAGTACGATGTGGCTCGATTCCACCCCAATTTAGAGGGAGAACATTCTAGGGATGGTCAGAGGCCTCCCCCCTCTCTTCCCCTTCCACCAACCTCATGAGAAAACTTGCAGCTTGACAGATATTTAAAGTACCCCATGATGCAAAGGCACTATACATTTACAAACATCCATGCCTTCTCCAGGATTCGAACCCAGGCCCTACGGCACGGTAGTGAGCGTCCCTAACCACTGCACTGGATGGGCAGCGTTGCATAAGAACTAGAACTCTCAACTGAACAACACAAGTTTATGACCATGATCTCTAGGCTACTGCAGCCACACAGTCAACAGTGGAAAACTATTCTTGTGCACATAATAATAACAATGACAGTTAATAATTACATAATATTTACATTTTTTTTAATTGGTGACATGTTTTGATTAAACGAAATTGGTTGATTGTATAATACAAAAGTACCATATTTTGTTATATAATTCAAATATATCTATATTGAATTAAACGAAAACAAAAATTACCTGGGGACCCAACATATCCAGAATCATTACTTTCTTCAATATTTCTAATAACAGACTCTGGACGAGGAACTGGTCTCTGAGGCACAGGTGTAGGAGGAGCCAACACTTCTGTTCTTAAATATTCTACAAAAGTCCCTGGAAAATATCCACACTCATTTGTTCTCTGATTTCTGCCTAGAATCCAACCCTCGGATTTTCTTCTGTTCCTTCTAAGGTAAACTGGAATGGTTTCTTGACTTCTAGAATATCACCCACTTCCAAAGAGATTTCTGAATCGTCACCCTTGACGTACTTGTACTGTGAGCGGTAGAATGCAATTTCGGCCATTGCTTCAATTTTTTTTCCCGAAATGGAGATATAGGAGATAATTTATTTTGGAGGAGGACAAAGTTTATAACAAAATATGTACTTCCTGTTCATCTTAAACGGTGAAAGGGAATACAGAGTTTCATTAGATTACTTCCCACATCCCAGGTTGGTTTGCACAGTAAGTATATCTTGAGCTTTTTATACCAGGTCATTATTTATAAGGCAGTCTTTGTTTCATTCCTGAAATCAAAACTTTTATTTTAAAAAACAACAAATATAGAGATGTTTAGCATAATTATCAAGAAAATTATAATGTCAATTTAATTCAAGTTACACATTACAATATCAATAAGTTAATAAAATAATTTTACTCATTTTTATTCAAAACACCAAATTGAGTGCGAGTTTATTAACGTCACACTATAAAGCGAGGGCTATTAGCAACGGACCTCCCATTTTTCAATTCCTACTATTAGTTCACTCTCTCCCTATATACCAGGTGATCCAAAAGTCAGGATGAACTTTAAAAATGAATCATTCGAAAACAAATCAAGATACAAAGATAAGGTTTGCACCAAACAGATGGAAAGAACTGGGTTTTGTGTGGCAACAGAAAAAAATAGTTCTGTTGGCAACCAACAGATGGCACTGTCGAATTTCTATAATGTAGGAATTATGCAAGCAACAAACAAAATAAAAAGGAGCAACCGCAGCAGGTAATGGTAGTCAAAGCTTGTAGGCATCGAAATGCTGTCCATACTTGAGAAAGCCCTCTTAGTTAAACTGTATCATAAGAATTTGGCAAGTGCCATTGTGGCATTGCGAGCATATAGCTACATGAAGAGTATGCGAGATAGTAAAGGACTGATGTCTTCCGCATTGAACAAAATGATGAAGAAATTTGAAGCTACAGGTTCTTTGGCATCACGTCAAAGAAGTGGACATCCCTCAACAGCCGCTGCTGTTGCCACAATAGTGGAGCAGATGGTGCAATCCTTGTCGGTAGTTGCTACATATAGGGAGTGCAGTGCTTGAGAAGTTTTGAGGCAGACAGACAGGAGTGTTGTATGAAAGTGTCTGAAGAGCACTGCAAATAACTTTGCTGCAGTATCCCTACAAGTTGCAATATAACCAAGAACTGAAACCTCCTGACTTTGACTCTCGCCGAGATTTTGGGAATTTGGTATTCAATAAGATGGAAGAGCAGCACACTTGCTTCATACTGTGCTTTAGAAAGATGAAGTGCATTTCACATTCTCTGGCACTGTTAACACCAACAATTGTCGAGTGTGGACCACAAAAAATCCACATGCATTTGTTGAAGTACCCTTGCAAAAGCATAAAGTGACAGTAAAGTGTGGCTTCCCTGCTGATTTCATAATTGGTCCATTTTTTTCGAGGAAGTCACACAGACAGGTTTCAAAACAGTTTCTGTCACTGGTCAGCGATATGTAGCCATGTTACAGAACATTATTCCTGAATTGCAAGCGCGACAGGCACTCTAAACAGTCACCTTTATGCAAAATGGAGCACCACCTCATATTGCTCTGCCTGCGCAACGCCTGCTACACTCAACATTTGGGGAGGATCAAATTATCAGTCGCTACTTTAATCATGCATGGCGTCCAAGATCTTCCGATCTGACACCCTGTCACTTTTGGCTGTGGAAGTGTACCGCGACCAACCAGCATCACTAGGAGCACTGAAAGATGCCATCCGCCAAAATGTGTCTGCTATAATGCAAGAAATTCTACTAAATGCTGTGAAGGATGTGCTGACTCGTCTCAATGATGGACAGTACATTGAACATTTACTGTAGTACTAATTAACTTTAATTAAGCTGACTTGTATGTTTTTAACATTTTTTTCATTTGTAAATCATCTTTTGGTGCAATAAAACACTATAGCGCCATCTGTTGGTCACCAACATAACTACTTCCACTTGGTGTAAACCATATCTTTGTATCTTGAATCGTTTTCGAATTATTCATTTTTAAAATCCATCCTGATTTTTGGATCACCCAGTATATTTATTAATACATATATATATATATCTTGCTCAAATTTTGCTATCTTTAATAAAATACTTTTATTCATCCATTCCAGTTTCGAATACTTTTTTTAAAACTTGTAGTGGATGACACTTGAGGTTAATACAGTTTTTTCAAATATTTTTAATTCATTAATTAAATTAAAAAATGAATAAATAGTAACAAACATAAATAATAATCCAACAGCATATGTAGAAAGGAAAATCGTTTGTGTCCTTGTAGGGCAATGGATAGCGCGTTGGACTTATTAAAGTTCAGGAGTCTTTGAAAAGTGGGGTAAAGTCCTGATGAGCAGGTTAAAAGTGATGTAGATCCAACAAAACTTGTGTGATGTGTTTTTTCTAATGATTGGATCATTAAAGTGTCTCTTCCTTTTGTGTAAATATATTTGCTTAAAATGGACCTACCGTCTCTACCTCTTGTTTGTTTTAGGCCACACTCCTCATCCTCCATAAATTCATCAGGATCCAAGTTTGCATCCTGAAATCACTGTTTCGCTTATGAAACAGCAGGCTATTTTAACTTTAACAAGCTCTATACTAAATTACTTTTTGAGCACTGTTTTAAGTGATTGAGTGAGTGAATATTTACATTCAGCTACTTGAGGGCTTTTGGCAACGGACCTTGTAATTTTGAACCATGTCAAGTGACAATGGTTTTAAATGATTGAAAGGATCAACCAGACAATTTCAGAAATACACTTTCATGCCCTTGCTTTTCTCAAAGTGATGAAAAATACATACAAAAGGGTTAGCAAGAGCTCACTAGAGAGTGCTCTCACTTCTCGCAGGAAGCATTAGCTGGAGACTACTGTCAAAGGTGATTTTGAAAAATCTGAAGCAAAACATGCGGAGTCTGCAGTCAGCAAGATAGTCTATGACCAAGATAATGAGATAACACTCAAATCAAAAAGATTGTAAAAGGCCTGCCAATGCTTTTATGTCTCTTGCAATAAGAAACAAACGAATGTGCTATTTAATAACCAGTAGGATTTTGAATTTTCTGAAGCATTTTAAAAACATTTAAACTAAAATTAATATAATTGAATCCTTCCATAACAGTGTCTTGAGGTTAAATGATAGATGAAGGCACTTCGTGTACATGCTTGGTAAAGTCGAAGTTTAAAATGGTACTTATTTAAAAACATGTCTCGTAACAAAATTAACATCAGAACCTTAAATTACAAAAACCTTATACTATTTTAACAATAAAATATATGTTTTACATTGTTAAAAAAGTTTCAAATTCATAAATTGCTTTTTTTGGGTGAATATTGATATATAGCCATAATTCGGTGATCCATTTAACCAAGTGAATCCTACTTTTTACTTTAACCTTCTGATGAAATAAAAAATTACAGTAGTTACTGATTGCAACCTATTGGTGACATTATATGAAACGAAGTACCTGGTTGCCAATTCAGCATGTATGACACATAGGAAATTGAGGTTACCAACTTGGCGAGTTGTTAACAGAGCTGGCGATTGTTGCGATAATACATAAGTACCAAAATTACATTTAACCAAAAAACGAGTTTCTTATTTGAATGAAATTTCTAAAATTACTCACAATATTCAGTTCTTAAATTAATTTGGTATTTACATGTTAACATCACCACAGCCAAATTGATACCTTGCAAATCATGCTATTTTCCATCAAAATTTGACTGGCTTTTTCTTCAAATAAAACACAACAGAATTGTTGTTTTGATATCAAGGCATGATTTGCATGGTGCCAATTTTGCTATGGTGACACTAATGTGCAAGTGCCATTATTTTTCATAAAATGTAACCTTCTTAAATTAGTTTACAAATAAAAAAATTATTAATTTATTTTAGTAAAAATAATCATTTTGAATTTAATGTTTCTACAGACCAAGACTAAACTACATAATTTGAAATTGCCAATAATTTGAATTGGCAATATTTGCCAAGTTTAAGACACCACTGTGGCTTTAATAATAAATTTATCATAAATAAACATGGCTCATTGAAATGAAAAATATTAATATTTCATATGACAAAAAGAAAAACATCCAAGATTTTTAATGTTATATGAAGATGCAGATATTTAATAGTATTAAACCCCACAGAAGCATTATTATTTATTTATGGGCACAATAAAATAATGTGTGGTCGTTGTTATAAACATATCAAATTTGCAACTTTCAACAGATCTTTCACAATTTAAGAATATGATAGCATGTTTTTAAAATATCATATGCACATCATAAAATTTATTTTACGAAAGGTGATACAGCATCCTCAAATCATGCGGACAAATAAATATAAAAGCAATTTTAAAATGATAAACACACATATTTTGATACAAATGTGATGTTAACCGACTAGTATCTCCGTGTAAAAACTATGGGTGATTAATAGAATATTGGAAATGTGTATGTACGGATGTAACTGACAGTTTTTGAGCTGTTGAGATGATTGACACCGCAAATTTAATTAAAATCATTCAAGCAAACGATATGTTTCCTGGCATACAATCGGATGCAAACGTCAAATACATAGTTACAAAGCTATTTACACACAATCAAACAAGATCAAATGATTAATTTCAGAAAACTCACATTAGTTGTAATGACTTGATACTTTTAATTAGCATGCTGTTCTTGTTCAAACAGAAATTGTCTTTAATTTTCAACCGAATTATATCAAAATGTATTTATTTATTTTTTTTAACAGAAAACAGATCGCGGTACCCCCATTTCGCAGAAATCAGAAACAATAGAAGTTGTGTTGTAGGTGGTTGCTTTTCTTCAGCAATTAAGCAAAATGACCAAACAAAACATTTTTTCAACAACTTTTAGTAATGATATGTCGTTTGTCATATCGTGTTAATATAAAGAAATTCAAATAACCTCAGAACTTTCTTTCGGGTTTCGACTCAAACTTTTCCATAATGTGAATTGGTTTCAACTCAAACCTTTTCATCATGTTAATTGGTTTAATTGGTTTGTTCATAATATTAATTAATTTAATATTACTGTTTTTCATTTTTAGGTTATACCATTTTAAGTATTGGTGGATTAAATATAGATCAGAGACCTTTCTAATAATCAGGTATTTAGAGAGAACTGTAAAAAGAATATCATTCATCAACATATATAATATGCAAATTTAAAATATATCCTTCAAACTCCTCAAAGTATAGTCTTTTTTAAAGGAATTCTTTGCACCATTTTTAAGATATTCTTCAAAGTCAGTTTTAACATTTGCAAGTTGCATTCATTCGTAAGTATTTAAAAGATTTAACACAGTTTTTAGCATTTTAACTACCATACGATAAAGATGGCTTTCATTTATGAAATATGGGGGATTGAATTAATGGATTTTGAATTTTTCCCAACAGATATATAGTTTCTTCATTCAACCAATGAATCAAAATATTATTTTCTTTTTCTTATCTTGAGTTGTTATTTTTTCAGTTTCAATATTTCAATCTTCAACAAATCTTCTTTTGTTCAAAAACTAGAACTTTTCATGTATATGCATTTTGACGTTTGTTTTCCCATGCATCATGGCATCAGAAATGGTTTGAATAATACTGCTACTTATCATTAATGTTTTATTATAAATTATTTGTCACAGAGATCATGTGTTAAAGAACAACCTAGAGGACTTGGTAACGGATATTCTATACTGTACAGAAACTATTAATAGTAACAATGACTTGTGGTTGACCAAATAAAAGATTAGAAAGTTATAAATTGCTTATTCAGAACTGATATATATCAACAAAGAAATATAAAATAGAATTAAAGATCATAGTACTGAATAAAAGGAAATTGATGCATACCAAGTGAGTTGCTGCCTCGAAATCTTCAGTTCGGCGAGAGTAAATGTAAAAAATAAGTGCCTGATAAGTATCGACTTTATCATTTACCTTGTCCAATTTAAAAAGCATATTACCTGTGATAAGTGGATGTTAGTCAGAAATATTAACAATTGAACCAAACTCTTTTCGTTCAGCCATTTCTATAAAAAAATAATCTCATGAAATCGAGAGTGCTACGAAACCAAGACAAATATAGCCCTAAAACAGTTTTATTAAAATAGAAGAAGTTTCCGCAAGAAGTTTTTTTGTATGACAGAGGAGCTACTCAAATCCTAAACTTAGGAAATAAATCCTTCTAACTCTGATCAGAAGGATCACAATCCTTTCATAACATTTCCCAAAACATTCACAAGATACAAATCAACATAAAGTCCAACATCAACATTCACCAGTCTCGAATGCGAAATGATTTTGTACTAAGTTAATCAGAGCAGGAAAGTCTGAAACTAAAACTACAGAGGAAACCAAAAAATGTTACCATAAAATACGGTATCCTCCTACAGTGTTATATAGTTTTCACAAAGTGAATTCCTTCTAGCAATGAGACAGTTTATGAGTCGCTATGTTAATCAGTCTCACCCCTTCAGCAACGTTGTTTTTCAGGTCCTGGATATTTCAGGGGAAAAGATGAATTGCAATGACCCTCCCAAAAGCATCCCAAATATGCTCTATAGAATTAAAGTCTAGGGATCTGGCGGGAGAAAGTCTCCTCTTCCCAAAAATATATGTCGATCAGATAAAAGGAATATAGATCATCATCCAATAAAATCAAATCGGGGGAAGAGAGGGGTAACCCTCCAAAAAGCAAACATATTGCCCCAGATTTTAGTCTTATACCTCTCAAATGCCACTGAGTCTCTGCCAAAAACATAGAAATCTATGCATCCCTCCCACAAAATGCGTGTCCAAAGCATCAAACTTCGTTGCAGTTCCGAACTCTTGGACATTAAAAAGATATGTAGCGAGTCCCTGATTTCTCCAGATGAAGATGCTTAGAGAATCTGTGGTTAAAAGCTGAATCTAGATTCATCAGTCGGTAGAATGGTCCCCTATTGATTCCTGCTTCGATGTCGATGTTTTGCATCTCATATTAAATGGGCTCTTCTGTCCGAAAATCAAGACAGAAAGCTTTGAAAACAGATCCCTCTTAAGTAAACTACCTGAAGCAATAACCCTTGAAACTCAGGTTTCTGTTATTGCATGGAATTTATAAGACGAATGAAAATCTGTTGTCCCGTTACACCTCTCCGTAATGGACAAATATTGATCTTCATTTGTCATCGAGGCCTTATTCAACCTTATCTCTATAGATATCCGTAAGTAGTACATAACACTGGTCATTTCATTAAAAATCTAGCAGTGTTTTCTTCCTACTGTGCTGTATACCTAATATAAATAAAGTTTTATTATTTGCTTTCCCTCCCGGTGTTCCATTTTAAATAGTCAGAAGTGTACATCAAATACGCAGTTAAAAATAATTTTGAAAATTTTGAAGGATCATTTTATTACGGAGGATTGCGTTAGCTCGCGGGTCAGAATCGCAAAATCTCATGACAGCGATATTTCTATGTGAATATTAGATTCTATTAATGGTATGATGTAAAAGTTAAGAAGGAGAGAGGCACCACAACTCAGATACTTAGCTCTTCAAATTGACCGATGTTCTAAATAATGTGGTAATCACCAATGGTCCTCTTGTCTTTCTTATTTTTAGTTTAATCCAATAGTATTTTTTCGCTAAAATCAAAATTTAAATTAGTGATAAATCTGTTCTATCAATTAAAAAGGATTTAAATGTTTATTTATTTATTTATTTTGGTAAGATTATAGAAAAAATATTCCAAAAATATGATTCTGCATGTTTGAAATTTTTTTAATGAAATCATACAGATAGTTTGTATAAAGAAATGTCAAATAAAACTAGAAAACTTGGTTTTCTCTCTTCCTTTTATAATTGATAAATATAAGTATAATAATATTTATAATGATATATATATTGCATCAGTTATATTAATCTTACGAATTTTGCCAAAAAGAGACATGGGTACTAAAATCCTTGATTGCTATGATTTGGGAACAAAGAATTTTAGAAAACCACTGTATTTAGAGCATATTTACACATTTCTTATTCCTAGGCCGAGTGAGTGAGTGAATATTAACGTCGCAGTGTTCAGCTACACGAGGGCTTTTGGCGACAGACCACGTAATTTTGGATCATGGTCAAGTGACGTGGACGACACCTGAGCTGGCACCCCTCTAAGTTACTGGCGGGGCATTGTTTTGGCTCCATGGGTGTAGTTACCACCGTTTTCAATATGTTGGCCCGTACCGGCCAAGGACGTCTTAAAGCAATAACAGACAGCTTGGGTCCATCGATGGAGGCCTCGTTTCGATCTAAACGTTGTCTTAATAAGTTTATGATCCGGAAAATTTTAATGGTCAAATATTATTCCCGTACATATTCTGCAAAAAACAGGGAATTTCACACTGCATGTCAACTGGCAAAAGTGGTAAGATTGTATCATTATGTGATGACTATTGTCCATGTCTAGACCTAGGCCTATAATACCATCAACAATCATTCAACTCATTCAGTCAAAATGCTGTCAAGTTTTTGAGTGTGAGTCGTTCACATTTATTTGTTTCAAATTGCCGTTTGAACGCGTATTTGACAATGTGTATATACTGTCTACTTTTAAAGATCTCAGGTTGGCCATACGGGATATCCGACCTCACCGATATTAAAAGATAGAAGAATAATCTTTTTTTAAATGCCTTAATTATATTTTTCTATTGAAATACACACGTACACGGTTTCTTTTTTATAAATTCTTAATTTTAATCTTTAACTTTCGTAAAAAAAACCTTAAATTATATTTATGTGGAAAATTAACCCTTTAGCGGGCAGTGGCTAACAGGTCTAGCCACATATTAAAAAATTTTTCTCCAAACGGATGATGGATATTTAGTTTATCCACATGAGTTAATTGAAGCTAAAAGGCATAAGATTCAATACAGTTGGCAGGACGATAGCTTTTTGCATTTCATGTCCTTTGATGGGTAGTTAAAAATAGTTTTTCTTGGTGTAAATCTACAAATTGTATTTTGATTAATATAAATAAAAATTCTGATCTTTGAAAAAAATTTCGACATGTCTTAAGTATACTTTTTTTCCATCTGAATGAATTAAGAAAACTTGCTATTAAAAAAAAAGGTTTTTATTTAGGTTTTTGGAAAGCTTTTATATGTGGATAGAGGCTCTATCCACTGCCCACATAAAACAGAAAAATGAACTAGAAATTTTCGCTTTTCTCCACACTTAGAATCACGTGAGAATGTTGGGGGTCAGAAATATAAACAAACTTTGTTTACAATATGTGGTACAAGATTCTCGGGTTCGAAAATCTTTCGTTACAGCTTTTCTGCTCGGAAAAAACGTTTGCATATTATAAAGTTCCACGGTAAATAGCTCATCAAATTTGTGAAATAACTAATTTAAATTCTCAAAAATATTACTTTATTTCTAACTTTTTATACTAAAATTAAATAAAATTTAAAATGTGCATATATGCCACTTTCAATGTATATTCTAAGTATTCTATATACAGGGTGTCCAGCCTTAAAGTGACCCAATAGCTAATTCCCGAACCGTTCAGTTTAGACATGCACTTCCAATTTGAAAAATGTTTTTAAAAAGGTAAAGAATGTTTTTACGTGCTTTTCGAACCAAAAAACCCATTTAGAAAAAAATTACAAAAATTTAATTTTTATACGGTCTCCAGGTCCTATCACTTATATTTATGAAAAGATGCAGAACACAAAAACAAAGTAAACACAAAAAGTTTCATTTTATTACGATAAAAACTGGCCGAGTTATGGAACTTTGAAAAACATACATTTCATGAATTTCTGGGCCATTTTCAAGAAGCTAGTAAGGGGCTGTCTCCAAAGTGAAATGAATTGGAACTTTGCCAGGAAACTTTCACTCTTGCATGTCACTCTTATGTAAGGCGTTTTTAAATTTAAAGTTAATATTACAATAATTGAGTACTTAAGAAATAAAATTTATTATGTGTACATGTAAAACATTGACAAAATAAAATATTTTGGAGTAAGAAAACATTTCAAAAACAGTTCCAAAAAAATAGGTTTATTTGCTGCGGTACTGATCATGGCGAACATTAAAAATCTGTTGTGTAGTCGTTTGTAATTGCATACAGTCGTATTCTAATATTACGAATTCTAGTACGGGAGACCGAGATGTATACAAATGAAGAATACTGCGAAATGGTACTGTTGTATGGGCAGTGTAATCGAAATAAGAGAGAGGCAGCAAGACTTTATGCCATTAAATTTCTCTGTCGAAGACATCAATCTTATTGCACAATTGTCAGTGCTGTTCAACACTTGTATAAAACTGGGAGTTGTCATAGACGTATTCCCTTATCTCGTGCCACACCTTCAGTGGATACCCCTGAGGATGTTCTAGGATATGTCCGTCGCTCATCCTGAAAGTAGTGTCCTACTCAAAATCGACGGTGTGGAACATATTACATACGTACGGTGCATACCTTATCGTCCAGTCCTGGTGGAGGAACTAATGCCCGGAGACCAGGAGCGTCGTTTTGATTTTTGCAATTTCGTGTTAAACACACTGGATGAAAATCCAGATTTTTTAATGAAGTTTTGAAGTCGGATGACTGCCAGTTCTCGAGGCAAGGCACTATTAATACACAGAATAGGCATTACTGGTCCCTCCAAAACCCACATCTAATACGACCGAATCGCCACCAAGTGCGTTGGTCGGTGAATGTGTGGTGCTGAATATGGAAGAGGATCTTAATTGGCCCAATATATTTCGATGGACCTTTAACATCAGAATCATACACGGAAATTTTATCTGGACCGTTAGCCGATTTTTTAGAAGAGGAAGTTTCCTTACGGGATTTGTCACGCATGTGGTACCAGCATGATGGTGCCCCCGCACACAAATCTGCTGAACCATGTACATTTTTGACGCAGACAATTGACACTCGAATAATCGGCTACGGAGGTCAAGAGGTTGCAGAAGCTACAGACGGAGTTTCTGACGCGGGTTTGGTACTGCATTTCCACGGAAGGCAGTCATTTTGAACATTATTTTAATTTGGTCATTCTGATATAATAAAGCCCCTGATTCACACATGATTGGAGCATCATTCCACATTATGCTATTAATTTGAACGGCAAATCATATATTCTTTTGCTGCTATTTGTTTAAACAAGCTTTTAAAATCTTTTCGGTACAAGTTCTATTTCTTTAATTTAACTTTTATTGTTAGCCATATAGTAATACAAATTATCAATCTATGATGTTTACTACGATGTTTTAATATTACTATGATGTTTTTCTTTAGATCTTTCTGTAGATAGTGAATTACTGTTCTCAATTTGTATACGACCCCCTTTTCTGAGCAATTCAGATGCTTCAACTTTATGTAAACATAACTCGGTCGGTTTTTATCGTAATAATATGAAACTTTTTGTGTTTACTTTGTTTTTGTGTACTGCATCTTTTCCTAAATATAATTGATAGGACCTGGGAGACCGTATAAAAATTTAATTTTTGTAATTCTTTTGTAAATGGGGTTTTTGGTTTGAAAAGCACGTAAAAACATTCTTTACCTTTTTAAAAACATTTTTCAAATTGGAAGTGCATATCTAAACCGAATGGTTCGGGAATTGGCTATTGGGTCACATTAAGGCTGGACACCCTGTATATTCTTATTAAGTATTCTATGTTGTACAATTACTCTATTATTATTTAATAACATTTACACTTTATATTTAATTGTTATTGAAATAGTTATACATAAATGTCAACAGAACAGGATATTAACAGAAGCAGTAATTTACACGTGGGAGAATATATACAAGAAATAGTGTGGTAAGTTAAAAAAATTAAATTTAATAATTGTTAAAGATTAAACAAATGCAATCAACCATAGCATTGTACATATACAATAAATGATAATAGGTTGTGATTAAAAGAACTTGGTACCCTTTGAGCATTTTTTTTTTTATTTATGTATTTAAAAATTACATTTTAGCATTTCATATAATGTTTATTTAAGAAAATGATACGAAATAAAATTTTTCACACATTATTCACACAATTTTACAAATTTAATTTCTTTTAAAAAATTCGGAAATTTTTAAAATTCTACTCTTTTTGTGTTAATTAATTTTTGACATTACATTTTTCTAATATTTCTGTGAGGATGTTTTAAACACCTTTAGGGATCAATTTTACAATACCTTAATTAGTTTTATAGAAAAAAATAATAAAATGTTGATATATATATATATATATATATATATATATATATATATATATATATATATATATAAGTTAAAATTCAACCAAAAGCTTAATATTTCCCACATTTAATTTTTTAAAAAAAGAAGTATTCAATTTACAGCAAAATGGATCCCTAATTTTGTTACATGCATTACATATAAGATACAGGGAAAAAATGGAAGTGTTTGGTAAATAACTGTGGGAGAAGTGGTATTTTGAATGTGAAAAAACACAAACTGAGAAAAACCATTTTAAAGTTTATAATTCTGAAAAAATAATTATTATAAGCTTAAATAAACATAAAATACCACACTAAAATATTAGCTATATATTTTTCTTAAAAATAATAAAATATAATATAAATCTTACTCCCCTACAACCACGCATCATTCGCGCGCGCGACTTGGAGAACTTTTCATTTCTATGGCACCTCATCCATTTTTCTCCTACAAACGAGCAGAAATTTTTAACAATTTTTCTAAATTTTAATTGCTGCTGGTTCTCATGTTTATCAAAGTCCGTTGTAGCTCTAATTAAACTTAAAACAACATTAGTTTTGCGCTAGTATCTTGCTCTTCCTTCCATACATTGAATAAGGCACTCCGAGTAATGCCATCGGCCAACGCTAAAAAATTATAACTTTGGGAGTAGCAGGAAGTAGCAGCTAAATTTGGTA
Source organism: Trichonephila inaurata madagascariensis (assembly GCA_019973955.1). Lineage (NCBI taxonomy): Eukaryota > Metazoa > Arthropoda > Arachnida > Araneae > Nephilidae > Trichonephila > Trichonephila inaurata. The sequence goes on along the minus strand of BMAV01022190.1, from coordinate 8,355 downwards.
TTAAATTACAGGTCTATATCTATTCTGTGTGACTTAAGTCTTACTGTGATCAATCCGTGTCAATCCCAAAAGTTCTACTCCAATAAACACAAAATACACAATATGTTAGTAGGAGTTACATGCTGTGCTAAAGCTATGTTTTTACAATTTTTAATCAAACTTGAACCTAATTTGAAAGTCAAATCAAGAAATTGCTTACCCATGGCATGTATAAAAAAAACCCGCTTAAATCTGCAAAATCTTTTTCAGACGAAACGATTGAGCTTCTTACTAGAAAATGACTCGCAAGTGTTTCTTGTAGCAAAAAGAAACCCGATCTAAACCGCTGATTGTAGAATATTTCCATTTGGGTACTGACGAAAACTGTTTACCACATGGCTAGGAAACCTATGAGGACCATAAATAGTGGGTTGTTGTTTTTATTTGCGCATTTCGTTTTTGGACTTCCTGAGCGCCAGATTGGGAAAACTGCCCATTGTGCGCCGCACCGCGACCATCACTCGCATTTGTTTATAATACTTCATAGTGAACTTGTGATATGGTCGTTCTATGGCGACCATATCTTTGATTGTCAGCGTGAATTATAGGTGTGGGATTCTCGAAATGAATCGACATTTTAAAATTCTTAATATGACTTTATTAAGAATATAACTTAAATTTCTAATAGATAAACTTATATTAAGTGAGAATAAACCAAACACACAGCTGTAGTTAAACCTGATCGAGTAACTTAGATCACTTATCTAAGTAATTATATTATCCGGCTACTTTTAATTCTGATAATATTACAAGTCCTAATATCAAATAATCAGTCCTACCTTGATTCAAGCTAAGGTTCAATCCCTGTTCTGAGACTTTTAGGCACGCGTGATATGGTATGCACCTTGTAGTAATGGCTAGAAATCTTGGTAACTTTACTAGTGGCTGTCAATTCGCGCTTGTATCTCTTCAAACATAACTTTCCCCTAAATTGCCATTTTGCTTACTGAAACTTCTGTTCTTTTAAAAGCTATCTTATTTGCATTTCACAATTGCATTTCACTTCTTGGATTTGGGTTGGAAAAGATTTGTCATTAATCTTGGCCGTCAAAGAACACAGAGGTTATGTTATAGAAAAGACGCGTGAGCCGTCACAAACTTTGTTATTTTGAAATAAAATGCAAACAGTTTTGATAGCTGGCGTGCCCAAAATATTGTATCGCGTGCCACTCATGGCACGCGTGCCAATGGTTCGCCATCCCTGGCCTGCAAAGTCTCCTTAGGTATACCTATGTATCGTCCAAGTCCTTGTGGACACAGGTGGCGACTAAATCAGTACTTCAGTTTGTGGCTAATAATGGCTAAGTTCGAGCTTTCGCCTGTTCTACTGCTACCTGGTTACTTCTCGATTTTGCCTTTCTGAGGGTAGATTCCTGTAGGTTTTACTTGGATCTTGTTGAGGTAAGATGTCTGACCTTATCCGCAGAATCTTTAGCTTTTTCTCATTATTTTGAATTCAATATTATTTTCAAGGGTCTTAGCAAAAAGGTTATTAAATTGTATTAAAGGTTTAGTCAGGGCCGGCTCTAGCAGTTTTGCCGCCCCGACAAAAATGGAAAAGTTTAAGCACGCCTCCCCACAACAAAAAATTATAAACATCACACACACACACACACACATATATATATATATATATATATATATATATATGTTATTATTATATAATATAATATATTATATATATTATATATATGTGTGAGTGCCAACTCTATATTAATATAATGGTAATGTCTAAAAATACAAATAATTCGAAATTAGCACATAATTACTCGTTATGATTCACTGGCGTAGCTAGTACTGAGTGAACCCTGTATCCAAATTCCGAGGACTTTTTAAGAGGATCTTTGCATATTACGATGTTTGCTTACACATTTTGAGGCCCGTATCATTGATACGGCTATAGCTACCTTCTGTTAGGATTTCTAACAGTAAATGTAGGAAAAGAAATATCCCGTTTCTGCAGGCCAATTTCTTCGAAAAAGAGTCTACTGATGGTGGGGATCACAAGTGCTTTTAATTTAACTTATAGTAACTATACTCATGACTAAAATAAAGCATCTTCTGTGGATACTACTCTTATCCCCTTTAGAAAAGCTGGCACCAGATGTGTCGTATGGGTGAAAGGAACGTCCGTTGTGATGTCCGTCCGTGTAAAGGAATGTCCGTTCTCTTGGATGGGGAGAAAGTTACTAATGAAAGTTATGTAAACATATCAACTTTCCTAATTTAACATATACTCCCGCCTCGAACCCTTCAAGTCTCAATGTAAAAGAAAACTGACATTAAACATATAGAGCACAAAATACGGAAATTAGATACCTTAAATGTAATACCAAATTCACATCTAATGATATTTCAGGAATATATCCAATAATGTTTCAGAAAATATATTACATTTTTTGTAATGTAAAAAAATATTTTCCAAATTTGATCCAAATGCCGCCTTTAAAATTTGCCGCCCCTGGCAGGGGTCCGGTTTGTCCGGCCCTAGAGCCGCCCCTGGTTTAGTTCGGCACTCGATGCCCCTACTGGCTTTGGTTGAAACTAAATTTTGTATGGCTTTTTGCCTTTTTCCATTCTCATCCCCCCTTGGAGACTATTTAAATTTAAGGTTACGGCCTTTTCATATTCTCTTTCCTTTTCCAACGAGTAAACTGAAGTTTTGGCTTTATTTGTCTATTTATATAATCTATATTTATTGTCCTTTTTACTGGATTTATGTCTATTTTATGACGTTCCATTTTGCTTAAATTATCCCTTTTTAATATTATATAAGTGTCCTTTGAAAATTCAGTTCAATGAATTCCTAAGACTTTAAGAAAGAATATTCTGGACTTTTATCATTTCGAATGACATTCAAATATTGTATTATATTTTAGTTCCTTACACACACAAAAAAACTGCTGAGCTGGAAATTCTGCTTAGAAAATCCTGTTGATAACGAAGTGTTTGAATTTTTTTCGGTCATTATATTAATTTTATTTCATGACGAAATACAAAACTTGTCTTGGAAAGCTATTACGTTATTTTACCCCTTATCATTATGCAAACGATTTTAATTTTACATGATGTTGAAATAGAATAAGAAATTATTTGCTATTCAATTCAGTTTCACTTTACATGTGCAAGCTACAAATAATTATTCTATTTCCTTTATGAAAAACAATGTGGATTTTAACCAAAAAGTTCAGTTAAAAAACTTTTAGGAAGCTTTCCGCTGTCATTTTTAAATATTTCATTAAGTAATTTGAAAATGATTATCTTATTTTTAGAAAAGAATAATCAATCAATTCGTTTTATTTTGAACAGATTCCTTTTCTACAATATGATAAGAATACTATCGTAGTGAAATTTCAATCGATTTTTGAAGAACAGAAAATCATTCTAACTATCTTCTTTTCTATTTGATAACCGTAAGCAATCCAAACTATTAAAAATATAGCAAATAAATAAATAAATAAATAAATATTGTGCATTTGAACATGGAATTAAAATATATCATGCTACTTTGAAATTTTATTTCAACAACATTTCTTATAATCATTCAGAAACGAAATGTCATACAACTTTTTGTCTCGGTACTCAAAAATAGTTTAAAAATTTAGTATTAGAGAAATTTAGGGTTATAAAATTTGAATTAAAGTTTATGGTATACAGATCTAATTATTGTAATCGTATCTTTATCATGTTTCGTTGGGAAAAAAAAAGGTGAGAATTCTCTCTCTATAAATGGTTCAATATGATTAAAATATATGGGGGAAGTGGAGTTTTTTGTTTTTTTGGTGATTTCCGATTTGAATGAAATCAATGTTATCTTTAATCAACGTGAAAAAAAATTTTTTTATGATTATCTCGTAAAACTGGAAACGTTGAAAGTATTGTTTTAAAGGTTATTTCATTGTGTGTTTTTTTAGATATACAGGATATTACAATAATACATCTTTTCGGAGAAAAAGAAAATAAAATGCTTTTTTTCCTTAAGTTAATCAGTGCCTGCAATGTCAAAGTACAGTCGGACCTCTATTTAATGAAGTCGCTAAATCCCGAAAAATGGTTCATTATGTGGAAGATTCGTTAAATAGAGATTCATCATTCAATATTCTTTAGAAACCATATAAAGCAGATTTTGAATTCCTAAACACTTATATGTTATTAAAAAAGAATAATTATTCATTTTTTTTGTAAATTAATATCTATTTATTTTATATATCTACCCATCAAAAAGTAATCTGCAAAGAAGAAGAAAAAAAAAATTGTACAGGAGTACGCTGTATTTTCAACTTTAAAATATAATTTTGCATTAAAATTAATGAATTTTTAACGACGTTTTCTAACTTTAAGCCTAACTTTATAACCAGTAGTTTTAAGCATAAATTAAATTTTACACTTGAATTTAATTACTGAAAAAAATCTATTAATTTTATTTGCGTTTTTTGTTTGAAAAATTACGGCAATTTCATTGCTCTAGGTGAGTTTGGCACTCTGGTAAAACCAGTTCTGTTCATTGATCACAAAATATGTGCTAAAATAAAGAATAATTTGTCCTGAAATATTTTTAAAACATGGAGAAAAAAAATCGAATCACAAGAGAAAAAGTTCGTTGAATAGAAAACTTACTTCGTTATTTTTGGAGGTCATTTTACAAAGAAAATTGTAAAATGTTCTTCGTTCCAGGAAAAAGTTCGCAAAATAGAAATTCGCAGTACAGAGGCTCATTATATGGAGGTTCAACTGCATTTTTTTTTCTTCTGGTTTCACAAAGATGGTCGAATATTGTTAATCTAATTTTTTTTTAAAAAGCAGAATAAGAAAGAAAGCGCGATGTAATATTCCATATATATTACACCCATAAATTATTTCACTTTATTTTATACTATATGAATTCATCCTTCATGTAGTATAAAAGTTAAGCACGGAACTGCAATGCATTGTGCTGTACATAATGTAATTTTTTAAATCCCTATTATTAAGTACTTGCAAAATTAGATACAATGCCTTCCTTACTTAGGAAATCATTGGGTACTTACGAATTATAGCAATCTATTGTCGACATTATCTGAAACAAAGCATCTGGTTGCCAGTTCAATGCATACGACACATAGGAAATCGAGGTTGCCAATTTGGCAAGTTATTAAGAGGTGGCGATTGTTGCGATAATACGGAAATACCAATTATTGTTTTGTAAACATTAATTTTGACAACTTATATTTCCAATAAGTATTTTTTTATTTTACTTTCGTCTTTTGCTAATGTATAATACCGTCGAGCAACTTCGCAAAATGAAAGGACATCACAAAATTGAAAAATGCCGCCAAATGCTGCCATTGTTGGAACGTGCGTGGGAACGGTTTCCACTGTTGGTTGTACATCTCGTCATTTGGTGGCGCCCGTTGATTTGACGAAATTGGTCGACGGTATAACACGAAAGTATCCCATTTACAAATAAGGTAAAAACTACTTTTCTGAAATAACTAAGAGGAATCAATAAAAATTACATCATGAAAAAAATAACCGTCGAATGACACAGTTCTTTTAAGATAAGTTTGATCAATTCGGTTGTGTGGGAAATTGCAGAATCGATCACTGGTTGGCACGATTTTAAAAGTTCGCCAACTTGTCCTTTGGAGTAGCAATCCCTGCAGAAGTAATGCAAGAACGCGAAATTCAAGATGGCGGAAAAATGAGAATCACAAAATAAATAAATAAATAAAACATTTAAAAAACTTTTAAAACTAAAAATCGTTGCAAAATTAAAGTACAGTCAAACCTCCATATAACGAACCTCTATATTGCGAATTTTTCTATATAGCGAACTTTTTCATGAAACCATGAATATTTCACGATTTTTTTCGTTAAGTAACCTCCCTATAGCGAAGTGCATTTTCTATATAACGAATTTTTTCTTTTGTGATTCAATTTTTTTTCTCCCTATTTTTGAAGTATTTATGGACATTTCAAGTTATTCCCTCATTTAACACACTTTATGGGGGGCGTGAATTTTGAACTGGTTTTATTAGGTGCCTAACTCGTATAGAACAATAGAATTCTGGGTGTTTTATCCAAGAAGAGCAACCCTTAACCACCCCATTGTATAGTTCACTAGAAACATCTTTGATATCCCTTTTCACCCTCAGGGAAGTTGTCTCGTGTTCTTGAACTAATATCCATTCATTTGTAAACAGTCGTATTGGTAACTTTATTTCTTGTAGCTCGAAAATGTTACAGCGTAAGTCAGTGCTTCTCAAACTTTCAATACTCGCGACCCAATATCCAATCATCATTTTCATCGCGCCCCCCTCCATACAATAACATTGTATTGAATTCAATAATACTATACTTTTACACTAAAGCTACAATCCGACTTTAACTTATATGCCACCGACGTATATAAACGTCTCGCTCAGCCAAAGCATTAATTTTTCTGGACGTATATATACGTCTTTCCGAAGTATGATCTTTTCTGTGCTCTGCTATCCATAAAATCATTCCTAAGGCTTTCGAATACAATAAAAGATCATTGACGAAAGAAAGGGATTTACTTATTTCAGAGGATTTTGCTAATTTATTCCTTTTCTCCCCCCTCCAAAAAAACATCAAAATACGCGCGTCTGCGTAGAAAACCGTGACATTAGGGAGCGAACCGCGTAACTTTTAATCGGCAGTTTTAAAAAAATTAATTATAAACCCCGTACAAATCATCAAGATAAGTGTTTATACAAGCCCATGGGGTCACTGGTAATTATCAAACTTGTACTTAACTTAGTATTGTTAAGCTAATAATAAAATGCATTGTACAGTACACACACACAAATATTTTTATGAGTGTATTATATCAGTGTAAATGTTTATTTTATATTTTATTATGTCAGAAAGTATTTTGTTTGCTTACTTTCAGTAAACTAATAATTTTTTGAATAATCTTTAGTTTTCAATTTTTCAATATGCTCGCGCCCCCCTCGTAGAGTTATCACGCCCCTCAAGGGGGGCGCGCCCCACAGTTTGAGAAACACTGGCGTAAGTGCTTGGGCATCAAAGAAAAAAAATGTACCAGAAAAATACTCGTAATTCTTCAGGAAGTGGATAAAGACGTCAAGGAACATTCCTTACAGTCTTTCTTTTCTTTTTGATTGGTAAGATATATAAAATAAATATATATTAATTGTGACAACATGGTGTGAATAATAATTTTTTTTTACTATATAGTGTTTATGAATTTAATATGTGTTTTATGTGGTTTATAAAGAAAATTGAAAGATGTACCTCTGTATAACGAATTTTCCATATAACGAACTTTTTTTCAGGATTTAGCGACTTCGTTATATATAGGTCCGACTGTACTTTTAAAACCTAAATCGTTAGTAAAAATTAATTAAAAAAATTAAATAAAAATTGATTTTAGTTAATTAATTAAAATTAATTAATTCAAACTGAAAAATTAAAAAACGCTATTTTTAAAGTCATTATTTACTGCCTTTTCACCCTTCCTTTTTCTCAATTTCATGCTTTTTCCACAGTTCGAACATGCATACGACGATCCATTTAAACCGTCTTTCAGCCATTCTAACACGTCTTTTTCCTAACGCAGGAAACAAAATAAAAAACATTTCAGAATACTCAGCATACTTCACAATACACATTCACTCACATTTTCAAAAAGTAACATAAAAAAAAAATTTTTTTTTTTAGGTCAATTCCTACTTAGATCAACAAAGAAAAATTTTATTTTAGCTACTTTTTATTAAATAGTTACAATTAATATAAATATTTATATACATATCACAGAATCACAACATTAAATGGTAATTCATTTTTTTATCATTAAAGTATCGTATTGTCATCCAAAACAGACGCGTACATAAAACTTCAGCTCAACTAAATGCTTTAAAACGTGCGAAATTTTTTTTTTTAAAGTTTTGACCTAAGTCGCTAAAAATGAAACCAACGTGGCTGTATCTGTAATTCTTTAAATAATTAATTTCAGTCAATTAAAATGTTAATTAATTCTAATTAAATTATCGTATTTTGCCAAACAATAGTGTATAGAAATTTCAACTCAAATGAGCGCTTTAAAGTGTGAATAAAGAACCTTCGACACAAGTCGCCAAAAGGGTCGCTAAGTCGCCAAAAATGATGCCAAAGGGGCTGTATTTGTAATTATTTGAATAATTAGTTTTAATCAATTAATTTTTATTAATTATAATTAAATTACTGTATTGTCATCCAAAATAATCATTATATAAAATTTCAGCTCAATTGAGAGCTTTAAAATGTATTTTATTGACGATTGAAAATTACCCAAAAAAAAAAAATTTTATA